>CM019064.1:35648527-36068527 GCA_009667805.1 Leptobrachium leishanense
GACATCAAGGGAATGCAGTTTCAGGTATGTATCAGAGTGTGGCTTGGGGTAAGATCACATTACTCTAATCCTAACCCTACTCATAGCCCTAACCCAAAAAATAATCCTTACTCTAACCCTTAACCCCTTCACTACCAAGTGATTTTCCAAAAAACATTGTCAGAAAACCAGTGTATTTTTTGTAAAATCATTTTTAATTAATATTTAATACAGTAATTAATTTATAGATAGGTTATTACAGTAATAGCTATGTGGCCAGTAGATGGCACCATCTATTGCCAGGTTTGAGATGCAAGTCTATTTTTTTTCCCCTGCATCAGCTGCTGATATTTCAGAGCTTCGAGCAGCCGATTTTACAGTTTAGCTTTTGGACATTATGCCACAGGGGTAAAACTTTTGGGGCACCTTCTGTGCCCAAAAGCAAATTAAATTAATTTGCAGCTAACAAATTTAATGTGCTTTTGGGCTGCAGATCAGCCTGCCGAGATATCTCAATATCGGGGCACCAGATGGTGCTCATGAAGCCCGAGATATCTCGATCTCAGTAGTGAAGGTGTTAAGGCTAGGGTCAGACTAACGCATTTTTCGCAGTAACCGTCAAAAAGTGCCTCCGAACGCATTGCTGAATTTTTTTCACGGAATGCACGAAAACGGTCATACGATGAGCATTTGTGTGCGTGATTTTTTACGGATCCAAACCAGGAAACTTTGGACGTTATGTAGGCTGGACATGAGCAGCGTCTGACGTCTCCTAATCACGCAAACACGCCGCTATGCCGCCGCAGCGCACTCTATACGTCCGTACTAGCGGTTCTGCGTTCTCGAAAAAATTTGTTAATTTTCCACTTGCGTTGCACGGCCGGACTTTCGTGCAGCCGTACTTCGTATATTGTCCGTCATTGCCCGTCATTTGGTGCTAGTGCGGCCGTGATTAAGTGCGCCTAAACGCACGTTAAAAGTGCGCTAGTCTGACCCCAGCCTAAACTGAACCTAACTGTAAAAAAACCCGGTTATAAATTAATAACCCTAAAATTCTTACCCAAAAAATCCTGGACACCAAGGGTTACTGTTAGTAACCAACCCTAAAAGTAACCCTAACAGGGGACTAATTAGAGACAATTTTGGGCAGAAAACCCATTTTTTTATTAACCTCCTCATTTTTATCAAGAAAGCGTCACTTTCCAGAATATTACTGTGGCCCGATACATTAAAATGTATCAGGTGATATTTAAAATAAAAAACGGTCAAAACCATAAATCTGAAGGAAAAAATAGCCAATCTACAGTGATCCCAAACTTAGGAGGCAGAGACGAGGGGTGTAGAGGGCCCTGCTCACAGGAACTTACAATCTAGAAGAGTTACTGGTAGTGGTAAGGATTTAGTACTAACGTTTGCATCAGAAATGGTGAATGAGGACCTTCAACCAAAATGGCCGCTTGTTGAATGAGCTCCTGAGTCCCCTCCGGCTTCTACCAGCTTAATTCCCTTGTAGCAGGACATGGTGCGCGGCAAAGGAAGGAACTCTACCCCTAAAGCTCCCGCACATCGCCCGGATCGGACGTCCGGCGCTTTGGACTAGTTCCCTCATCCCTTCCCCGGCGAAAACCCTCTCCCGCGGTGGCCTCTAAGATGGCGGATGGACCTTCCACCTCGCCTCGTGCACAGGATACCGCGGAGGTCACGCGCCGCCTGGAGAGGCTTATCTCAGCGCTCGCGACTAAAGCGGACCTCGCCGATATGGTGGCTGACCTACGGGAAAGCTTCAGTGGAGAGGTCAGAGAGATTCGTTCTGAGGTCTCCACACTGACGTCCCGGGTGAGTGCACTGGAAGACGACAGACGCGCTGCCCCAAAGATCCCCAACCAGCAGCCTTCTCGGAACTACAGCGCCGAGTAGACGACTTGGACAATCGAGGTAGGAGACAAAACATCAGGGTCCGTGGCCTCCCTGAATCTGACGGGCCCGAAAATCTTTCGTCCCTCCTAAGAGACCTCTTTAACAAGGTGCTGGGTAGGGAAGCTGACACCCCCATTCTCATGGATCGGACCCACAGGGCCCTCCGCCCGAGACCTCCGCGGACGGCGCCCCCCGGGACGTTATATGCCACCTCGCTGACTTCACCGTAAAAGAGGCCATTATGCACCAGGCTCGATCATCCCGGTACTGGGACTTTCAATCGCATCGTATAGAACTCTTCCATGATTTGTCCCCCTTCACCCTGACAGCGAGGCGATGCCTGCAACCTGTGACCCAAGCACTCCGACAAGCCAACCTGGCCTACCATTGGGGGTTTCCATTCGCCCTGGTGGCCCAGCAGAACGGCGTCCGTCACACTGTTTGCTACCCGACGGATGTCCCGGCCTTTCTTTAGGGCCTTGAAGCTACCAGAGATGAACGTTTGAAACTGGGAGTCTGCGACCCGCCGAGATCAAGAATTACCTCGCCCACGGCGATCCCGTTCCCGTAGACATCGCCGGGCTTCGCGCAGAACCTTGACCCTGCCCTGCGCGCCATCGCCGCACCGATCTCCGCCTAGTGAAGAGGGGTGACTCGAGGACATGCCGCCTGGGTGGCTCCCTTGCTCCCTGGGCTCCGGCCTGTTGCAGTGGCTGCGATTTCCTCCTCCTCCTGCTCGTCCATTCTGGTATTCGACGTGAGATGGACTGACCCCACAGCGTAGCATACACCTTGAAACCTTATGTAACAGATGGTTCTGACCAGATGTACTTGCGTTTCGCCCTTTCATCCCACCCCCCCTTTTTTTTTTTTTTCTCCTTCTTCTCTTCTTTCTGGCTCCCTTACAGGTGAACTGTAATGTTTGCATATCTCTGAGCGACGCCTTGATCCACAGATGCAACGAGTACACCTGCCGTGGCCTGATATATGCGGTCACCGCCCGTCTGCTCTGCCCATTTGACTTTCCTGGTATGGTCTTGCCAAACCGAGCTGGAAGCTTGGGACCCAGTTTTACATGGCCGCCGGCAATGGCCTAACACTACTCACTGTGACCTTCCCTCTATCTCAGCTCGCACATCTCTCTAACATAACATGCCTCAATACGAACTCTGAGGTTTGATCACTATCGCGATCTGGCGAATAAAACGGTTCAAGATTAATTTTTTTTTTTTTTTTTTTCCTTTCTTTCTCTCCCCATGTTTTCCTGCTTTCTTTCTGCAGTCGGAGGGGACTTGTATATGCTCGTTAATTTCTGTTTTTTTTCTTTTTCTAATAACTTAGATATTTAGCCATTGTTGGTTAAGTTTTGTTTTTCCTGTTTATACTGCTGGTCTCGGAGCCTCCGGAGGCTAGGCCCACCGCCCACGAGGATCGGACGTCGACTCTTCCACAAGAAAGGTATTTTGGCCCCTGACCGGGCCGACATATAGCCTTTCTTGGTGACGTATTACTCCTCATATTCTTTCTGTCCCTCTTCTTTTTTCCACTCCTGGAATCTCTTTCTTCTCGTCCTCTTCTTACTTACTCTTCTCTCTGTGTAGCTTCCCCTCCCCTCCCCTCCCCCGTTTTGTCTTATTTGTATTGTATTGTTTAGTTTTGTTTGTTTATCAACTTGTTTGCTCGTGAAACATGGCTGCAGCGTCAGGCTTTTCCCCAAAATCCCTTCGTTTTCTTACGTATAATGTTAATGGACTTAATACGCCGGAAAAACGTAAACGGCTCTTCAGAGAGCTCCGGGCGCTCCGAACGTCAGTGGCTTTCCTCCAGGAAACGCACTTTAAGTCGGGAGTTTCCCCGATTCTCAGGGATCCGACATTCCCGGTGGGATACTTCAGTAACCATTGTCAAGGTAAAAGCCGCGGCGTGGCAATCCTTTTTGCAAAAGATATACCCATGATCTTAGACGAGGTTCTCTCAGACAAAGACGGCCGCTTCTTATTTGTCAAATGCACTATAGCCGACTCTGTATAAACGTTTGCGTCTATTTATCTTCCGAATACTAACCAGCATCGAGAGCTCGCCTCCATACTTCGCCGTCTCGATGCCTTCAAATCAGGAACCTTAGTGGTGGCTGGAGACTTCAATGTTCCCCTCGACCCACGGATAGACACCTCTGCTGGACGATCCTCGACCCCACACAATGTGCTTCGACACATACGTCGCTCCCTGGATAGTCTACAATTGGTGGATGTTTGGAGGGCCTTTCATGCCGGCGAAAGAGATTACACATTCTATTCTCCCGTACATTCCTCATACTCAAGGCTGGACTACTTGTTTGTCCAACAACACACGGTGCTTAATGTGGTGGATTCAGCCATACAGGCCCAAACTGGTCAGATCACTGCCCCACTCCTAATAACTTTTTCATCCCCTCCCTTATCTCACCCCTCAGAACGTCAATGGCGTCTTAACACCACCCTGCTGCAAGACCCTACCTTACGCCAGGAAATTGCAACGTGTCTAAGCAACTACTTCTTGGACAATGGAAACGCTGAAGTGCCATTCGCTACTGTATGGGAAGCTCACAAAGCGGTCCTTAGAGGGATATTTATTAGCAGAGCTACCGCCCTTAAAAGGGAAAGCTCGGAGAAACTCCGTGCCTTGTTCGCAGAAATTAGAGACCTTGAGCTCTCCCACACTCCTCTGCTGCCCTCCCTCGGACTACGCCCTGTTAGTGTCCAAACGTAGAGCACTTAACGATATACTTAATGCAGATATTCGCTTTATGGCTCAGAGAGCTAAATGCTCTTTCGCACTCAAGGAGAACAAGCCGGGTAAATACCTGGCCCGTTTCCTTCGTGAAACGGGATGCAACTTATATCGCTAGAATAAAACCTACGGCGGGGACGCTTACATCGCGCCCGGACCAGATTCTCGAGGAGTTCCGGAGCTTCTACGAAAAACTCTACCATATAGATGATAACTCAGATCGAACCCCACCTCAAGCTGAGATCGACGACTATCTAGACGGCACTCTCAACCGTACTCTGCCCCCTACCGCTGTAGAGGCCCTGGATGAGCCGATTTCTGCGGAAGAGATTAAAGGAGTCATCACAGCCCTAAACTTGGGAAAATGTCCGGGCCCGGATGGGCTCCGGCAGAGTATTATAAAACTTTCCCAGATGAGTTACTCCCTCATTTGGCTTCCCTCTTTTCCCGGCTGAAGGAAGGGGAGTTGTTCCACCCCCATACACTCTCTGCTACCATTTCAGTAATCCGCAAACCCGGGAAAGACGAATCAGATGTTCGTAACTATCGCCCCATTTCCCTCCTGAACACAGATCTCAAAATCCTATAAAAATTCTGGCGAATCGCCTCGCACCCCTCCTACCGTCTTTGATCCATTCGGATCAAGTAGGCTTTATTCCTGGCCGCGAAGCTCGAGATGCAACAACACGCGCATTGGGCGTCATTGGGTTAGCCAAGGCCACTGGCACGGGCCTTCTCTTGCTGTCCACGGATGCAGAGAAGGCCTTCGACAGGGTTCGCTGGAGCTTTCTGTTTTCTGTCCTGCGGCGGGTCCGGGTGGGTAACTCCTTCATGCGTTGGACGGAGGCACTTTACTGTAACCCTACGGCCAGGGTACGAGCCAATGGTGCTTTGTCACATAGCTTTGATATCAGAAATGGGACGCGACAAGGCTGCCCCCTGTCCCCTCTCCTGTTCGCCATCTCTCTTGAGCCCTTACTGGAATCAATCCGTCTTAATGCCGGCATTACCGGTATTTCGAGGTCACTCCTCTGAGCACAAGGTCGCAGCATACGCGGACGATTTGATGTTTCTGTCACGAACCCCATCTCTTCTCTACCGACGCTCACGGGACGCTAGAGGACTATGGGGCGGTCGCGGGATATCGTATAAATCAAGATAAATCTGAATTTTTAAACATTTCCCTACGACAATCCTCTGTTTCCTTGATCCGGAGGGAGTATCCATTCCGATACTGTACAGTTTCGAATGAAGTATCTTGGAGTCTGGTTGGCAACCTCCTCCAGACAAATTTTTGACCTGAATTTCCTGGCAATCCTCGGCACTTTTGTGACAGACTTAGCGGACTGGAATGGGCAAAATGCTTTCCTGGTTCGGCAGGATTGCGGTTTCTTAAAATGAATTTGCTGCCACGTCTGCTATATCCTTTTCAACACCTTGCCCATATCGATCCCGCGTCTCATTTTTTACCGCTCTCCGGAAGGAGTTACTACGCTTTTCTGGACCCAGGGCCGCCCGCGAGTGAGTTTTAAGGGTGCTGTGCCTCCCTAAATCCCGCGGTGGTTTAGCACTCCCGGACCCGAGGAAATATTACCTCGCTAGTCACATGGCAAGGGTAGTTGAATGGTCAGCGCAGCAGCTAGATAAACGTTGGCTTGACATAGAACGTGCCCTTTCCCCCCGTCCTTTATGGACGTTACCGTGGTTGCCCCGAGCCGTCTCACTGACCCACGCCATGACCCTGACCCGGTTTCGAACACTTTGCGACTCTGGCACTCACGTAAACTAATGTTTGGCTTTTCCTCGGCCCTCTCTCTCCGCTTTTGCCCTGATGCACAACCCGGGCCTGTCGGGCGGTGTGTTACCATCCTTGCGGGACCGTTTGTCTGACTCTGGTAGACTTCGAGCCTTGGACCTCCCCCCAGATGGTCGTTTGGATCTCTTCCCACGATCGTCGCGGTAGGCCCTCTCTCTATACTGGAACGATTCAATTTCGCCCAAATTAAGTCATACCTGACGAGTCTCAACTGTGGGTACAGTTTAAGTCGCCCACTACTGCCATTTGAAAAACTCTGCCACCTGGGTCTCCTTTGATACGAGGGGTATCAACTATCTATGGTCTGATCATGGCAGCTGACTCGGAGGATCCACCATTTGTGTCCAGATGGGAACTGGAGCTTTGGAATTACTTGTACCTCGGCTCAAATGGACCAATACATTTACGCTGGTTCATAAGGGCTGTGGAGCTAACCGTATACAAGAAACATCTTATAAGGTTCTCTCCTTTTTGTATAGAACACCTAGCTTTCTTCACCGGATATTTCCGCAGACCTCCTCGGTATGTTGGAGGTGTAATAATGCTGAAGGAACGTTTCTACATATCTGGTGGTCATGCCCCCCTCTACTGGAATTCTGGCGCACGATTCATGGCGCTATTCTCCGGGTTACAGGTGTGGACCTGTCACCCCCCCCAGCCTGCTTCCTTTTGTTTCATATTGCACTCCCCCTCAAAACTCTAAAGCGCTCTGTGTTAATGTCCATGCTGCTCGCAGCTCGGTCTCTTGTACCAGTCTTGTGGCGTACTGACAGGATCCCCTCCACTAGAGAGTGGATTGGTAGAGTGGAGGTGCTTAGATCTATAGATCATCGAGAGGCGGCGGATAGGGGACTGTCGGCAGACTTCGCGACAAAGTGGTATTACTGGGAGGAATACGCTGCATCGCTGCGCCCGGGGTCTGAGTGAGACCAGCTGACTTAGTAATTGACCATGCCCTGGCAAAATGGCCTAATATACCCTGTCCTGACACTGTGGCCCGATGTCTGCTCGATGCTGGATCTGTGTATTTGCGTTCTGTCCTCCTTCTTGTGCCTTCCTCTCCCCCCCCCCTTTTTTTTTTTTTCTCTTTCTTGCTCTCTCTTTCTCTCTCTCTCTCTCTCTCGCTCTCTCTCCCCTTCAGGCCTACCTAGCATGCCTGCACTTTCGGCTTGGCCCGTGGCCTCCTCTTCACTTCCCATGACTTGCAAACCTTTATCCCCGATTCTGAGCTCGGGTACGTACTCGCACGATAGTCGATTATTGATGGTCCGATCCTCGTGGTGGTGGCAACGGCCTTGGGACTGGTGACCGAGTCGTATTTTTCCATATTATCGGGAGTATATCCATATATACCCCGTCCATTTTGTTATTGGCCTACTTTACTTATTGTTCTCCTGTTTCACCCTTGCGGGTTGTATTACTTTACTCTTTCTTTTTGCATTAATAAAAAACTTTGAATTTCAAAAAAAAAAGAAATGGTGAATGATCTCTATCTCTGCATATCTAACACAATTAACAAAATTCACGGTGCTTTTATATCACTTTGTTATGATGTAGAACAAATAACAAATATAAAATAAAAATAAAATGAGGAAAATACTTTTTTTTTTTCATATAAGTTTATTGTTTTCAAAAAATATAACACAGTACAAAATGGTGCTGAGTATTCTCCGCTTATGCACATCTATAAACATAACAGTTACAGCAGTAGTTAAACCATTATAAGCCATCGCGTTAGACAGTAAAGGACACTTCAGCAACCAAAGCTTGAAAAAGAGCTCTAGAAACTTTCAATATGGGGGAGGGGGAGAGAAAAAAAGGGGGGGGAGTCTACCGGATTGTCATCATGGGAAGCGCCAAAATCAATATTCGAAACATCACTTCAAGGAACCCTGAAACATATCAAATACTTAAATATACATCCCAAATATACCAGTGATCTCGGGTCGAGAATGGAATTCCCGCTACTGAAGCGGCAAGAGCGTCCAGTGACCTGACTTCTCCCACTCTGATTTTAAGGTCCTTCATAGTGGGGAGGGAGGGGGAGCGCCAATGAGATGCAATGAGGGTATACGCAGAAGTAAGAATATGTGCCACTAATTTACGTTGAGTCGTTGACATCCCTTTCGGGAATATCTGGAGTAAAAGAATTTTCGGGTCAGGGTAGAGGGCAGTACCCAAGAACTTATTCAGGAACACCACTATATCCTGCCAGAGTATTTGCAGAGGGGGGCAGTGCCACCACATATGTACGAAGGAGCCACGTGTTGCAGAGCAACGCCAACAAGTTGAATTTCCTGAAGTCGAGAAATGGCTAAGCTTGTCTGGAGTTAGATACCATCGATATAACAGTTTTTTCCTCGCTTCATGTAAAGACGCACTCTTAAATTTACCCTTATCTCCCTTAAAGGATTCAGCCCATTGTTCAGGGGAAACCGTGATATTTAAGTCTTTCTCCCACATCACCTGGAATTTACATTTCTGTACAGGGTTCGAGGTAGTCAGCAGTTTATAACAGAGTGAGAGTAATCTAGCGGGTGTATATGGGGAAGCACAGTATGTTTCAAAGGGGGACAGGGCTGGTAGTGTCAGTCTTTCTGAGCCAGTCATATCATATTTTGTCAATAGTGTTTTAATCTGTAGATAAGAAAATTGAAGGGGGCGAGTAATATTATACCGTCCAGTCAGGGTAGCATATGACATGAATCCCCTTGGGGAGTAAAAGTCTACCAATCTGGACAGGCCATGTGCTGTCCAATGGCGGGCATTGAAGTTGGGAATTTTGTGGGTCAAAGCTGTAATTGGCGTCGCTAAATGTAAAGGGTGATAGTGACAAAGTTGCCCCTCATAGCATCCCATGTATGTAAAAGGAGAGTAGCCAGGGGCAATAAATCGGGCAGTCGGGCGAATATGTTTCGGAGCCAGACTATATCGGTTAATCTAAACGGGGATATCGACTGGAAGATGGGCAAGGTCCACTGTGGGACAGGGGATAACGCCAAACCCGAGCCTAATAACGCCATAAGGGCTGCTTTGTGGTAATATCAAGAGATTTGGAAGGCCCAGGCCCCCTTGTACAACCGAAGTGGATAGAACTCGGAAACTAACCCGTGGCTTCCGCCTCTCCAAACGAATTGATTAATTGTGGTTTGTAAAGATTTAAAAAAGGTCGGATGTGGAGACACCGGTAAAGCCCTGAATAAATAATAATAATTAGGGAGAATAGACATTTTAGTAACCGCAATCCTCCCCAACCAGGAAAATTCAAACACGTGCCCACCTCCAACACAATTCTTTAATCGTTGACAACATAGCGCCATAGTTCAGTCGATAGAGGGTGGGACGTGAGAAGGAGATTTTAATCCCTAGATATATTAAATAAACTGCTCTCCAGTCGTATTTATAGGTGCTCTTCAAATAATTTAGATCGGTAGGTGAGAGGTGAGTACTAAGGGCTTGCGTTTTCGCTATGTTAATTTTGATAGGAGACTTTCCCGTATTGGGTGAGCAAATGGTGGAGCTGGGGAAGAGAGTTTGACGGGGTCAGTAAGGGTTAGAAGGATATCGTCCGCAAAAAGGCTGATTTTACTCTCTGTGGGGCCGATTTGGATGCCTGTAATCTTAGCGTCTGCTCGGATCGTCTGAGCTAGCGGTTCCAGGGCCAGGGCATATAGAAGCGGGGACAACGGACATCCCTGACGGGTTCCGTTCGTGATGTTAACAGTGTCGGAAAGGAATCCAGCATTTAATACTTGCGCTGTCGGAGAGGAGTACAGTGTAAAAACTGCCTCAATGAAAGGGAGGGAAAATTAAATTTCAAGAGAACGTGGCGCAAAAAGAGCCAGTTGAGTCTGTCAAATGCCTTCTCTGCATCTAAGGAAAGGAGAAGACAAGGTGCTGAGTCACGACCCACTCCGTCTATAATATTTAGAAGCCTAACGGTGTTGTCCGTTCCCTGTCGCCCCTGAATAAATCCTACCTGATCATCTGCCACCAATTTCGGGAGCAATGGTGCTAATCTATTCGCCAAGATTTTTGCATAAATCTTAATATCTACGTTCAATAAGGAAATAGGCGGTAGTTAGAACAAAGTGTAGGGTCTTTGCCAGGTTTAGGTATGGTGACTATCGAAGCTTTAAGAAGTTTAGGGGGGGCCGTGCCCAAATCAAAAAGGTAGTTAAATAGCGATAACATATGTGGGGTGAGTTTTTCTGCAAATGTCGTATAATATTTGGTGGAGAAGCCGTCTGGGCCAGGAGATTTACCAGGGGTAGGGAGGAGAGTACCTTCCTCAACTCCTCATGGGAGATCGGAGTAGTTTAACGTATCCCGGCAGGTTGGCGAGAGTTGGGGGAGAGCAATAGAGGTCAGATAGGAGAACACTTCTGTCAGGGAGGGTTGGTGTGTCGCCTCATCTAGGTGGAGATTATATAGTTGGGCATAGTACTCCGCGAAGCGGTTAGCTATTTGACGTGGTTGTGCCACAAATTCTGCGGATGTAGTTTTAAGTTTTGCAATTTAGTTCGTGTTAAGCGACCCTTCAGTTTGTTAGCCATTAGTTTACCCGTCTTGTTGCTATATATAGGTAAAATTTAGCGTTAAGGCGACGTGCTCTCCATACATATTCTTTTTTATGTATGTCACTAAGTTGGGACATTTAGGGAGCGAAGCTGGTCCGCCAGAAGCAGGGTAGGGTGGAGTTTATGCTGAGAACAAACTTTGTCTAACTTCTTTTAACAATTCTAATTTCTGGTTTGATGGCTTTTTTAATCTCGAGCCCCACCTTAATAAGGATGCCCTCTGACTGCCTTATGGGCTTGCCACAAGGTTGTTGGAGAGATATCAGGCGTTGAATTTTCCTTAAAATAATTTAAAAACCTCTTCTTTAATTTCAGGGCCTGCCTCTGGATGAGCCAGTAGGGGATTCGTTCAATCTCCAAGGAGATTTACCGTATGAGGTGTAATTATCTGAAAGTGTCAACAGCATGGGAGCGTGGTCTGACCATGAGATTTTACCAATCTCGCAGTCCAGCACTAGTGCTAACGTGGAGTTGTGTACGAAAACATAGTCAATTCTAGAAAATGTGTGGTGAGTTAAGGAATAGTAGGAGTAATCAGTTTCATTTGGATGGAGCAGGCGCCATGCGTCATGTAGGTGGCACTCAGATAACAATTGAAGGGAGGGTCGATTTGGCTGTCTAGGGGAACCGTTTTACTGATGTCAAAGGAAAGATTAAAAATCTCCGCAGATAACTATTTGGCCCATTTGAGATTGTGAGAGTTTATCTAAGACATGTTTCAAAAAAGGGTCGCTGGCCAGCGTTAGGACAGTATATATTTACGATGGTGTATAAAACATGGTTGATGGAACAGATCAATATTAGGAACCTTCCTTTAACATCTCTGATAATTTTATGTAGTTCGAATGTCACCCTGTTTATGTATCAAGATAGAAACCCCTTTTGATTTAGTCGGAGATGTGGCATGATATTGTGTGGTATAATTGGGGAGGAATAACTTAGGATGCGAAAGCCTGCGGAAATGTGTCTCCTGCAGACAGACAAAGTCAGGGTTTTTGTCTACGCAGTTCAGCATATAATGCATGTCGTTTGTAGGGCATATTTAAACCTTTCACATTGTGAGAGTAGATTTTCATCTTATACTAAACAATAATATGTAGAGCGCCGTCAGAAATACTATACCCCAGCGGGGGAGTCTCGATGAAGAGGAAAGTCCCATCACTCGTAGTTTGCAATGGAATGATGATATTAAGGTTCCGGTAGACTCAAAAAAAAAGGGGGTCACAAAAAATAAAATAAAAGAAAAAATAACCAAAAAAAAAGTCCAGGTCAGAGTCCTGGAGCCAACTATGTACATGTAGTACCTCGCATCCTTCTTGACCACCGCTAAAAGGTCAAGCGGGGTCAACTCCAAACCTTGGAGGAAGGCTTCAGGGGGGTGCAGAGCCAGCATCCAGTGCCGAACAGAAGAAACCAATAAATCGAACAAACGACAAACAGAAGGGGCGAGAGAGGTCGCGCCACATATCGACTCGCCGGAGTCACATCACCCAATGTGAGAATTATCTGGCTGCGGTATCCATGTATACAGGAATAATGGCCATCTCACATGTTGACAACCGAAGCTGTCCTCTGTATAGAACCCAATATCTTGATCTGCAGGTCCCAGTGTCTGGGAATCCTTAAGAGGGAACGAGAGTCTCGTCAGGTCAAGAGCTGTCGATTCAGGAAACTTTGTGGGTGTTAACTCTATGCCATTCCGGAGACACTTTGGGACGGAGAGGTGGACGGAACCCGTGGCGGAGTGTATTCTCTCAAGTATACTCCAGGACACCAGCTGCCTCATTCCCTCCTCTCACCGTGGAAAGCACGTGCAGGTGGCCCTCCTTCCAGACCAGTAATTTTGTGGGAAGCCCCAGCGGTATTGAATCTCTCTGTTTCGTAAAATCTTCGTGACTGGTTGAAAGTCCCGTCTCCGAGACATGTAAGGGAAGATAGGTCAGGAAACAGTAGGATGGCTGAGTATGGCTCTGTAAGTTGGTCGGCTCGGTATGCTTTCATGATGGCCTCCTTGACTGTAAAATAATGCATACGTAGGACCAACATCTCGTGGTGTAGAGGAAGGTAAAGATTTCGGTTTCGGGACTCTATGAGCTCGATCCATCAGTAATTCCGCCGGTGGAAAGGTCGGGGAGTAAGGTCTGGAACAACGAACTCAAATAAGAGGAGAGGTCAGAGGTCTTGATATTTTCAGGAATACCGCGGACTCTAATGTTGTTACGACGAGAACGGTCTTCTTGGTCCGCCATCTTTAAATGCTAGTGTTTCGTGAGACGTTTTAAGTGCTTGAAAAGCATCCATTAACTCATTGTGTGCTAAGCAAAGTTCGTCCGTTTTAGATTCTAGACTATCCGTGCGGTCACCCAGCTCTTTAATTTCGTTATGTAGCTCAGCAGTAATAGCTCTAAAGTCCGTTGGTATAAAGTAAGTCTGAGGCTTTGCAGCATTGCTTGGATAGTCTTACCAGACGCTGGTAGATCTTCAGAAAGTTGCAGATACATCCTCCTCCTCGTTTCTCACAGATGCTGGTGAGACTGGGTCCCGGGAGCCGCCATCTTGTGGACCACGAGGACGATCTTTTTTGGCGGATTTCGCCGGTTCCGCCGCTCGTTGCAGCTTGGGAGGAGCCATATCAGTGCCTGGGGGTCTCAGGCTGCGATTGGGGGTCAAACCGCCCGAGTTTCAGGTGGTGTATTGCCGTAGGATTCAACAATGTGGCGTGATCCGCCGGAGCTCTGCTCACATGCGGCTTTTCCGGATGGCTGCTCCTCCGCCCCGAAAATACTTTTTTTTAAGTCATTTTAATGTCTGCAGCTGTTGTGCTAAAATTACTACTGTTTTAGGTAACATCAGTCAGTAGTTCTGCAGCTGTGTGCAATATGGATTAGTTAATAGGTATGGTTCACATACTGTAGTTGTTTACATAATATTTAAATTTGAAGATATGTCTTCATGGTTTGCCTTTAACATAATTTTTCAATTTTATTGGTAAAAATGTTCTACATATATCTGTCTCTGGGTCCTATTACATTCTTCGCGCATTTGATTTGCGCGCACGCACAAAATGCGCATTTGCGCGAGTGCAAAACCATTTTGCGCAGAAACGTCGTATTACACGACGTTCGCCAACGATGCGCGTAATCATCTACCGCGATTGACTCTGCGCAAACGAATTTTCCTGCGCGCATCCTATACTTAACATTGTCAGCGCAAATGTGTTCGTGCGCTGGTACGCGGATGGTATTACAATCTTCGTGCAATGAAAGTTTGCGCGCATTTTCGTAATGTCTTTGAAAAGCAGGCGGTAATTGTAAATGTAATCGTCCTGGGCGAAACGAAATACACCAGCACGAAAAAAAAATACAGCGCAGTACAGTTACACATTCTACACATACCCAAACATTAAAATTTATAAATTGTGTCATTGTTAATTTTTTCTTTTTTTGGCTGGTGGTTGTTAATTCTTTTTTTTTAGGTTGTAAATATTTTATTGGAAATGGGTGATTGATGTTGGCTGATTCCCGTGACAAATCCCGTGACAAAACAGTCTGTCCACCGATTCCTGCACGTAACGTTCATTGGCGAACGGCTTTGCGCGTCGGATTTGCGCACGAAAAATCTTGAAGGAAGAAAAAATGCGCTCGGATCGTAATACCACGTTAATTTTCGCGCGATCACGTTTTCTTTTTCTTGCGCTGCGTGAGCGCAATTGCGCAAAGAATGTAATAGATCCCTATATATATAATTATGAAGTACATGATTGTTTGCAATTAAGTAACAATGTGAAGAATGTAAGCTCCTATGAGCAGGGCCCTCTACACCTCTTGTTTCCATCCTATGTCCGTTTATCTGTATCTCGTTCCCTTCGGTTATTGTAAAACGCTGCGGAAACTGTTGGCGCTAAATAAATGATGACACTATTAATAATAAGTAACTTTTTATCCCAAAATGAAGCGTTCCTGTTCCTTCCTGGACTATGGCACCCAAACAAACCCCATACAAGTCTGCAAATACACAGCAGATTCACATATAAGATATACATATTCCCTGCACATTACATACATGAGCTATAGGAACACAATCAATATATGGTGTGGAAACACTGGCGAGTGATGGGGGGGCAGCAAAATGTTTTTTGCCTAGGGTGGCAGATTTCCTTACACTTACGCTGCTCCCGACGAACTCTTCCCCTGATGCCCACCGGGGTGAGGATTTAATTAAATAATTAGGTGTGCACAGAGGATCATTTAACTACAACAAATAGGTTTTAAAGGGACACTCCACTCATCCTGATCACTTCATAGTTTTAAAGTGGTCCGGATGTCGAGTGCCACCCCCCCCCCCTTCTCCCCCTCAGCTCCCCTCGATCTGGCAGAATCCCTGGATGAAGTGTAGGAGTTTCATCCACCCCACCCAGTGTCCCCCACAACCGAGATTTTTTAATTTCCCGGCTGGCGGTCACCGGATCAGTCACTAGTGACATCAGGACGCAGAGAGCGGGCTGACATCACCCTGTCTGAGACCAATCGTGGTCTCATACAGGCAGCCGATGGATCGGATGTGCGCATGCGTGTACCTCCTATCCGTAGTTCTGCACAGGTACTGGGGAGCTTGCGTACGTAAAGTGTGCAAGTAACGTATCACTGCACAATTTGTGATTCCTACGCTATGCAAGTTGCATAGGAGCAGAAATTGCACAGAAAAGCTTCAGGGACTTCCGGGTAAGGGAGACACTTTGACGAAGAGGAGGAGCAGCGCGTGACGAGGGAGAAATCTCAATTCACCTGTCACTGTCAGCAGCCTCTGGTCAATTATTTAAGGGTATAGTAAGGAAGCTCTGTTTTTCTATAGGGTATCCCTTCAACTAAACAGAAGATTTTCAGGGTTATTAAGAGAAAGGTAAAACTCTGGAGAACTTTTGGAGAAGTGTAAATTCTAGGTCAAGAATAGCCAAACCAGAAAAATTCTCTCATTTATCTCAATTTTCAAATCGGCTATTTTGTCCTACAGGGTTATTCAAAGAGAGCCGATCTGGCCCCAAAATGTAACCGAACAGTGAAATTCAGCGTTCGGTTACCTTTCCTGGCCATTCGGCTATTCAGAGCGCAGGCAATTCGCCAAAACTTGGCGAATTGCCTGCACATACGGTGTCTGTTCGGTGCCTGTTCGAGGGCAGTGAAATCCCCATAGAGAAGCAATGCTTTGTCTATTCAGAGAACAAAAACCAGCCGTGAAAAGTTGCCGAATTGCCCTGCTGTTCGGTGGTTTCATTCGACAGGTTTATTCAGGAGAATCCCATAGGCTTCAATGTTAAAAATATTCCCGTTTTAATCCAATATCTAATAAACCGTTTATTATTTTGCAGTAAAAAGTCTCTTTATTTCTAGATTTGTTTAGGGTCTTTTAGGCATTTTTAAGGATATTTTTGGCAAACTTTTTTCTTCTTTTTTTTTTTTTTTTATACGTTTTTTTTCTGTAACAGCCCTTTTTATTATAATTCATTGGATCTTATGTGTAAATTCCAGACATTTTTGTTAAGTAGTTTTTTTGCAAACGGCGTTTTAATTTTCAAACTTTCAAGCGAACTGTTTTGGGTTTTTCTCAAATCGTTCGTCTGCATGTCAGCTTTTTCCGGCGGCTGCTCTGCGCTGTGATCGGTGGCTAGTCGGGTTTCTCCGCCGTGTTTCGCGTGGTCAATCCAGCTGTTTTCTGCGGGTTTAGGTGAGTGTTCGGCGGGTTTGCGGCGAGTATTCCCTGCACTACGGGGGCCCTGCAGTGCTTGATAAATACACCGCAGGGTCGGCAAACTAGGATCGCCGAATCTCCCCGAAGTGCAGGGAACGAAAAGTCATCGAACGTGCTGTGACTTTTCGAATCTCTTTGAATAACCCTGCTAGAATTTTCACTTCTCTAAAAGTTCTCCAGAGTTTCACCTTTATCTGAGAAACCCTGCTAGCGTAAATTTCAGATGAAATAAACACCTGTCTAATAAACCTCCTAGATTAATTTCAGTTTGCCGATCAGTCTGAATTTACTCATACATTGTGCTGACAGTAAATCTCAATGCCGGGTATAGAAACGTTCTGTAGAAAAGAACTCTGGGGGATTTGTCATGTCTCTTGGGGGATCTGTCATGTCTCTTGGGGGATCTGTCTCTTGGGGGATCTGTCATGTCTCTTGGGAGATCTGTCTCTTGGGGGATCTGTCATGTCTCTTGGGGGATCTGTCATGTCTCTTGGGGGATCTGTCTCTTGGGGGATCTGTCATGTCTCTTGGGGGATCTGTCTCTTGGGGGATCTGTCATGTCTCTTGGGGGATGCGTCTCTTGGGGGATGCGTCTCTTGGGGGATGCGTCATGTCTCTTGGGGGATCTTTCATGTCTCTTGGGGGATCCGTCATGTCTCTTGGGGGATCTGTCATGTCTCTTGGGGGATGCGTCATGTCTCTTGGGGGATCTGTCCTGTCTCTTGGGGTATGCGTCTCTTGGGGATCTGTCATGTCTCTTGGGGGATCTGTCATATCTCTTGGGAGATCTGTCTCTTGGGGATCTGTCATGTCTCTTGGGGGATCTGTCTCGTCTCTTGGGGGCTCCGTCATGTCTCTTGGGGGCTCTATCATGTCTCTTGGGGGCTCCGTCATGTCTCTTGGGGGCTCCGTCATGTCTCTTGGGGGATCTGTCATGTCTCTTGGGGGATCTGTCGTGTCTCTTGGGGGATCCGTCATGTCTCTTGGGGGATCTATCATGTCTCTTGGGGGCTCCATCATGTCTCTTGGGGGATCTGTCATGTCTCTTGGGGGATCCGTCATGTCTCTTGGGGGATCCGTCATGTCTCTTGGGGATCTGTCATGTCTCTTGGGAGATCTGTCTCTTGGGGGATCCGTCATGTCTCTTGGGGGCTCCGTCATGTCTCTTGGGGGCTCCGTCATGTCTCTTGGGGGCTCCGTCATGTCTCTTGGGGGATCTGTCATGTCTCTTGGGAGATCTGTCTCTTGGGGATCTGTCATGTCTCTTGGGGGATCTGTCTCTTGGGGGATCTGTCATGTCTCTTGGGGGCTCCGTCATGTCTCTTGGGGGCTCCGTCATGTCTCTTGGGGATCTGTCATGTCTCTTGGGAGATCTGTCTCTTGGGGATCTGTCATGTCTCTTGGGGATCTGTCTCTTGGGGATCTGTCATGTCTCTTGGGGATCCGTCATGTCTCTTGGGGGATCCGTCATGTCTCTTGGGGATCTGTCATGTCTCTTGGGAGATCTGTCTCTTGGGGGATCCGTCATGTCTCTTGGGGGATCTGTCATGTCTCTTGGGGGCTCCGTCATGTTTCTTGGGGGATCTGTCATGTCTCTTGGGGGATCTGTCATGTCTCTTGGGGGATCTGTCATGTCTCTTGGGGATCTGTCATGTCTCTTGGGGGATCCGTCATGTCTCTTGGGGGATCCGTCATGTCTCTTGGGAGATCTGTCTCTTGGGGGATCCATCTCTTGGGGGATCCGTCATGTCTCTTGGGGGCTCTGTCATGTCTCTTGGGGGCTCCGTCATGTCTCTTGGGGGCTCCGTCATGTCTCTTGGGGGCTCCGTCATGTCTCTTGGGAGATCTGTCTCTTGGGAGATCTGTCTCTTGGGGATCTGTCATGTCTCTTGGGAGATCTGTCTCTTGGGGGATCTGTCATGTCTCTTGGGGGATTCGTCATGTCTCTTGGGGGATCCATCTCTTGGGGGATCCATCTCTTGGGGGATCCGTCATGTCTCTTGGGGGATCTTTCATGTCTCTTGGGGGATCCGTCATGTCTCTTGGGGGATCTGTCATGTCTCTTGGGGGATCTGTCATATCTCTTGGGGGATCCGTCATGTCTCTTGGGGGCTCCATCATGTCTCTTGGGGGCTCCGTCATGTCTCTTGGGGGATCTGTCATGTCTCTTGGGGGATCTGTCATGTCTCTTGGGGGATCTTTCATGTCTCTTGGGGGATCCGTCATGTCTCTTGGGGGATCCGTCATGTCTCTTGGGGGATCCGTCATGTCTCTTGGGAGATCTGTCTCTTGGGGGATCTGTCATGTCTCTTGGGGATCTGTCTCTTGGGGGATATGTCATGTCTTTTGGGGGATCCGTCATGTCTCTTGGGGGGATGCATCTCTTGGGGGATCCGTCATGTCTCTTGGGGGCTCCGTCATGTCTCTTGGGGGCTCCGTAATGTCTCTTGGGGGATCTGTCATGTCTCTTGGGAGATCTGTCTCTTGGGGGATCTGTCTCTTGGGGATCTGTCATGTCTCTTGGGGGATCCGTCTCTTGGGGGATCCGTCTCTTGGGGGATCCGTCATGTCTCTTGGGGGATCTTTCATGTCTCTTGGGGGATCCTTCATGTCTCTTGGGGGATCCGTCATGTCTCTTGGGGGATCCGTCATGTCTCTTGGGGGCTCCGTCATGTCTCTTGGGGGCTCCGTCATGTCTCTTGGGGGATCTGTCATGTCTCTTGGGAATCTGTCTCTTGGGGAAACCGGATCATGTCTCTTGGGGATCCGTCATGTCTCTTGGGGGATCCGTCATGTCTCTTGGGCTCGTCATGTCTCTTGGGGGCTCCGTCATGTCTCTTGGGGATTTCTGTCATGTCTCTTGGGGGATCTGTCTCTTGGGGGCTCTGTCGTCTTTGGGGATCCGTCATGTCTCTTGGGGGCTCTCCGTCTCTTGGGGGATCTGTCTCTTGGGGGATCTGTCATGTCTCTTGGGGGATCTTTCATGTCTCTTGGGGGATCCGTCATGTCTCTTGGGGGATCCGTCATGTCTCTTGGGGGATCCGTCATGTCTCTTGGGAGATCTGTCTCTTGGGGATCTGTCATGTCTCTTGGGGATCTGTCTCTTGGGGGATATGTCATGTCTTTTGGGGGATCCGTCATGTCTCTTGGGGGGATGCAGTCTCTTGGGGGATCCGTCATGTCTCTTGGGGTCCGTCATGTCTCTTGGGGGCTCCGTAATGTCTCTTGGGGGATCTGTCAATGTCTCTTGGGGATCTGTCCCTCTTGGGGGATCTGTCTCTTGGGGATCTGTCATGTCTCTTGGGGATCCGTCTCTTGGGGGATCCGTCTCTTGGGGGATCCGTCATGTCTCTTGGGGATCCGTCATGTCTCTTGGGGGATCTGTCATGTCTCTTGGGAGATCTGTCTCTTGGGGGATCTGTCATGTCTCTTGGGGATCTGTCTCTTGGGGGATCTGTCATGTCTCTTGGGGATCCGTCATGTCTCTTGGGGATCCGTCATGTCTCTTGGGGATCTGTCATGTCTCTTGGGGGATCTGTCATGTCTCTTGGGGGATCTGTCATGTCTCTTGGAGATCTGTCTCTTGGGGGATCTGTCATGTCTCTTGGGGATCTGTCTCTTGGGGGATCTGTCATGTCTCTTGGGGATCCGTCATGTCTCTTGGGGGGATCATGTCTCTTGGGGGATCCGTCATGTCTCTTGGGGGATCTGTCATGTCTCTTGGGGGATCTGTCATGTCTCTTGGGGATCTGATGTCTCTTGGGGATCTGTCTCTTGGGGGCTCCGTCATGTCTCTTGGGGCTCCGTCATGTCTCTTGGGGTCCGTCATGTCTCTTGGGGGATCTGTCATGTCTCTTGGGAGATCTGTCTCTTGGGAATCTGTCTCTTGGGGATCTGTCATGTCTCTTGGGGATCCGTCTCTTGGGGATCCGTCTCTTGGGGGATCTGTCATGTCTCTTGGGGGATCTTTCATGTCTCCTTGGGGGATCCGTCATGTCGCTTAGGGGATCCGTCATGTCTCTTGGGGGCTCCGTCATGTCTCTTGGGGGCTCCGTCATGTCTCTTGGGGGCTCTGTCATGTCTCTTGGGAGGTCTGTCTCTTGGGGGATCTGTCATGTCTCTTGGGGGATCTGTCATGTCTCTTGGGGGATCCGTCATGTCTTTTGGGGGATCCGTCTCTTGGGGGATCTGTTCTCTTTTTTTTTTTTTATAACGTTTTTTTTCTGTAACAGCCCTTTTTATTATAATTCATTGGATCTTATGTGTAAAAGGTCCAGACATTTTTTGTTAAGTTAGTTTTTGTTGCAAACGGCGTTTTAATTTTCAAACTTTCAGCGAACTGTTTTGGGTTTTTCTCAGATCGTTCGTCTGCATGTCAGCTTTTTTCCGGCGGCTGCTCTGCGCTGTGATCGGTGGCTAGTCGGGTTTTCTCTCCGCCGTGTTTCGCGTGGTCAATCCAGCTTGTTTTCTGCGGGTTTAGGTGAGTGTTCGGCGGGTTTGCGGCGAGTATTCTGCACTACGGGGGCCCTGCAGTGCTTGATAAATACACCCGCAGGGTCGGCAACTAGGATCGCCGGAATCTCCCCGAAGTGCAGGGAACGAAAAGTCATCGAACGTGCTGTGACTTTTCGAATCTCTTTGAATAACTCTGCTAGAATTTTCACTTCTCTAAAAGTTCTCCGCAGAGTTTCACACCTTTATCTGAGAAACCCTGCTAGCGTAAATTTCAGATGAAATAAACACCTGTCTAATAAACCTCCTAGATAATTAAATTTCAGTTTGCCCGATCAGTCTGAATTTACTCATACATTGTGCTGACAGTAAATCTCAATGCCGACGGGTATAGAAACGTTCTGTAGAAAAGAACTCTGGGGGATTTGTCATGGTCTCTTGGGGGATCTGTCATGTCTCTTGGGGATCTGTCTTCTTGGGGGATCTGTCATGTCCTCTTGGGAGATCTGTCTCTTGGGGATCTGTCATGTCTCTTGGGGGATCTGTCAGTGTCTCTTGGGGGATCTGTCTCTGGGGGATCTTGTCATGTCTCTTGGGGGATCTGTCTCTTGGGGGATCTGTCATGTCTCTTGGGGGATGCGTCTCTTGGGGGATGCGTCTCTTGGGGGATGCGTCATGTCTCTTGGGGGATCTTTCATGTCTCTTGGGGGATCCGTCATGTCTCTTGGGGGATCTGTCATGTCTCTTGGGGGATGCGTCATGTCTCTTGGGGGATCTGTCCTGTCTCTTGGGGTATGCGTCTCTTGGGGGATCTGTCATGTCTCTTGGGGGATCTGTCATATCTCTTGGGAGATCTGTCTCTTGGGGATCTGTCATGTCTCTTGGGGGATCTGTCTCGTCTCTTGGGGGCTCCGTCATGTCTCTTGGGGGCTCTATCATGTCTCTTGGGGGCTCCGTCATGTCTCTTGGGGGCTCCGTCATGTCTCTTGGGGGATCTGTCATGTCTCTTGGGGGATCTGTCGTGTCTCTTGGGGGATCCGTCATGTCTCTTGGGGGATCTATCATGTCTCTTGGGGGCTCCATCATGTCTCTTGGGGGATCTTTCATGTCTCTTGGGGGATCCGTCATGTCTCTTGGGGGATCTGTCATGTCTCTTGGGGGATCTGTCTCTTGGGGGATCTGTTATGTCTCTTGGGGGATCTGTCATGTCTCTTGGGGGATCCGTCATGTCTCTTGGGGGCTCTGACATGTCTCTTGGGGGCTCCGTCATGTCTCTTGGGGGCTCTGTCATGTCTCTTGGGGGATCTGTCATGTCTCTTGGGAGATCTGTCTCTTGGGGGATCTGTCTCTTGGGGATCTGTCATGTCTCTTGGGGGATCTGTCATGTCTCTTGGGGGATCTGTCCTGTCTCTTGGGGTATTGCGTCTCTTGGGGATCTGTCATGTCTCTTGGGGGATCTGTCATGTCTCTTGGAGATCTGTCTCTTGGGGATCTGTCATGTCTCTTGGGGATCTGTCTCGTCTCTTGGGGGCTCCGTCATGTCTCTTGGGGCTCTATCATGTCTCTTGGGGGCTCCGTCATGTCTCTGGGGGCTCCGTCATGTCTCTTGGGGATCTGTCATGTCTCTTGGGGGATCTGTCGTGTCTCTTGGGGGATCCGTCATGTCTCTTGGGGGATCTATCATGTCTCTTGGGGGCTCCATCATGTCTCTTGGGGGATCTTTCATGTCTCTTGGGGGATCCGTCATGTCTCTTGGGGGATCTGTCATGTCTCTTGGGGATCTGTCTCTTGGGGATCTGTATGTCTCTTGGGGATCTGTCATGTCTCTTGGGGGATCCGTCATCATCTCTTGGGGGCTCTGACATGTCTCTTGGGGGCTCCGTCATGTCTCTTGGGGGCTCTGTCATGTCTCTTGGGGGATCTGTCATGTCTCTTGGGAGATCTGTCTCTTGGGGATCTGTCTCTTGGGGATCTGTCATGTCTCTTGGGGGATCCGTCTCTTGGGGGATCCGTCATGTCTCTTGGGGGATCCGTCATGTCTCTTGGGGGATCCGTCATGTCTCTTGGGGGATCCGTCATGTCTCTTGGGGGATCTGTCATGTCTCTTGGGAGATCTGTCTCTTGGGGGATCTGTCATGTCTCTTGGGGATCTGTCTCTTGGGGGATCTGTCATGTCTCTTGGGGGATCTGTCATGTCTCTTGGGGGGATCCGTCTCTTGGGGGATCTGTCATGTCTCTTGGGGATCCGTCATGTCTCTTGGGGGGATCCGTCATGTCTCTTGGGGGATCTGTCATGTCTCTTGGGGATCTGTCTCTTGGGGGATCTGTCATGTCTCTTGGGGGATCCGTCATGTCTCTTGGGGGGATCCGTCTCTTGGGGGATCCGTCATGTCTCTTGGGGGGATCCGTCATGTCTCTTGGGGGGATCCGTCATGTCTCTTGGGGGATCCGTCATGTCTCTTGGG
This sequence comes from Leptobrachium leishanense, assembly GCA_009667805.1. Taxonomy (NCBI): domain Eukaryota; kingdom Metazoa; phylum Chordata; class Amphibia; order Anura; family Megophryidae; genus Leptobrachium; species Leptobrachium leishanense. The sequence continues at coordinate 35,672,251 of CM019064.1, forward strand.
GGATCCGTCATGTCTCTTGGGGGATCCGTCATGTCTCTTGGGGGATCCGTCATGTCTCATTATGACTGTTCTGTTGATACTATATAAACGTGTATACGTGCATTAAGGTTCCTAATATCCGTAATGAACATTGTCTCCTGTATGACTGACTTATTGTTGTTACCGGGAGAACAAACAGGGCTCAGCCAGAGTTAAGCAGGATTTCCGTTTCTGTAGTGACATGTGACGATGCCAAACAGGATCCTGATCACCCTAGAAATGTTACAGGTGTTTAACAATACTATAAAATACATGTTAGTAAGGAGGAAAGGCTCGTTCGTGCTGTACAGTCCTTATTTTATAATTCTCCATATGCAGGGGTCATATCGAGGGGGAACACGAGAATGCAGTTCCCCCACTGTTTTTGCAGAGGGAACCGAGTTCTCAATTTTACGTACACTATAAAGCTTTTATACGGGTCCTTAATCATATCTTTCACTTTAATATCATATATTTTTGCTAAAATACACATAGACATATCAGATTTGAGTGTATGTTTATGTTACATGTGAGACGATGATTGCTGAATGGGGGACAGAAATCTTGGTGAGTTTTCACACTAAAGGGGTTATTCACTAATCTTCGAATTGGCCCTGAATGTCACCGAATAGCGAATGTCACCGCTTGGTTCTATTTCGAGGCAATTCATCTATTCATATCATTCTATTCACTTACAGGCGAATTAACAGTGAAATACGGTGCAATTTTGCAGCACCGAAATTGTCCCATAGAAGACTATCGTGTTTTCTATTCACAGAATGCCAAATTGCACCGAAATTCCGTTAATGACCTGATTTTAGGTGTTTCAGTTCGACAGATTTAAACAGGCGAATCCAGTAGGATTTAATATAATAAATGGAATATCTTTTTTAATTGTTTTAAAAATGACCATTTATTCTTTTATATTTTTTTAAAGACCTTTTTGTATTTTTTAGAGGTCATTTTTTAAAAGTTTTTACAAGACTTTTTTATTTTGCAACAGACAGATTTTTTGTTTTTTTAAAGGACTTTTTTATTATTTAAACACCTTTTTACTGATTTAAGCTCCTATTAGGAGTAGGGATGGGCTGCTGGTTCGATGCGAACATGAGTTCGCTTCAAACATCGGCTGTTCGAAAGTTCGCGAACTTCGAACTTTTCAGGGCGTTCGGAAAAAGTTCTTAAAAATTTTTTTTTGAATTTGGTTTTAAAAAAAATGCTTAAATCCTAAAAAAATCAAAAAATAAAGAGACTCTTTACTGCAGAATATTATAAGCAATGGTTTATTAGATATTGAATTAAAATGGAAATATTTTTAACATCGAAGCCTATGGGATAAAACAATCTTGTTGCTAAAACATCAGGCAGACGAGGCCCTCTAATCAGGCACTGTAGAGGGCAGCCCGCCGGGGCCTCCCAAGGATCCATTGAGGAGCATGCGGCCGCCGGATGACAGAGCTGCGACTGTGCGGGTAGGCCGGCCGGCCGGGTGCATGTGGCAGAGAGGTGGCTCAGGGAGGGAGCCACTGCACCTGCGGCCACGGCATACCCCCACCCACAACCAGGATCCAGGGAGCCCCCCCACTGACTGACCACCAGGCTAAGGTAAGGCGACACATTTCTAAAAAAAATAAAATCCAAGGACATTTTTAAATGTCCCCGGGAACATAAAATAAAACTTTTTTTTCTTTCTTTCTAATACTCACCTGATTCCTGGATCCACCAACAAGCGCAGCCTCCCGTCTCCCACGCTGTTAGACGCTGCATACACCGGCGCGCTGTGTGCAGCTTCTGAGAAGATACGCTATTAGGGAGCGATGCAAAATGCGCAGCCGGCTTCCCCGCTACACTAATAGCGTATCTTTTCAGAAGCTGCACACAGCGCGCCGGTTAAAGCTAGCGTCAGACTGTAGAGGTGCTGCGCGGCAGTGTGAGGATTGATATGCTGCATTAATTATTCTTCTTACAAATTTGGTTACTTAACCCGTTTGCGTTTGGATTGTAATATTGTGACATCCAGGGCCCCGGGTGGAGATCGGGGGGGCCCCGGACGCATGGTGCCGCCAGCTGGCCGAATGCCAGGAGCTCCGGAGGCACCCGGCGCAACTGTGTGATCAGGGGGCAGGGCGCGGCGTGATGACGCGGAGCCGCCGGGACCTTTAAATCAGGAGCACACGCTTACACCTCGCCTTGCCGTGGAGTATCATTCCCGCATCGCTAGCTTTGCGAATCAGTTTCTATACTTGTTACTGACCCTGCTTGTTCTGAGGACCCGATCTGTTGCCGGCTTTGCCTGCCATTTGACTATTCTCTCTGTGTACTCCCTGCCTGTTCTGTTTGCCTCCTGTTACTATTGGTGTGCGCCGATTCTCACCATATACAGTAGCACAGTACAAGTGCCTAAACGTTGCTGACCCGGTTTTGTTATAACAGCTACTCTCGCTCTGCGGCCCTGTCTGTTATATTCCGCTGCTCGTTACTGGTGGTGCGCTTCCATCCTGCCATATACTATAGCGCAGTACAAACATATATTGATCTCAGTCTGTGGTGTATATTGTTAGTGCTGTCTCCCTGGCCTATGTGGCTGCTAGAGGTTAGGTTTAGTGGTCCCGAGTCCCGACCATCCTAAGGATCGGAGGGTTGGAGGTCTGTTACCAGGGATCCTACCAGGTCTGTCTTGGGGAATTGTTGCAAATATGCGGTGAACACCGCAGCAAATGTTAATGCTCATTTTTAAATGTTTCTATACATTCTACAAATCCGCCACTTCACGGGCAGGTTATGGGGACCTCCTAGGCACGATATTTGAAGGAATTTTTCGTTTTTATTTTTAACCTTTATGTCATGGAAAAATCACTGTTCCTTTAACCCTTTCCATGCGGCAGACGTGCTAAGCGCATCCTGCCACATGGCTACATCGCTGCAGAGGACGCGCTGAGCACGTCCTTCCTTTGCAGCGGCGATCGGCCAGGATTCCGGCCGATCGCGGTTGCCCCGGTGCAGACGGACATCATCGATGTCAGCCCAGCCTCCAGGACCCCGGCAGGCACGATAGACGTAATCGCGCATGCACGATGACGTCTATTTCAGGCACCCCCCCCCCCGCCATTGCGGTCCTTCGGACCTCTCCCCCTCCCCATCCGTGCGGGCCATCGGCTGGAGACAGGTACCGCTTGGAAGGGCACAGCCTGCCTGGGGCTGGATCGTGATATGGCGCTAACATGTGCCGTATCGCGGTCCCCTCCCGGAGCTGGCCGACATCTTGGATGTCGGCCAAGCTTCCGGGATATCCCCCTAACGACTGGCGTCATCGCGCATAGCGGAATGACGCCAGTTTCACAATTAACCCCTTGCTGCCACCTATGGTGGAGATCTATCTCCCGATCCGTGACAGCTAGGGGTCAATGTTTGATATCACTGGAATGGCCAGAGCATGGCCTTTCCAATGATACCAAACATGACCATGTAACCTGTAAAAAAAACAATTAAAAATAAAATTTAAAAATAAAAAAACTTTTAAACTTTTTTTGTCTTATTAGTGCAGCAATATTGTTCCCATTTCAATTATAATGTGAATAATGACGCTGCACTAACGATTTTTTCTATGGGGGGCGTTTGCTAAAAAACACGTAATTTTCCCCAAAAAAAGTAACGATTCCCCGTTTCTAATTTTTTTAACAAGCGCAACCCATAGAAAATATAACCGCAATTGCTCGCATGTTAAAATGTGAGGAAAAAAACACTTTACACGTTGTAAATTATTGAAAATTCAAATTTTATTGCATTTTTTGTTATAATATACAGACAGAACATGACGTATACATATAATAATGATATATTATGAATCTGCTGAGTCTCCCGGAAAGAACGATATATAATATGTCTGGGTTGTATAATAAAATGTGACTTCAAATCGCATTTAAACATGATGAGCGAAACGGTTAAAACCTTTTTTTTAAAACTTTTTTTCCTTATTTCCTGTCCCCCAGGGCACTACCCGGACCCCCCATACACCTTTTATGGCAAATATCTTGCATATATGCCCTCTTGGAGGGCACTCTAAAATTTGAACGTTCGAGTCCCATTGACTTGCATTGAGTTTGAATCGTGTTCGCGCCCGAACTCGAACTTTTTCAAATGTTCGTGTTCGAATGCGAACCGAACACGGGGGTGTTCGGCCCATCACTAATTAGGAGTATAGGAAACTTCTTTCTTTTTTCTTTTCAGTTCTTTGGAATTCGCCGATGCTAATGTTGCGCAATTTGGAGGTTTTCGCCGACATCCGATAACTGCTTCTGCAACTCCAATTCCAGCAAAACACGGTGACCGTTCTCTAAATAATGAATTCACCATATTTTCGATGAAATGGTATCGTCGAAGTGCACCGATATGCAAAGCAAAGCTTTGTGAATAGACCCTTAATTTTCATTGACTCTCAGTCCATATGTGAAAAGAGTGGAGGCTCCCCTCTGGGTCAGTGCGGCCAGCGCCCCAGCAATATTTTTTCATACACAATGGAATAGCAAAAAAATAATAATTATCACTTGTGATTTGTTTCCTGGAGGGCAGTGGGTATTAGGCCGGGGTCCGTCGAGCGTTTTTTATGAGTGGAAGGGATGACCGTGAGAGTGGTCTGGCCACCTCGCTGAGTGCAGTTAGTGTGCTCAGTGCTTAAGGCTCGATCCTCCTATGGAGGATCACGCTTTGCAGTCCTGTTGAACACACGATGTAGCGCTTGGACGGGGAGGCTTGCTGCACGGCCGCTGTCGCGCACGCAACAGCGTGTGGCCGGTTTCATCGCAGCGTCACAATGCTGCGATGGACGCCGGGAGGCACAGCAGTACGGCGCACACAGTTCGCTTGCCTGACACCACTGGGGTACTTGGAGACAGAGCGTGACTGGGGGGTACTGGGAGAGGGTGACTGGGGGTGCTGGAGAGGGTGACTGGGGGGTACTGGGAGAGGGTGACTAGGGGGTACTGGGAGAGGGTGACTAGGGGGTACTGGGAGAGGGTGACTGGGGGTACTGGGAGAGGGTGACTGGGGGTGCTGGGAGAGGGTGACTGGGGGTACTGGGAGAGGGTGACTAGGGGGTACTGGGAGAGGGTGACTAGGGGGTACTGGGAGAGGGTGACTAGGGGGTACTGGGAGAGGGTGACTGGGGGGTACTGGGAGAGGGTGACTGGGGGTGCTGGAGAGGGTGACTGGGGGGTACTGGGAGAGGGTGACTAGGGGGTACTGGGAGAAGGTGACTAGGGGGTACTGGGAGAGGGTGACTGGGGGGTACTGGGAGAGGGTGACTGGGGGTACTGGGAGAGGGTGACTGGGGGGTACTGGGAGAGGGTGACTGGTGGTACTGGGAGAGGGTGACTGGTGGTACTGGGAGAGGGTGACTAGGGGGTACTGGGAGAGGGTGACTGGGGGGTACTGGGAGAGGGTGACTGGGGGGTACTGGGAGAGGGTGACTGGTGATACTGGGAGAGAGTGACTGGGTATAGTGTGAGAGTGGAACTATACTAGGGTATACTGGGACAGGGTGACTGGTAGCAGTGGCGTAGCGTGGGGGGGGCATGTGTGTTTCATTTTTTATGATATAAGTATTTTGTTAATATACAATACATGTGCTTGTGGGGTAAGAGGGTCAATACTCTACTGGTAGAAGGGAATCAGAGTGTGTTATCGTATCCACAGGTTGGGGGTGTGCACAATTCTTGCCTTGCCCTGGTTGCTGCCAACCCACGCTATGCCGCTGCATAGAGAAACAAACATGATGCCTCGAGCTGCTGCTCTGTCTGTCATAGGAATCCCTCCATAGACTTGTCTTCTGCACCTCTGATTGGCTCATATTCAGAGTAGACAGGAAGTGGGAGTGACAAGTGTTCGGATGTGGTCTCCAGCAAAATGGCAGACGCGTTACACAGTCCGGACTTTACCCCCGTTCGTCATCTTGTCGGCTTTTTCCGGCAGCTGTTCTGCGTTCTGTTCGATGGATCGCAGACTTTTTTTTCGGATGCGTTTGGGTTTTTTCGGTGTTTTTTCGTTTGATGCGGCGGTTTTTCGGATGCGTTCGGCAGATTTTCCCTGCACTCCGGGGTCCCTGCGGTGAATACTGAATTCACCGAACAGTTGGGGAATTTGATTCTCCGAAGTGCAGGGAGCAAAAGAGCACTGAAATTTCAGTGCTCTTTGAATAACCCTGATTGTCTTAAGTAATAAACTGTTTTCGACGGCTTCCTGTATGGACAATTCATGTGCTGTAGGAGGAAATTAATTTGCTAAACCCACCACTGTGACATGTTAAAAGAGCTAAACTGGCCGTTACTGGAATCTAGACGCACTCTTCACCTTTCCAACCTGGTGTCTTACAGGGTTATTCAAAGAGATTTGAAAAGTCAGCGCACGTTCGGTGACTTTTCGTTCTCTTCAATTCGGTTCCTTTTGCCGATCCCATTTCGGTGACCCTGCGGTGTATTCAGCAAACACCACAGGGTCCCCGAATTGCAGGGAAAAGCTACCGCAAACCTGACGAAAACGAACCGCAAAATCCAGCGAATGCACGCCGAAAACCCACAAAAACATCTGGATAAACCTGCCGAAAACAACGGAAAAACCCGAGCAGGAGCCGATCACATGCGGCGAAGCTTCCAGAGAAAGCAGAGACCGCAGACAGAGTGAAGTGAATAAATTAGGAAAACAGTTTGCATGAATGATTGAAAAGTGAAACGCTGTTTGCAAAGAAACTACTGAGCGAAAATGTCTGAAATTTACATATGAGGTCCAGGGAATGATAATAAAGAGGGCTGTTACAGAAAAAAGAAGTAAACTTAAAATAAAAAAAATAATCCAGAAAAATGCTTAAAATATCCTAAAAAATCTATAAAGAGACTTTTTACTGCAGAATTTTATAATGAACAGTTTATTAGATATTGAATTAAAACTAGGGTTGCACCGATACCGATACTAGTATCGGTATCGGGGCCGATACTGGGTACTGCAGGAGTACTTGGTACTCCTGCAGTACCCCCGATATTTTTTCCGATACCGGAAGCCGGCATTGAGCCGGCTTGCCAGCATCCGAGGGGCTGCGGCGGCTGTCCGAATGCTCTATCGGCATTCGGCCAGCCGCCCCTGGAGCTGCTCACGACGATACTTACCTTCCTGAGCGCCGCCGGGAATGTCTCCGCGCGCTCGTTGGAAGGACCCCAGCCGCGACCACGTGGGACCATGTGATCGCGGCTGGGGTCCTTCCAACGAGCGCACGCGCGGAGACATTCCCGGCGTCGCCCAGGAAGGTAAGTATAAACACAGTGAGCAGCTGCAGGGCCTGTCTGAATGCTGATAGAGCATTCGGACAGGCCCTGCAGCTGCTCTCCTCGATGATACTTACCTTCCTGGGCGCCGCCGGGAAAGTTTCCCCGCGCGCGCTCTGGAAGTTTCCAACGAGCGCGCGCGCGCGGAGACATTCCCGGCGGCGCCCAGGAAGGTAAGTATCGTTGTTGGGGGGGGGGGTCCTTGAGCTGGGGGGCATACCCATGTGTGAGCTGGGGGGCATATCCATGAGCTGGGGGGCATACCCATGAGCTGGGGGCATATCCATGTGTGAGCTGGGGGGCATAACCATGTGTGAGCTGGGGTGGGCAAATCCATAAGCTGGGGGGCAAGTGTGAGCTGGGGCATATCCATGAGCTGGGGCAAATCCATGTGTGAGCTGGGGCAATATCCATGTGTGAGCTGGGGCAAATCCATGAGCTGGGGCAGTATGAATATATATATATCTCTCGGGGGGATATACATGAGAGCTGGGGGCATTTTTATATGGTCTGTTCTTATTGGAAAGTGTCACATGACATTAAAGAAAAGTATCGGTACTCGGTATCGGTGAGTACTTTTAAAAAGTATCGGTACTCGTACTCGGTCTTAAAAAAGTGGTATCGGTGCATCACTAATTAAAACGGGAATATTTTTAACATTGAAGCCTATGGGATTCTCCTGAATAAACCTGTCGAATGAAACCACCGAATGACAGGGCATTTCGGGAACCTGTCGCTGCTGGTTGGTGTTCTCTGAATAGACGAAGCAGTGCTTTTTCATGGGGCTTTCACTGTCCTCGAAAAGGCACCGTATGTTCAGGCAATTCTCGCGAGATCCTGCTGGTCGGCGGAGTGATCGCGGAGGGAGTCAGGGGACTTTCTTCCCCCAGTCTCACTCTGCTCCCGGCAGCCAGAAGCAGCAGATCTGGCCGCCGTTCTCACCGCGGGAAGAGGAGGTGAGTATCTGATTTTTAGGGGGTTTTGAGCTGCAGGTAATGGACTCTGCAGTAGCGAAATTCGTTACCTGCACCTCTGAGCTGGTGGTAACTTTTTTTTTGGTGGTAGCGTCAGCTCTAACTAGCTGTAGGACCAAGTGATCCCTACGCTAGTTAATCTGTGCTTTCACTTGGTGCTCCCCATGTTAGGTATAGGGAGCGCAAAGTACAGTAAACCCGCGCTACGAATCGCAAATTAATTAGCGCTAACGGTTTTTTAACCTGTTAGCCATTTGAAGGCGATGTGGGCGCAGCGCTATGACCTCCTTTAAGTTAACGCTGACTCTAGTGTTCGCTTGAAGGAGGTGATAGGGCCCTGGAATTTGATTGATGTTCTTTTTTGGTTTGTCAGACAAAATAGCCTGAATTATAATTGTTTCATCTGTTGACTCAGGGATACATTAATGGATATAGATTTACTTAAATCATTTTTTTTTTCTTGCACCTGAAGGTTTTATTTTCCACTTTCAGTTTGTGAATTCTGCTTTTTATTTGTCAAAAGAAATCCGTGTCCAGTAATTTTCTCCCCTGTTTTGTTATTCATGCGTTATCCCTTTGTCGTTGCCAAATTTTAATCCCCGGTGTCCAAATGTTATTTTTAATCCCTTAAAAAAAAATAATTTAAATGCCTCCTAGACATAAATAATAATAATAAAAAAAAAATCGAATTATGGGACCTTTTAATAATCTTTATTGGCAAACAAACGTCTGCAAAATTCTCTATGCAGCCACTTAATCCCAGTGTTAACCCCAGAGATCATCCATGAGGTCTCCATTCAGGTCTCCACCTGACCCGCTATACAGTTACAAGTATTTATAAAGCGCTGGCAAGTTCCGTAGTGCTGTACAATGGGTGAGACAGAATAACAAATATATATACAAGTTAAACACACAGAACAGTAGGAGAGAGGACCCTGCTCGAGAGCTTACAATCTAAGAGGAGAGGGGTGACACACTAGGTGACGGTAAAATAGCAGCGTATAATAGACTGTCCTCTAGCCGTGCCATGATTTCTGTATGAACCAAATAAATTACAAATGTTGAGGCCTGATGTAAAGGTGAAAAGGAACGACTCCTACCTACCGATGCCACACATAATCTGCAGGTAAACCCAAACCATGATCTGCCGGCGCTGCCCAGTCACGCATCGAGTGAGGAGCATAGCGCGGTGTAGGGATCCCTTACAGTTTTTTTCCCTCTCTTTTCCTCAGGGGGGCTTTATCACTATATTAAGTCTTATCCTGTATTACGATGTGGGATTTACTGGGAGAAAATAGCATTATGCTCCTGCGCCGCGTTATTACAGCTCCATATGTTCATCAAGGCTGAGAGATATCAGCTTAGGCAGGACAGCAGCAAATGAAATCTTTCTGATCCTCCCGTCACCTCCTAATTCATAATCCAGTCTCCATAAAGTGCAAGATCCAGATAGATTTTATATCCCGGCTTTCAGAGGCGCTGACGGCTGAGTTTAACGCACTGATCTCTGTGTGTGTTTTATGGAATTTTGACAGTCGCACCGAATAAATGATTTTATATCAGCGAGCGCAAGTCTTTCAGAAAGGGGTTTATGCCTCGCTCCTCCGTAAACCCTGCTGTTGCCTAGTGGACCTATGTTTGGAGTAACACTTCGATGTACATTGGCTGCAGTGGCGTAACAGCCGGGGGGGGGCAGCTAGTTGCTGCCCCGGGTGCAGGGCTGAGGGGGGGCCACTAGGGATGCACCGATACCGGGATCTGCACGAGTACTTGGTACTCATGCAGATGCCCCCGATACCTAAACAAATACTGGAGCCAGCGGTGGGCTGGCTTGCCAGCCGGTTTCCGTGGGGCAGTGCTCGGCACTCTGCCAGGTTCCTCCGAGTGCTATTCTTACCGCGAGCGGCTGCCAGCAAAGAGTTGTAGCCCGGCCACTCGTTGGGATCCACCAGCTGCGAACTCGTGAGATTGCGGAGTTGTGCGTGGTTCCCAACGAGCGGCCGGGCTACAACCCTTTGCTGGTGCTTGCCCGAGGTAAGAAGAGAATTTGGAGGAGTCTGGCAGAGCAGGAGAGACAGCTGGGGGGGCAATATAGGTGAGCTGGGCCGGGGGCAATATATATTTGAGCTGGGGGTAATATATGAGAGCTGGGGGCAATATGAGAGGTCGGGGCAATATATATGAACTGGGGGCAATATATGTGAGCTGAGGGCTATATATGTATGAGCTGAGGGCTATATATGTATGAGCTGAGGGCAATATATGTATGAGCTGAGGGCAATATATGTGAGCTGAGGGCAATATATGAGAGCTGGGGCCATATATGAGAGCTGGGGCCATATATATATGTATGAGCTGAGGGCAATATATATGTGATCTGGGGCATATGAGCTGGGGGCAATATATACAGTAATGTGCGCTGTGTAGAAAAAAAAAATGTGGGCTGCTCAGTCCAAAAGGCCCAGGCCTATATTTTGTCCTAGTCCGGGCCTGCTTATAACCAGAGTCGATGTTTATATAATGAGGGGGCGAAAAAACTGCCCTGGGCGCCCATAACTCTGGTTACGCCACTGATTGGCTGTGTGCTTTAATCAGATATAACATCCCAAAAAAGAGAATCGGAATTTTATTTCTCCATTAGTTCTAGAAGCAGAAGGGACTTGGAGATATCAGCCTTCTGTCTAAAGTGATAAACAAATGGTTCTGGGCATTACTCAGTAAAATATATATATATATACACACACCTATCTCTCTGAGTAAATGAAACGCTCATTAACCCGACGTCTCAAGTTCACTGCCTTGGTGTCACTTTTCATTCTGACCGAAAGTTCTCTCCCCACATCCAGACAGTGACCAAATCCTGTTACTTTCAACTCAAGTACATTGCCCGCGTCCACCCCTTTCTCACACAAGATACTGCTAAGTTGTTGGTTCATGCTCTTGTTATTTCGCAGCTTGATTACTGCAACTCGCTCCTTATTGGGCTCCCCAACTCCCATATTGACCCTTTGCAATCTGTACTGAATGCAGACACCAGGGTTAATTATCTCACCCGACGCACCTCACGCACCTCCCCCCTCTGCCAGTCCCTCCATTGGCTTCCTGTACTTTTCAGGATACAGTTTAATATACTGACGTTCACGTTCAAATCGCTCAATGATTTGATCTCCCCTCTTAGGCCGGGTGCGCACTAGGTGTTTTTTTCTGCGCACTAGCGCGCGATAAAACGCACTTAGCGGCGTCCGTCGCAGTGTTGTGATGCTGCGACGGGGCCAGTCACATGCTTGTGCGCACACACTTAAAACCTCCATAGGCTATAATGGCTCTGGGAAGTTTACAACAGCTCTGGTTAAATGGGCACCAAGTATGTAATATGGCCCATAGTGCGCGCGTATCATGCATCCACCTAGAGATCCTCACCGTCGATGCGCTAGGATGTGCGTCGACGGGGCTGCAAAGCGCGATCCTCCATAGGATTTTTAACAGGAATCTGAATGCAGGTATGCCCTCAACGAAATGTCCCGAACTAAAAAAGGGCCGAATTGTGGTCGAAAAAGAATTAGATTTAGGTGATCGAGCCCTCTATTACAAATCAGAAATCAGTGAAACCAACTTTACCAAGCATTGGCGAACTGCCAGCGAAATACGGTGATCTTCGGCGACAGTGAAATTCCCCATAGATGAATGATTAATCGAATCAAAGAACGGCGGACGTCCCCGAAAAGTTGGCTAAATGCCCAGATTTCTGGTGCTTTCGTTCGACAGGTCTAAACAGGCGAATCCCATAGGTTTCAATGTAAAAAAATAATTCCCCATTTTTATTGAACCGTTTATTCTTGTCAATTGCAGCAAAAAGCCTCCCTATTATTTTTTTAAAATTTTTTTAGCCATTTTTCTGGATGTTTTCAGTGTAATTTTTGATTCCGCTTTTATTATGCCGTTTCCTTCTAAATTCTGTAACAGGCCTTTTGAAAATTGCAATTTTTAATTTTTTTAAAATTTTTTATTACCTCTGTTCGGCGGCTGGTCCACTTTTTTGTTTCGGTGCCGTTTGGCGGCTGGTTGGCTTTTTTCTGCGGTGTTCGGCAGCTGGTCAGCTTTTTTCGGTGGCTGATCGGAGGCGTTGGGCGGTTTGCCGCTGCTTTGGGTGGTTTATCAGATGCGTTGTCAAACTCTGGCTCCCCCAGATGTATCTGAACTACGTCTTTCATGATTCCTTGGCCATCTATTGCATTTAAAGAATTCTGGGAATTGTAAGCATCAACATCTGAGGGGCCGTGAGGTTGACAGCCCTGCTCTTAGAGGTCTCACTTATGAAATATACTATTTTAAATTGTCGGATATAATCTCTGCACGTGAATACAACACGTTATATATTGGACTTATCAGCCAAGCCTCCAATATGTCTATATTGGACTTACTGGACCTATCTCGGCAGTTGCCTCCAATATATCAGGGATTATTATTTCATAAGAAATCCACACGAGACACAAATATCAATCGTTTATATTTCTTAGAAATTCTCCTGAATTCTTTTAATTGTCTGTGTTTTGCTTTGAAAAATACAATAATCAATAATCGGATAAAAAAATGTATATATTAATTACGTATACAAAAAAGTTTCAAATCTCATATCATAAACAACAATTTATAAACCACAATCCATCAGCATATAAAAACTAGCTTCACAATATATGTATCTCCGGTTAGTAACTGCATATATGATTAATATCATTTACCTTATCAGTTAGTAACTAATACACAAATGGTTAATAAACATTTCTGCTTAATACAACATGCATTTTCCAGCAAACAATGTTTAACCAGCCAGCTCTTATAGATATATATATATATCTCTATGCTACATGGATCAACAAAAGATGAGCTAATTTAATGATAAGTAATAAAAACTTATTTAGTGAATCCTCCCCTAATCTCGAGAATTAAACTTCTAATCTTTTTTGCTTTTTATTTTGTAGTTATATAATTCCTTGCTTATTAATTTTAATCACAGTAATTTCCAAATTCAATATATATATTGGTATCAATCTTACAACATTTCTTTTAGGAATAAATCCTTATATCCACTTCTTCATATTTCTATCTGCAGAATAGAAAATACTTAGAATTTGGATCTAACCGTATGTGAGAAGTCTCAGTCTACATTGCAAGAATATCTACAAATATATATATTTACATTAATTCCTTAATTTCATACATTACCTGTCCAATTTGGATGTGGATAAGTCTGCCTTGGAATTCCTGATGTAATAATTTTGGAATGTGTGAAGATTATCGATCAGATAATCAATGCATGTGAGTTAGAGATTTGGTGAGAATCTTGATTGCCTCATGTCTTGGGATCTGCCTGCATCGTGGTGTGAGTCTGAGTGTTGGAATCTTGGACTCTCAGAGGGTCATGTGTAATGCATTGCAGTGTGAGTCTCTGAATGCTGGAATCTCCGACTGACTTGCAACTAACATTGCCGCTTATTATAGCCAATTTGACGTCATTGGCAATATTATTTGTATATCAATTATAATATTTACTATCCTCTAGAGGGCAGTATTGCACTTCTTAATTAATTCCACCATTTCTTTTTAATATTCCTATCTCGAGTCAAAAGGTCAATCTGACGTAACAAAGAACCTCTCTCTCAGTCACTAGACACGATGTCTCCATCTAATTTATATCCCTACTCCCTTTTGAAATTACTTACTATCAGCTAAATTCTTTTCTGGTTAACTCAACAGAATCTATTCTTTAGTAATTTTTATTATTTACCAATTATATACTTTCTACAATATTTATTGGAGTATACATATTTCCTACTGTAAATATAATAAAATATACCTTGATTATAAACATATATTTCGTGAATATAAATCTATATTACAGAATATTAACTCTTATTCCTATACCCAAAAGACAAAATATCTTTTGTTTTAAAACTTAAAGGGACACTCTAGGCAACATGACCACCTAAGCTATTTTAGGTGGTCATGATGCCCGGAGTATGCCGCCCTTTGTCCCCCCTCCCTCCGCTCAGCCGATCTGCAGAAAAGGCTGAAAACAGCTGAGAGAGGCGGAGGACTTTACTCCGCCCTTCCAGCTGTCAGTCAGCAGAGCGGGAATCATATTTCCCGCTTCTGCCGACTTTTGCCGAGTAGGAGACGTCATCGCGCTTTCAGCGCGATGACGTCTCCTACTCCCCGCAGAAGCTGGCGGCTCCCTCTGGGGTTAGTGTTGCGCGCATCCTCTTGCGCGCAACACTAATCCTCAGAGGGAGCCGGGAGGAAGCCTGCCGATTGGCTGGCTTATGTGAGAGGGGCGCATGCGCGCTTCTCACGTAACCAGAAGCCAAGACGCAGCAAGAAGAAGGACGGGAGCGGAAGAGGAGGGAGGTGAGTATAAAAAAAAAAAAACGCCGCTGGAAACAAGAGGATTTTAAGGTAAGTATTGCAGTTACAAGAAAAAAAAAAAAAAGAAAGTTTTATTAAGGGAATAGGGATAGGTTAGGAAAAAAAAACGGGGGGTGATTTTTTTGTTGGAGTGTCCCTTTAAGACAGACCAATAAATTTAATTATGACACGTCTTAGCACTTAACTCTAGCCTTATCACACAAAAACACTCTAGATTCCTTCATGTCTGGCACTTCTTAAAAAAATATAAAAGACCTCACCCAAGAATGAACTCTGTAAAAAAAAATCTCGTTCATTTCTAAACCTAGAGAAAATAGAAAGAAAAACTGTCTTTGAAAACAAAATGGCTACAGACATCCATTTTAATTTTTCCCTTGTGTAATATACCCGACAAAGTTTTAATAGGTGTGTTTCGCTGTTTCAATATTTTACAGCAGGGTTCAGCAACCTTGGTCCTTCAGATGTTTTCTAACTACATTTCCCAGGTGGCTTGGTCAATATATTTAGTACCTGAGCATCATGGGAGATGTAGTTTCAAAACACCTGGAGGGCCAAGGTTGCTGGCTGCTGGTTTACAGCACTGACTGAGTCCAAAAAAATCTTTTCGGGAAAAGGCTAAAAGGTTCCAGATACTATAAGCACAAAAATACTTTTGTTGCTTTTGTGGGGAAAGAAATTACAGGAAACATTCTGGATTCACAAAATATTTAGCTTTATACAGGAGAACGTCGACGCCAGCATTTATATGTCAACAGTTCTCAATTTTAAGATTCTTTGATTTTGGTAAAGGCTGGCTTCTGTTAAGTGACGTGTTTTCCCAGTATTTTTTTTTTTCCGTACAAAGCTTCCTTTGTGCGCGGATACAAACTACCTAAAATAATGTAACCAGCTTTGGTATCTCAATTTCCTAATGCATGAGAATAAAAATAGGACAAGGCAGTCTGATACAGCCTGGAAAGTTAGATTAAAGGGATATAAAAACCCAATGTACAAAGGGAAAGAAATCTGTGCTGTTGTATCACCCGGAGATTTTAAATTTAATTAAATTGCGCTGATCTGGGGCCGAATAACAGGCAATTCGTACTATTGCAATTACAAAGCGCTTAGAATCTGTTTCAAGACGTCTTGTGTATATCACTTCTGGCATTGTACAGCGCTGCGGAACTTGTTGGTTCAAGTAGATTAGATATAACGCTCTCATATACACAAATCAATCAAATCAAATCAAAATAAGCTTTATTGGCAGGACCAAATACATTTTAGCATTGCCAAAGCATATGGGTGGAGGGGGGGGGGGAGTAGTGGGACATATATGGGGGGGAATGAGCAAGTCCATGGACATTATCAGGGGTAAGGGATAATATGAAGGGGGATGGGGGCGAGTCCGTGTTGGGGATTTATAAGTCTGGGATCTCTCATGTTCCTCTCAGCCTGTGACATTCTGTGACGTATGGGGCAGATATTTTCACCGCGGCTCCTCTTCTCCCAGTATGATGTGGAGTTTCCTCGTCTCTTCTATAGAGGTGAAGTCCGGGATGAGAGCGGAGAGTCTCTGGAAGTGAGTGTCCCTCAGTGCTGAGTACTTTGGGCACTGTAGGAGGAAGTGGACCTCATCTTCCAGGGCCCCCTGGTCACAATGCTGGCAAAGTCTATTCTCCCTGGGCTTGTAGGTCTGTCTATGCCGCCCTGATTCGATTTCCAGGCTGTGGGCGCTCAGTCTGTACCGGCTCAGGATCTGTCTGTCCTTGGGGTCTTGTAGTACCTCCAGGTATGGGGCCAGTTTGTATTCCCTCTGTAAGGATTGGTAAATGGTGAGTTTCTGAGAGTTTGCTATATCATGTCTCCATTCTCTGATATAGTTTTCCCTGGAATCGTTAATTAGGGCCTTTATTTGATATTTTGTCAGGTTGCATTCATGGGGGCTTTGGATGATCAGGGTGGATATGAGTTGTTGCAGCCCACATGGTTTGGGGTGGTCCTTGTTGGCCAGTAGGGCTTTATGGTGGTATGAGTTGAGGCTGCTGATGTTTAGATGGTCCCAGTATGATAGCGCCCTCTTCTGTACTGCAAGAAGTAAGGGGAGTCTGTCCAGCTCGGCCCGGCAAGCATTGTTAGAGGTGCTCCGATGGACTTGGAGGAGGTGCTTGCAGAATTCCAGATGGAATATTTCTGTTGGGCTGGTGTCCCATTTGGGTTGGTCAGGGTAGGTGATGGGGCCCCAAACTTCACTGCCATAAAGGAGGATTGGAGCGATGACGCTATCAAAGATTTTAAGCCAGACTCTTACAGGCGGTTTTAGTTTGTAGAGGTTTCTCCTGATGGCATAGAAGGTTCTACGCGCCTTGTCTCTTAGGGCCTCTATGGCTGGTTTGAAATTTCCCGATCGGTTTGTTTCTAGGCCGAGGTATGTGTAGCTGTTGGCTTCCTCAAGAGTGCAGTCATTAAGTGTGAAAGAGGAACTCTTGGTTTTTGCGTTCTTCTTTTGGAAAACCATGACCTTTGTTTTCTTTTGGTTGATGGGTAGTGCCCATGCCGCACTGTATTTTTCCAGCACTTCCAGGCTGTCTTGTAGACCTCTTTCTGTTGGTGACAGTAATAGGAGATCATCTGCATACAACAGGAACTTCACCTCGGTGTCGTGTAGAGTTAGTCCTGGTGCTGAGGAGGATTCTAGAGCTTCAGCCAGTCCATTGATGTAGATGTTAAAGAGGGTTGGACTTAAGCTGCAGCCTTGTCTGACTCCACGAGCCTGCCGGAAGTACTCTGTTCTCTTCCCATTCACCTTTATGCTGCAGACGTTCTCATTATATGAGCTCTTGATGACGTCATATGTTTTTCCTCCTATTCCACTCTCCAGTAGTTTAAGGAACAGGCCTGGGTGCCACACTGAGTCAAAGGCCTTCTTAAAGTCCACAAAGCAGGCAAATATTTTCCCATGTTTTGTATTGTGGACATGGTCCTTGATAAGACTGTGCAGGGTGTAGATGTGATCTGTAGTGCGATGGTTTGGCATGAACCCTGCTTGGCTTCTGTTGAGGACGTTATGCTGTGTCAGGAAGCTGAGGATTCTTTTGTTCTGGATGCTATTGAACACACACATAGCACATATATATCGATATGGACTGATTCTAGAACAGATTTATTACCTCCGTGGCGTATCATGACATCAGAATTGCAACATGACATCAGCATTTTGAGTATAGCCTGAACTATGTTCTATCAGTGCTATATATCAGGAAACGTAAAGTAATATAAATAATAGAATTCAGATCAGAAATTCTACATTTTTACTAGGTTGCTGTCCTATATTTAACGTAACCATTCATGTACATCTGTCATACATACAGTGTCTGCATCACTGGCAGATCCAGAGAGGGGCACAGGGGGCCCGAGCTACCAACCCACTGTATGTGATACAGGAGAACTTTGTACAACTGAGCCCCTGTATCCATACACCTGCAACGGGTGGTATGGCGCTCACCCTGGTGTAGCGTAGTTTGGATCCTTAAGGACAGATTTCTTTGATACAGAAAGCAATAAATACTGTAATACCTATAATCCCAAGCCAGGGAGGTAATAAAAAATCCTGAATACCACTTCAGCGCCAAATGGTTTCGTGACCAAGAGGTCGCTGAGCGAAAACACATTAATTCTCTGTAAACAGATATCAATCTTGGTACATGAAGCACATAGAACAGAGGCAACACCTTTGTATTTGTTCTCAAGCATACGGAGTGGGAACTCACTGAGTTCAGCAGCCTGCAGGGCAGGCCTACAATCAGAGATTGTGTTTCTGTATTATGACTTGGTTAACACAGATACTAGAAAGATAATTATATTCAACAACCTGCAGGGCAGGACTCTAATATGCAACTCGTGGTTAAAGCTGCAACCAGCAGGGATATACAACAAACAACTGGATGCCTTGCGATTAGGACTCAAACCAGATAGACAGTCAACAGAGACCTCAGGGCGGTAGGTGAGTTTCACAACCTGGCGGGCAGACCCCAAAGCATAAATCATGTGGTTTAAACATAAACCAGAATCCTGAATAACGCACAGAACAAACACACAAAGGAATAAGCAGGAGAATCGTCAGTATCCAAGTCGGGTCAAGACACATACAGGGTCCTCGTACAAGCAAGTCGGTAACTGGTAATCAATAAGCAAACATACTAGACAGCAGGCGATGCGGTAACTTTACTCCAAGTCAGGGCGAGGAGCAGATCCTCTCGCCCTGCTTTAAAGGCTGGGCTCTTTATACTAAGCCCCGCCCCCTCAGATGCCGATCTGCCAGCTTTAACTACTGGCAACCGACCAGCCAGCGATGCCATCAAGCACCCTGACCCCCAGGAAGAGCCACGGGGGCCGAAGACGTAACCACACCCTACTTGGTCAGGTGAGGTGTCATTGGAAAGGCCAGAGTTTGGCCTTTCCAATGATATCAGATATGACCAAGTACTTGTACTTATAAAAAATATTTATAATTTCCAAGGGACAAACTTGATGTTATTGTCATAAATCGCCCAATAGTTTGTGATGTCAACTAAGAAGTCTGGGAAACACAGAGTTTCTGAGCCTGCCTCAAGTGCCATCCCTTAATGATATGTGTGTGTATAGCTATATATTTGTTTGTAACTCTGAGTTATTTGACTATGTATGTAATGCGTTATTGCTGGTGGTGCTTGATTCTCACTGACAGGCAGAGCATGCAACAGATTGCAGAGCATTGCTATGCGGGGTCTGTCAAGTGTCACCTGAGCGGCAGAAGGACAGACACAGTACAGCAATGTTCTGGAGAGATTGAGTGCAATGGGCTCAGCCTGTCACTGGGAACTGAACACCAGCGCTTAGCTAAAATTGGTATAGTACCCCCCCAAAAAACTTGTGTCTGGGTCCACCCCTGATCTGCATTTCATCCACACAAAAGCCATTTCTATACCACTGCTATTACTAAAAAAATATAGAGCCCGATTCCGATGAGCCAATAACCCTTAGCGATTCTGTTAACGACTCTACTACGAACGAGCTGCTGTGTTAGTGGCTCGATCCATAATAAAAGGCAGCGGCGGCTGTACAGTTAGTGAGGCTTTAGGCAAAGCTCCAATTATTCTGCAAATATGCAGACTTTAGCCCAAAAACCTATTAATGAAGGTTCAGACGGCTCATGTGCATTTAAGTGCGCATGCGCGTTCCTAACGGTTCGCTGATTTTTCACCGGTGCCTCTAAACACACTGACGTGTGGTTAGAGGCATGTGGTGATATCAGCGCCCTTGCCCAGGGTGGCGGGTTCGCTGATTTGGCATTGTGGATGCCGAGAACAGCTGATCTGCGTCACTGCGTCAAAATCCAGCAGAAACCAGTGTTCAGCATTATTGTTTATTGTTCGTTACATTAAAGTTGTTTTCAAAGAAAAAAAAAACCTTTGAGGGAGCGGAGGTCACATGTTTGCTGTGGAGCTCCACTCTCCACAATCTGCAGCCAGACCCCCTTGAAAAAATTTATTAATAAAGAGACTTTTCGCTGCAAATGAAAAGAAGAAATGGTTGAATAAAAATTTAATAGAAACGGGGAATTTGTTTTTACATTGAAACCTATGGGATTTGCCGCTGTTTAAACCTGTTGAACAAAAGCACCAAAGTTCTGGGCATATCGCCAAACTTTCCCTGCTGTTCGGCATTCTCTGAATAGATTACCCGTTACTTCTCTATGGAGATTTCTCTGCCGCCTAAAATCACTGTATTTCGTTGGCCATTCGCCAATATTTGGAACATTGCCAGCTTTTTGTATAGCCGAATGGCCACAAAATTGCACTGTACAGGGAAATTCACCAGTCAGTGCAATTCGGCGGCAAATTCGACTCTCATAGAATAACCCCCTGTGTAAACATGAAAATCGGTGCACATTCTGGAAAATATTTTAGCATTTTTATTAGGTACGGTTTTCCTTCTCTGACGCAGCTGAAGCAGGACGAAGCGGTTCCTAAAAGGTTCATCTTGCTAAATTATAGCACCCTCGGAGAAGATATGTGAACGTAAAATAAATGTCTTTCCCTCCTTTAACATGTCATGTATTTTAAGGCACCACCTGTGCCGACCTTCTGCTCTCCCTACTTCCCCTCTACTTGTTTTCTTTAACATCTTAAATTATATGGCTTCATTTCCATTTCGCTTTTTTTGGCAGAAAGTAAAGTGCAGATTATAGCATTGCTAATTTTATTATACAAAACTCTGTGTGCAGTAAATCCTTTCAACCTCCCACACAGAAAACTCATTTTAATCTGGAATGCTGGCTCTGTGTAATGGCTCCTTTTTAGTCTTGGAGGTAACGAATCTCCCTTTCGCAGCACAGAGCAATTATAACACGAGAGCAGAGTGCTTCAAAGCAATAAGGATGAAACCGCTAGCTTCGCAGTGGATTTACTCTTTGGTGCACTGACACTATGTTAAAAATGTGCTTTATTGCCATGCGTGGCAGGATCCTATTCGATACATAAAGCACACACATATAGCTCAGGGGGGAGTCGTCTGCAGACTTTAGGCCCTGTTCACACTGTGCGATTTATCGCGCGGATTTTGCCGCGACGTCGCAGCAAAATCCGCGCTACGTCGCGCTGTGTAGCTTCTCCAATGCATTTCAATGGAGCTGTTCACATCTTGCCGTGCCACGTCGCACGTCGCGCGTCACGTGTCGCAGTAGCATGTCGCTGGTACATGACCCTTTTTTTGCGATTTGCTATCTGCGATTTTGCGATTTGTATTGGTGGTGCTTTGCAAAAATCGCACAAAACAGCGACGTCGCGCGACATTGTCGCACCATGTCGCGAATGTGAAAATCTCGCGGAAAGTCGCGCGATTTTCAAATCGCACAGTGTGAACGGGGGCCTAAATCTGTGATTACTGCAGGTGAGAGGTAAATGAGTGTAATGTGTTATATCGTCAGCCTTTTAAAATGCACCAATCGCGCCCGAAACAACTTTAGCTCATTTGAAAGATCACCCAAATCTGCCTATACATTGTGTTAGCTGAAAAATTGAGAGTTTTTTTCAGAAACCCTTGTAAAGCAATCTCCCTGAGCTTCCCGTTTGCTCTCAGTGCTGCGGCATGCCGCATGATGGGCCAAATTACATTCTTAACGCCAAAACGCCCGCGCAACGCGTGAATTTTTGCGCCAAGCGTTAAATGTTTACGCGCGCAAATCACCGCTGGAATTACAATGCATTTTTTCATCCATTGAGCAATAACGTGCGTAAAGCAGACGCGCACAAATGCTTGCGCAGTACCGTTGCGTGCAGAAATCAGTGTGTGCACTGTTTTTTTCTCACGATTCAGCCAATCAGAATTAAGAACCACAATTATCTCATGTTAAGAAACTGCGCCTGCCAAAATCAATCTGAGCATACAGTCAGGTCCAGAAATATTGGGACATCGACACAATTCTAAGATCTTTGGCTCTGTACACCACCACAATGGAGTTGGAATGAAACAAACACAATATGCTTTAACTGCAGACTGTCAGCTTTAATTTGAGGGTATGTACATCCAACTCAGGTGAACGGTGTAGGACTTACAGCAGTTTGCAGATTTGCCTCCCACTTGTTAAGGGCCCAAAAGTAATAGGACAGAATAATAATCATCAATCAAGGATGTTCCAAACAGTTGTTTTGGCCACGCCTAATGTTCTTGCTATCTCTCTGATGGGTTTGTTTTGTTTCTTCAGCCTAATTCACTGATAGTGACAGGTCTTTTGATCTCATCTTGAGAGTTGACAGCAACAGATTCCAAATGCAAATAGCACACTTGAAATGAACTCTGGGCCTTTTATCTGAACATTGTAATTGGGGTAATGAGGGAATATCACACAACTGGCGATGGAACAGCTAAGAAGCTGTAACGTAACGTCCCATTACCTTTGGTCCCTTAACAAGTGGGAGGCACATCTGCAAACTGCTGTAAGTCCTACACCGTAGACTCTCTCAAAGGCTGTGCGTTAAAACTCGCGCATAGATTGTAATACCATCCGCGTGCCAGCGCACATTCGCGTTTGCGCTCACAATGTTAAGTATAGGACGCGCGCAGTACAGTACGTTCACGCAGGTTCACCCGCGGTAGACGATTACGCGCGTTTGTTGCGCTGACAATGTAATACGGCATTCGACGCAAAGGGTTTTACCCCTCACGTTAATGCATTATTGCGCCGGCGCAAACGTTTGCGCGAAGAATGTCATTTGGCCCGATGTGTTTCCATGGGGAGTGATTTATGGCTCTCACAGCAGGAGATACTCCCCCTCCTAGAGCTGCTGTTGAAGTAAAAATCCCTGCAGACAAGAGTATTAGCAAACAAATCACAGACCTTCTGCACAGATAGGTTGCTGGATGCTTTGTAAGGTTCGACTGTTAACCTTTCCCTACAGTGATTCCCCCTGCAAGTGTCAGCTGACGAAGTATAGTTTTGTTTTTTTGGTTGGGGATGGGAGGGTTTAATGTGTTCTGTGAAAACCTCATAGGTTGCGTTATGTCACAAAATCGTGTTTCGAATGCGTATAAAACCATTTTATATCTACTCTCCTGCGAATGGCTTATTGACCTTTTCATCTGTGCACTTTACTATATTAGGTCTGAAGTGATTGTGCTTGTTTATATGATATTTTTATAGATATTTTGTGTTTCCTCTCACTATATTTGATGAATTCTGGCCATCATCTCACTGATTTAATATAGGAGGGAGTAAAATTATGCACCTCTTCGATACACAGACACTGGAAGTAAGAGGAAGAGCATTGTACTACTCCCAACGTTTAGGGCAGATACTTCTAATACCCTTAAATGTTCGTTTCATTCTCTTTCTTAGCTTATTTTTGGTGTATATTCAGCCACCATTAAGTTCTCTCAAAAGTAAAGTGACCTTGTCATAATTTGTCCCTCAACCAACACTTCCCGAGGCATTTTCCACCCATGCACGTGGCTCGGAATAAGCTACAAAGTGGTCTCTTGTCTCATACGCTTAATAGCCTCATATGTGGTTACCAGGTTTGGTGACGGAGATGAAGCAGTCAATACCACTTTTAACTCATACTGGTTGTTTTGGCGTAACACGTTGGCACAGGTATGCATCAAACAATGGTCCACTGTGTCTATGTTCCTACTGGGCGCATTTGAGGACAAACTCTACAAATATAGCATTCAATGAACAGAAAATCAAGAATGTCCTGTTTTTGATCGAGCTAGCACCAGTCTGATGTGGATCTAGCTTGGTGTGGTGAACATGCTCAACTGGAAGAACACCCCGGGCTGGAGCCGGCTCATACCTGCGATACATTTCATAGACTGTGGAATAAGAATTAAAAGGAATAAAAATAAATACGTGAACAGATACAGTTCAAGGTACAGTTGGGGCTAGAGTTGACCTCCTTTTGTAGGTCATTCTAAGTGCAAAAGGATAAAACGGAATACAAAGGACACTATAATGAAAATTGCAGCGACCTTATAATTATGCTGAAGGCATTCTGATGTGCTATAGTCAAATTACGATTGAAAAGAATCCAGAACATGATTCAAGCTCCTCACTTTTATCCTCTTTGATCTTGATCCTTAATTTCCTTCAGTGTATTGTACCCATTACGACAATTGTGAGAGTTGAGAGGCCGACGGCTTCTTCTCATCATTCCTTTTTATTTTCAACCTGTATGGTACCTTTGGCGCCGACGTGTTATGTGCTATCTTGTTATAGCCGTCCTTATTAATCATACCATATACTGTAAAAACTACTACTTTCTTATATTTTTTTCTTATTTCTTTTCTACTGTCTTGTAGGATTTTTTTGGCTCGGATGTCTATATTCTGGCAAAAGACAAAAGTCATCCGGTACAATGCTCTGAAACGTTCTAGGATTTTGTTCCAATGTCCTCTTCGAAATAACTTTAGAATGTTGCCTTCTCTCTAAACTGGACAACATCTCCAAAATATTAAATGTTAAATTCTCAAATTTTAAAGAATAATGAGAAGTCTGATCAGGGCTGCCATTAGGGATGACAGCCCATGATATGTTAGGGGGCCCAGTGGTTCTAGGGGACCACTGTCATACCCTGTTCAGCTTTTCTAAGTGCCACAGATGTTCCAGGGCTGCTGAACGCGGTTGGAGGAAGTCCCACACTTGGACTGACTTCCTACAGTACAAATTCACGCTCTGTTTCTACAGTCTCGCTTTATCCAGCGCTGAACAGACTTACTTCTCCTCCCTTATCTCATCCTTATGATTCTAGACGTCGGTTTCATACTTTCAATCTGTTAATGCTCCACGCTTCCATTCAACCTGCCACAGACCTCACTGCTTTTGCTGACTACTTCACCGAAAACATTACAAAACTTAGACTAAAAATTTCTGCACTGCCCTCCTCCATTAACCATTCAACCCCATTGACTCCCTCACTGCCAGCCTCCTTTTCTATTATGTCTTCCTTTTCTCCAGTCTCAGTGGAGGATGTCTCTGAAGTTCTCATGCCCGACCATCTGCCTGCTCGATCCCATCCCCTCACATCTTATTTGCTCTGTTCTACCAGTCACTGTCCCTGCATTCATACAGAAAAAATGGCGTCGCGCCCATACTCACCGGAGCGGCTGCAACAGCCAGGAGTAACAGCCCAGTTAATGTATACAGTTGTGTTCAAAATTATTCAACCCCCACTGAAATTGAGTGTTTTGGCCAGTTTGACATTGATTTTGATCACTCAGTCATCTTGCTTACAATTAAATCAAAGAGGCACGTGTAGGTCAGACAAATATAACATAACATTTATAATGAAATAACCACAAATGTCTTTTCTGTGCTCACATCATTATCAGTTTTATTCAACCCCCAAGTGACATTCAATCTTAGTACTTAGTACAACATCCTTTTACAGTTATAACAGCTTTTAAACGTGAAGCATAGCTTGACACAAGTGTCTTGCAGCGATCTACGGGTATCTTCGCCCATTCGTCATGGGCAAAAGCCTCCAGTTCAGTCACATTCTTAGGCTTGCGCACTGCAACTGCTTTCTTTAAGTCCCACCAGAGGTTCTCAATCGGATTTAAGTCAGGTGACTGCGATGGCCACTCCAAAATGTTCCAGCCTTTAATCTGCAACCATGCTCTAGTGGACTTGGAGGTATGCTTGGGATCATTGTCCTGTTGAAAGGTCCAACGTCTCCCAAGCCTCAGGTTTGTGACGGACTGCATCACATTGTCATCCAATATCTCCTGGTACTGAAGAGAATTCATGGTACCTTGCACACGCTGAAGCTTCCCTGTACCTGCAGAAGCAAAACAGCCCCAAAGCATGATTGACCCCCCGCCATGCTTCACAGTAGGCAAGGTGTTCTTTTCTTCATAGGCCTTGTTCTTCCTCCTCCAAACATAGCGTTGATCCATGGGCCCAAACAGTTCTAATTTTGTTTCATCAGTCCACAGAACACTATCCCAAAACTTCTGTGGTTTGTCCACATGACTTTTGGCATACTGCAGTCGACTCTTCTTATTCTTTGGAGACAGCAAGGGGGTGCGCCTGGGAGTTCTGGCATGGAGGCCTTCATTACGCAGTGTGCGCCGTATTGTCTGAGCTGAAACTTCAGTACCCACATCTGACAAATCTTTTCTCAGTTCCTCAGCAGTCACACGGGGACTTTTCTCCACTCTACGCTTCAGGTAGCGCACAGCAGTCGAAGTCAGCATCTTCTTTCTGCCACGACCAGGTAGCGTTTCAACAGTGCCCTTTGCCTTGAATTTGCGAATGATGCTTCCTATGGTCTCTCTTGGTATGTTTAACATCTTTGCAATCTTCTTATAGCCATTGCCCTTCCTGTGAAGAGTAATCACCTCTTCTCTTGTCTTCCTGGACCATTCTCTTGACTTCACCATGTTTGTAACCACACCAGTAAATGTCTAGAAGGAGCTGAGTATCACAGTCATTTTAAAGCTGCCTAATTGGTGCTTATTATGCTTTATTGCTGCTCCGTGACATCCACAGGTGTTTTCAATACCTGATTGAAAACACTTGAATGAACCTCTGTTCTTCAGAGTGGTAGTCTTTAAGGGGTTGAATAATTGTGTCAATGAAGAATTCACAAAAACATTTACTACTGTATTACAAAACCAATTGATGTCATTTTAGTTGCATATGGTTCTTTAAAAAGTCCTTGTAGGATTTCATTCTGAATACAATTACAAATGTACACTAAATTCCCTAAAACCCTTTACAGCATTGGGGGTTGAATAATTTTGAACACAACTGTAAAACATAAGAGAAAAAAGTGTCATCTGTGCTCGTTTATATATATTTCCATGTACAATAAAACACTATGAGGTTTTAGTTTGTTTCAATGGCCATTGCAACGTAAGCTCACTCGCCCCTTCAAGGCACCTCTTTGTAGAGTGAGTACCTAACCAATGTAACCAAAAGGCTGCTCTACTGAGCAGCTCCATGCCCCTCCTGCTGCTTTTCAGCTAAGGAGAGGCAGAAAGATGGTGGGTTTTATTTATACACGCACCAAACACTTCCCATTTGGGATTAAAAACAAAAACATGGAAAGAGGAACAGCAGCAAAACGACGAACTGGTGTTACAAGCATAATATACATACATACAGAAAAAATGGTGTCGCGCCCATACTCACCGGAGCACTGTCCCTGCATTGACTCATAATTTTAACCCTTCTCTCTCATATGGAATATTCCCCTCTGCATTCAAACGTACATTGATCGCCCCCATTCTAAAGAAGCCATCTCTTGATTCCACCTCCCTTTCGCACTACCAACCCATCTTTTTATTCCCCTTTGCTACCAAAATCCTAGAACGCCTGGTCTATAACCAGCTCACCAATTTTACTTGATCCACACCAGTCCATCTTTCACTCCCAGCACTCTACTGAGACAGCTCTGACCAAGATGATTAATGATTTAGTTTCTGCTAAAACCAAAGGTCACTTCTCCCTCATTGTTCTTGATCCCTTGCATTTGATACTGTTGACCACCCTCTTCTGCTCCTCACACTGTGCCAACTTGGCCTCAGTGACACTGCTCTTTCCTAGTTCTCTTCCTACCTCTCTCTTAGCTCCTTCAGTGTCTCCTTTGCTGGTGCGTCTTCACCACCAGTTCCTCTCTCGGTTGGGGTGTCTCAAGGCTCTGTTCTACTCTTCTCAATCTATACTGCCTCTCTGGGCAACCTCATTTCCTCCTGTGGGCTCCAATTTCATCTCTATGCTGATGACACCCAAATCTAACTTTCCTTTCCTGATCTGTCTGCTCCAGTGTTGGACCGTGTTACAGCCTGCCTCTCAACTGTTTCCGACTGGATGACTTCCCATTTCCTAAAGCTCAACCATTTTCCCTCCCTCTAAAACCCCCGTTCTTGTGCCCATTTCCCTTCAGGTGAATGGTGCCACCGTAACTTCTACCTCACAGGCCCATTGCTTTGGGGTCCTCTTGGACTTTGATCTATCCTTTACTCCTCACATTCAGTCACTAACCAAATCTTGTTACTTCCACCTAAAGAACATTGCAAGCATCCATCCCTTTCTTAATCCAGACTCCCTGCAAGAAAGCCAGAAAGTCACTCTGCGCAACCATTTTTCCCCTGAACACATCAAGCCATATTCAAAGCAATCTATCCCTTTGTTCCCTGAAAGAAAGCCAGAAAGTTTAATTTTGTGCTGATTCTCCGTCTGCTCTGCTCCTCCCTGTTGTAAATACTTTGCATGACCAAATCCCCCTCTAAACTCTGCATTTGTTTTTATCCACCGTTACTCTTCACCACCATTTTTCCCTCTATCCCATCTGCCCTCCCCATCTACCCTCCCACCCACCCACCCCATTCACCCTCCCACCCGCCCCATTCACCCTCCCACCCAGCCCCTATCCTAATTGTATAGCCTCCTTATCTCAGCTGCTTCATTCCTCGCTCGGTTTAACCTCATTATGCCCAAGTTCTTGGTCTATCATTATGCAGCGTCTGCTATATTCTCTCTGGTAAATATCTTGAATGGCTATTAAAAATAACCATCCTCACCTTTGATCTGTTTGCTTGTAATTAGTGTGTGTGTATAAAAGGTCAATGAGTTTCTGGACTCCTGACAGACCCTTGCATCTTTCATCCAGTGCTGCACTGACGTTTCTGGATTCTGAGCCATGGGGAAAGCAAAAGAATTTTCAAAGGATCTGTGGAAAAAGGAGGCAAAATGTTTTGTTTTGAAATAATATACTGAAACGGGCAGTTGATGGAAAGTGGCCCTGACCAGTGGTTCAGTAAGGGGCCACAATATTTTTGTGGGCATCCCTGAGACTGATGTCTCAGGAGTCATGAGATGGACTTGCAGAGCAGTGAAAACTCTACGATCAGACGGGCTGCATTGGCAGCGAAACGGTTTCGCATGAAACTACTTCTTCTTTAGTGTCTCCTGCTCTTTTTATTATAACCTGAGTATATTGTTTGATGTTGTACTTCTTAGAACCGCCTTGAGCAAATGTAACGTTATTGCCAATATATTTTTTTTACGATCATCCCAGTGTCTGCTGAGAGATTTTTAACCTTTCACTGAACAACTTCCCAAATTTACGAATGTGAGCAGCACGCCGCACCCCGGGGAACCGTACGTTGAACTTGTTTGTGCGATTTTAATTAAAGTCCTTCGTGTCTACGGCCAATCGCTCGGTGCAGATACCGGTACAATAAAACTCGCGTCTGCATCGAGGCTCCGAAAGCAAAAAAAATGATTGACACCGCAAAGATGTTTGTGTCGACCGGAGCCTCTTTCATGGCCATCAGTTGCGGTGCTGGAAGGAAGGGGAGCCTGAAGGTCTGTGCGTACGACCATTAGTATGATTTTTCTATAAATCCCCCTTTGTATGGATCGCTTCAATCCTGCACAGGACATTAATGAGCTTTACTGCAAATCACATATTATTTCTAGCAGATTTGGTTCTCTCATAGGGATGAACGATTGAATGGATCTGCTGGGATTACAGTTTGTGGTCCTTAGATTACTCATTAATCCCTAGAGTAGGCACATTAACCAACTGAACTGCCTCATTTGTTTACAGTCAGAGCTGGATTACAGAGCGTCTAATCCCATGCACGATGCGCGGGGTTTATTGTAATAGGTATGGGAATTTATTTCGTTGAGCTGTATCGAGTAAATAATACCATTCACATATTGCCTTACCAACTCATTAAGAATACCAGAGATTCAATTAAATAAAAAAGCCAAAGCCCACACCAGCCTGCGAGCTCCTAATGAAAAGCTTCAAGGATATTGTGCCGTCGGAAATCAACGGCAGCTGTTTGTCCTGTTCGCATCAATATAGCGTCTGTATTTTGTAGAATACATGAAATGATGTTCCATAAATTAAATATTTGATAATATTCACTTTCATGTTGTAACACGTAAGGGGTTATTCAGAGAGCACCGAAATGTCGCCGACATTTCGGTGCCCTGTCGTTCCCCGTGCTTCCTTGCACTTCGGGGAATCACAGTTCGCCGACCCTACGGTGTGTTCATTAAGAACCGCAGGGTCCCCGGAGTGCAGAGAATACTCGCCGTAACCCCGCGGAACACTCACCGAAAACTGTCAGAAACCACCACAAAAACCACGCCGAACACGTCGGAAAAAGCCGACCAGCCTTCGATCACCGCACAGAGCAGCCGCCGGAAAAAAACAAGAAGCTGACGAACGGGGTTGAAGAAAAAAAAACCAGTACGCTTGAAAGTTTCAAAATTGAAACACTGTTTGCAAAAAAACTACTGAACAAAAATGTCTGGAATTTACATATAAGATCCAATGAATGATAATAAAAAGGTCTGTTAAAGAAAAAACGATTTAAAAAAAAAAAAAAACGTTTGCCAGAAAAATACCTATAAGATCCTAAAAAATGTATGAATAAAGAGACTTTTTACTGCAGAATATAATAATAAACGGTTTATTAGATATTGAATTAAACCAGGGATATTTTTAACATTGAAGCCTATGGGATTCTCCTGAATAAACCTGTTGAATGAAACCACCAAACAGCAGGGATTTCGGCAACTCTTCTCTGCTGTTTGGCGTCTGTGAATAGTTTAACCATTGCTTCTCTATGGGGGATTTCACTGCCGTTGAACAGGCACCGTACGTGCAGGCAATTCGCCAAAATTTGGCTAACTGCCCGCTTTGTGAATGGCCCCGAAATGTCCCTGTTCACTGAATTTCAGTGTCTGGTTACATTTTGGCAACATTTTGGATTTCTCTGAATAACCCCTTTGGTGTACCGTGGGAAGAAGGTATGAGCTCAGGATTGTGATGACAGAGAGGCAAACAACCAGATGAGTTCCAATATGGAGTTTATTGTAGATATCTCAGGATAAGTCAGCAGAATAGTAAGGTGGGCCCATGGCAATGAGGGTACCGGAGTTTAGGAGAGGATCAAGACAGGAAAAAGAGCTGACCTGGGTAAACTAGGAAAAGAGGCAGGACAGAGGAACAAGACACAGAGACACCTTGGAGAACACAGCAGGAGACTCGAACGAGACAGCAGACAGGCAGGACAGGAAATGGATGACTAAGAGCTGGCGACGGCACTTGTCGGTGACATTTCGGTGCTCTGTGAATAACCCCTAAAATGTTTCAATATATCGTGTTACAGAAAATCGCCAACGCATATATAGGATATAATTCTATCCATAAAAGTGGTGACAGTACTTTGGTATCAAACTACAGTCCGATATCACTGCTCCCTGTATTGTCAAAAATTTGGAAAAATGTGTCTACACACAATTACGTGAATTTTATCAATAGTGGAACTACTTAACCTCAGATCAATCCGGCTTTAGTCCAAATCATTAAACTACAACCGCCCTTTTAAAAGTCAGCAATGATATCCAGGCTGGGATGGAACAAGGAAACCTAACTGGAGCATCTTCCTTGATTTTGCCAAGGCCTTTGACACTGTAGACCATGGCATCTTGTTAAAAAACTCAAAAACTCCGGTATTGGTGATCGCACGCTAACCTGGTTTCAATCATATGTATCCGACCGATCACAATATGTGTCAATTTCTGGCAGCGCCTCCCTCTCCCTCCCTGTCACTTGCGGTGTACCCCAAGGCTCAATACTAGACCCCCTGCTATTCACGATATTCATAAATGATCTGCCCAACATCCGCAAAGCCTCAACTTTACACATGTACGCAGACGACACTGTAATCTATACCAGCAAACCAGATCTCCCGCAGCTGGAGGCCGTGCTGCAAGAACAATTCACAGAGGTAGAAAAGTGGATCAAAGATAACAACTTTTTTGTAAATACTGACAAAACTGTAACGATGCTCTTTGGAAGAAAACCTTAAGTACATAAATTGCAAAATCCCCATTTATGTGTCAGGACAAAATCAAATGACACGTTGACCACAGTCCCTTCTCCCAAATATCTAGGGGCTCTATTACATTATCCGCGCAAATTCATACGCGCAGCGCTATTTTTTTTGCGCGCAGCGTTAAACGTTAACGCACGTAAATTAACGCTGGTATTACGATCCAAGCGCATTTTTTCATCCATCAAAAAATAACGCACGCAAAAACACGCGCGCATTAACGTTGCGCGCAGAAATCGGTGGGCAGACAGTTTTTTCACGAGATTCAGCCAATCTGAATTAAGAACCACAATTGTCTCCCGTTCAGTTTATGCGCCTGTCAAAATCAATCTGAGTATATATATGTTGCAGCAACAATAAAAACACGCACAGCTTCTACATTTTATTGTTTGGGTATGTGTAGAATGTGTAACTATACTGTGCTGTATTTTTTTTTTCGGGCTGGTGTATTTGGGTTCGGCCAGGACGTTCCGATTTGCAGTTACCACCAGCTTTTAAAAGACGTTAAAATTATGTGCGCAAACGTCATTCGTAAAAATTTGCGCATAGATTGTAATACCATCCGCGTACCAGCGCACAAACGCATTTGCGCTCACAATGTTAAGTATGGGATGCGTGCACGAACTTGCGCTCGCGCAGGGTCACTCGCGTTAGACGTTAACGCGCATCGTTTGCGCGAACATTGTAATACGATGTTCAGCACGAAGGGTTTTATCCCTCACTTTAATACGTTTTGCGCACGCGCACATTTTTGCACGACGAGTATAATGGAGCCCTAGGTATGTGGTTACAAATCTATCCTTTGGCCCCCACATCGAAAAACTCATCTAAACTTTACCCCAAACTAGGTGCCCTGTACAGAAACAAATCCTGCCCGAGTCCCGCGGTAAGAAAGCAGATTGTACAACAAATGCTTATGCCGGCTATTGAATACAGAGATGTAGGGCTCTATTACAGTCGTCGCGCAAAAATGTGCGCGTGCGCAAAAACGCATTAACGCGAGGGGCAAAACCCTTTGCGCTGAACGTTGTATTACGACGTTCGCGCAAACAATGCGCGTTAACGTCTAACGCGAATGACCCTGCGCGAACCCTGCGCAAGTGCAAGTTCGTGCGCGCATCCCATACTTAACATTGTGAGCGCAAATGTGTTTGTGCGCTGGTACCCGGATGGTATTACAATCTATGCACAAATTTTTACAAACGATGTTTGCGCACATAATTTTAACGTCTTTTAAAAGCTGGTGGTAACTGCAAATCTGAACGTTCTGGCCGAAACCAAAGTATAGTTACACATTCTACACATACCCAAACAATAAAATTGAGGAAGTTGTGCGTGTTTTTATTATTGCTGCAGCATATATACTCAGATTGATTTTGGCAGGCGTAAAAACTGAACGGGAGACAATTGTGTCTGTCTGTCTGATTGGCTGAATCGCGTGAAAAATCTGTCTGCCCACCGAGTTCTACGCGCAACGTTAATGCGCGCGTTTTTGCGTGTCTTTTTTACGCGTGTTATTTTTTGACGGATGAAAAAATGCACTCGGATCGTAACACCAGCGTTAAAGTACGCACGTTAACGTTTAACGCTGTGCACAAAAAAATTGCGCTGCACGGAGAAGGTAATAGAACCCGTAGTGTATGCAGCCGCCCCGCAAACACAGCTTCAGAAACTTACTACATTGTATAACTCATTCTGCTGTTTTGTGCTACAATGTAACTACATGACCCACCATTGTGACATGATAAAAGAACTAAACTGTCCCTCGCTGGAATCTAGACGCAAGCTTCCAACCTGGTGCTTTTCTGGGAAGCTACCACCCTACCTGAATAGGCTGCTTCCCCCAGCAGTTCCCTCATACTATAACCTCCGATCCAGGACCTGCAACCTCATTTTCCTCATTTTCCTACAGAGCACCACAATTATGGAATAACCTCCCAGACACCATCAAATCTTCCCCCAGTCTTTTTTTTTTGTAATCAAAGTTTTTTATTAACACACAGTAACACGGATATACATATTCCACAACATCAAAAGTATCACCCGAAATTACAGATCTACCGACAAATACGACAGGATGCATGACATGGTAAAGTTCAGACATTCTGATGTTATTGTTCAAAAACCACACTTTACTATTAGTCGGGCGGTATGAGAAGCAACTGCACATGGCTGCCATATCATAGCTGATCAACCTCTGACAGAGATTACCAAAATCTTAAATGTCGTATTACGTATTGTTGTAGATCTAGTATGCCATTTCACAAAAAACAGAAACCTCGACAGACATACACACAGAGAATACAGAATATAAAACAGACATCGACAATACAAACACACAGAAGGTATACGATGTTAAACTGAGACACCGACAGACAGACAAAGACAAGAAACAATAAAATAAAAAAAATAAAAAAAAAAAGAGAGAGGGGGGAGAAGAAGGGGGGGAAAGAGGAGCGTCCCCGGCAGCACGGCTATTGCAGACGTACCGGCACTGGGCTCCGCCGACATCCGCCAATATATCTGCACTCTTGCATCTGCACCTCCGCGAGACAGTATCCGACCCTCACAATCATGTGCTAAGTCGCACCAAGCGTCTCTCAGGCGTCGTGCTCACGTAATTATCCCAATGTAACCAATTCCGCACAAATTGTTCAACTTGGCCTAAGTCCCTCGCCACCAGATTGTCCGTCCTACGTAGTAGTTCAACCCTATCGACCCACTCCCTCCAAGATGGCAGCGACGTTTTGCCCCAATGCAGTGGGATCAACAATTTGGCCGCAGTCACCAGTCTCAAGACCACCGACCTCTTCATGACTTTCATGGAGCAGGGAACTGCAGCAAGATGTATGTCGAAGGGGCAAGCTCAATGTCCAAATCCGAGATGACACGGACTGCAGCGTGGACCATTTTCCAGAACGTTTGGATCATGGGACAATCCCACCATATATGCAGAAAATCACCGAGGGCCGTCTTACATCTCCAGCATTGTGGGTCATGGAGGGGGAACATTCTCTGCATTCTGTCCGGGGTCCGATACCAAAATGTAAGGATTTTATATGCGTTTTCAGCACACTTCAAGGAATTAGTTCCCTTATGGACGAGCGTAAAAGTGTCGGTCCACTCCGCATCCGTGAGATTTCTCCCGATCAATGTATTCCACCTTTCTCTAAAGGCCGGAGTCTCGTTCGAACGTCCAAGTAGCAGGCGATAAAGGGTGGAAACACTTCTGTCCAACGGAATGCCAAGTTGAAAATACCGTTCAAAAGGAGTGAGAGGACGGGTAAGGCTGAAACCCGCCCTTAAACTTCTCAGGTACGATTGTATCTGATGGTAGTTAAACCGTTCCTGCAGGTGGATCACTGGGGACCCATCAGTGTTCAATAGCGGAGGAGGACATCCGTCCTTCAGGAATGCAGCCACCGTGATCCTGTCTGGAAGGTCAAATCGCACTTTAAGCGCTGTGCACACTCCCGGAGCAAAGTCAGGATTATCCCGCAATGGCAACAGCGGCGAAATCGAGGAAGTCAATCCAAATTGCACTTCCCCCAGTCTTAAGTCACTCGAGCTCCTTATTAACATACCTCTAATGCACCTGTAAACATGTAACCTAGTGACTATTTCCTACATATTTATTTTCTGTTAATCTGTATATTTGTGTTTTATTTTAATATCTTGCATTTTATTGTTTTAATACTTTAAACATTTTAATGTTCTTGAATCCAGGACATACTTAAAAACGAGAGAAATCCCAATGTATCCTTCCTGCTAAAATCCTTTATAGATAAATAAATTTATATTCTGTATTAAACGAGCACACCTAGTTTAGGGCATGAGAGGGGCACTTTAAAAATTGTTTACATCAATGTCATTCAAACAAGGTCACAATGTGTAGAGCAGCTTGAAGGCTGCCAGGAAACAGACACATAAAGTCATTACAGGAAATCTGGAAATAAAAAGCGTGTTTGCATGTATTGTATTAGTATGATGCAAGACGCCATTTAATAAATTATGTATACCAGCATCTTAATATACTTATCCAGTATATATCCGAGCACTGAAGTTGTAATAACGGGCTGATCGTCGCGCCCCAGAGGTACAGATATATTAATACTTCAAGGGGCTGCTCTGTATCACGACATCCTCCGCAATGTATCTCAACGGCTGGTGTGAAAACATACTATGATTCGACATTTAATATTCAAAAATGAGATGCAAATAAAGGAATTACATGGGAAAAGGAAGGAAGAGAATAATGTGAAAAAGCATCTCTTCTCAACCGTCTGAAACTACAGAACTAATGTTATTGTGGAAGTGGAATTGCCAGCAAATAAGAAAGAAATATATTGTTTATTTCCCGTCAAAATAAACAGATTTTAGAACTAATCTCTGTGTTAGAGGGATTATTGAAGTGTTACGGGGTTTATTGCTCGGCATCCTCAATTTATAGGTATTATTTTAATGTTTTCTTAAGAAACTGAATCACTATTATGCTTTTTCTATTAACGGCGGCTTGCACTAATCCATGACAGCCAAGATGTTACTATGAAATTCTGACTAACGTGAAATATTCCGAGAAATTTATTTTGTTTCTCTTATTCATTTTTTTTCTCCTTTTTTTATTTTTTATCTTTTTCGCTGTTTTGTGAGAAATATCTTAAGTAATGGGAGAGGGCAGTAACACATGGGGGTTATTCAGAGAGCCCCGAAATGTCACCAACATTTTGGTGCTCTTCTGTTCCCTGCACTTCGGGGAATCAAATTTCCCAACCCTGCGGTGAATTCAGCATTCACTGCAGGGTCCCCGGAGTGCAGGGAACGGACCTGAAAATCCGCCACAAAATCGCTGCAAAACTGCCGACAACCTGCCGAAATCCCGCTGAAGTCACTCCAACCGCTGAAAGAAAAAAAAAAGGCCGAACACATCTGGAAAATGCAGACGAGCCGCTGGACACTCGTGCAGAGCAGCCGCCGGAAATAGCTGACATGCTGACAAACGGGGTAAAAAACCCCCACAAAACAATACTTTTTGAATAGCCAAACTGCCACCAAATTGCACCATACAGGGGAAATTCAGCATTCCCTGCAATTCGGTGGCAAGTTTGGCTCTTATTGAATAACCCCTTCAGGAAGGTTGATCCTGAGTCCTGTGAAGCCTGTGTTCCTGTTATACCTGTATGTAGCTTGGAAGAACCCTGCTACAGCACCTGCTACCCACCAAGCCTCCAGCTAGCATACCCACCCAAGTCTCCAGCCAGTGTATCCACCCAAGCCTCCAGCTAGCATACCCACCAAGCCTCCAGCTAGCATACCCACCAAGCCTCCAGCTAGCATACCCACCCAAGTCTCCAGCCAGCATATCCACCCAAGCCTCTAGCCAGTGTACCGACCCAAGCCTCGAGCTGGTGTACCATCCAAGCCTCAAGCCAGTGTAACCACCCAAGTCTCCAGCTAGCGTATCCACCCAACTCTTTTGCCAATGTATCCATCCATGGCTCTAATTGTCCAGCGCCCCCTTGAGTCCTGTGCCTCTGTGAGTTTTGTGTGCTATTATGCGTAGCCTCTCTTGTCTCTGTATCCAGCCCTATTCCTGTCCCATCCACCCACAGTGTCCAGGCCTATTCTTGCTTCGCCCAACTTCTGTGTCCTCTCTTAGCCTTCTATCAGTGGCAGCTCCCTTCGTTTCTTGCCTCCCTGTCTCCCCTTCGTCTTTCCTACCCTCTGTTTCAGATCTTGTCCTCCTCCCATGCTTTATATACTGTATGTTACCTAGCTTTATAACCCCTTGTTTAACCACAGTACCGGTTTCAGAGTCTGTATTGCTCCATTTTGGGGTCAAACCCCGGCAACACTTTGACAATGTGTTATTTAAAAGTATAAGCAAATGGTCACTCACATGTTCCGGAGTCCTCCACAGCTCTGTCTTAAGTCCCTAAGGATTTTTTGGTGTAAAAATCTTAAAACCCACGTTCAGCAGATACTAGCGCTTTCTGACGAACCCCCTAAATCTAATAAAAGCAGTGTGAAAGGATGAGACGGGAAAACTCCTTTCTTTCTTATAAGGACATCTTTCAGACCGGATTAAAAGCAAGCTTTAAAAATAAAAGTATAAAAAAAAAACCATGTTATAATGAACAACAAGACCCTTTTAACAGCAATTAAGCTCCTGTTTTGGAGTAACTCAAAATATGTGTTCTTTATAAAGCCCGTTCTTCCTTTTTAATGGGACGTGTTCCAGGTGTGATACAGAATTAGTAATAATTAATGTCACCGATGAATCAATGTTGATTGCTTCTAGACGTGTTATATAGGCAAGTAGATGCAATTTACTATTCTTATCCACGTTTAAAGTGCTGTGTGCCAACAATTAGCTTTCAACTAAACCATTATAGAAATACTAGGTGGAAAGCCTGCCCAGAGTGCAGTCTATTGTTGTTGTTGTCGCCAGCTCAGAATTCATGTCCACATATTTGTTTTTCAATGTCCTATCCAAGAGTATCTCTCTATATAAATGCGTTTGTAACGCGTCCATCACCATCCCATCCGCAACAGGAGGGCCAACTGAGCAGCTCTGATGGGTGCGCGCACAGCTGACAGCGCATTACAAAGGCATTGATATATTCAAGCAGGTTCCTCTTCCCTCTTAGATTGTAAGCTCACGGGAACAGGACCCCTTAGATTGTAAAACGTGGGGCCCCTTAGATTGTAAACTCATGGGATAGATTGTAAACTCATGGGACCCCTTAGATTGTAAACTCATGGGACCCCTTAGATTGTAAGCTCATGGGACCCTGTAGATTGTAAGCTCATGGGACCCCTTAGATTGTAAGATCATGGGACCCCTTAGATTGTAAGATCATGGGACCCTTAGATTGTAAACTCATGGGACCCCTTAGATTGTAAGCTCATGGGACCCCTTAGATTGTAAACTCCTGGTGCCCCTTAGATTGTGTTGGGCTTGGGTGGCCATTTTTTTCGTTGCGTATACATTATGCGTTTATTTACTTTATGCGTATATATAATGGCACGTGGTATGCATGGCATGTCAGGCTGGTAGTTAGGCACGCTGGTATTATGACACATTGGTAATATGGCTGGCAGACTGGTATTGTGCATGGCAGACTGGTAATGTGCATGGCAGACTGGTAATAAGGCTGACAGACTGGTATTGTGCATGGCAGACTGGTAATAAGGCTGGCAGACTGTTATTGTGCATGGCAGACTGGTAATATGGCTGGCAATGTGCATGGCAGACTGGTAATATGGCTGGCAGACTGGTAATGTGCATGGCAGACTGGTAATATGGCTGGCAGACTGGTATTGTGCATGGCAGACTGGTAATAAGGCTGTCAGACTGGTATTATGGCTGTCAGACTGGTATTATGCATGGCAGACTGGTATTATGCATGGCAGACTGGTAATGTGCATGGCAGACTGGTATTGTGCATGGCAGACTGGTAATATGGCTGGTAGACTGGTAATGTGCATGGCAGACTGGTAATATGGCTGGCAGACTGGTAATGTGCATGGCAGACTGGTAATATGGCTGGCAGACTGGTATTGTGCATGGCAGACTGGTAATAAGGCTGTCAGACTGATATTATGGCTGGCAGACTGGTATTATGGCTGGCAGACTGGTATTAGGCATGGCAGACTGGTAATGTGCATGGCAGACTGGTATTGTGCATGGCAGACTGGTAATAAGGCTGGCAGACTGGTAATGTGCATGGCAGACAGGTAATATGGCTGGCAGACTTGTATTGTGCATGGCAGACTGGTAATAAGGCTGGCAGACTGGTATTATGGCTGGCAGACTGGTATTATGCATGGCAGACTGGTATTGTGCATGGAAGACTGGTAATAAGGCTGGCAGACTGGTAATAAGGCTGGCAGACTGGGGGAGACTCTGGGCAGGGGGGATCCGTGAGGGACACAAAAAATCTGATGCATTGGAGAGGCGCTGTGCCTCTCCAATGGATTGGATTTTTTGTGTCCCTTGCTCACGCTGGGCGCGTGCTGCGGCGGTTGGCTGCGTGCGCAGTATGCTGGGTGCGCAAACGACCACCCCAAACAGTACTATGGCGGAGTGTAGAATGCATTTGCGCACGCATTTGACACTCCGCCGTCATATTGTTTGGCTGGTTGGATGCGCGCGCAGCCAACCGCCGCAGGTTGCATGCGCAGAGGAGGCTTGGCGACGGACACGCCAAGCCTTACTCTTTTATAGTATAGATACTGTTAAAGTTTAAGAATACACACTGTAAGCCAACATCCCACTTATTTGCCTCCTTTGTCAGTGACAAGGACTTAGGCCTGGCAGTGTCACACCTGGGTAGAGGCTCAGGGTGGTGGAACCCAAAAGGCAACAGACATGGGGTGAATCCAAGGTGTGGTACGAAGGGGAAAATCTGTTTGCATAGTCAAGGCAATATTGAAGTCAGGCGGCAAATGTCACCCCTAGCATTTGAGGGGCCCTTGGCGAGAGCATTTTTTGGGGCCCCTTGCCACTGTTTCAACGCCATGCCTCCTTATACGCCACCATTTTCACACACAGATACACACCCCCCCCCCACAGATAGACTCCCCCTCAACACCTCTCCATGGATAGACATCCCCTCTCTCCCAGCTACAGTGGTGGTAGGTGCTGACACTTTTTATCACATGGAGGTTTCAGCAGTGGTGCGGGGCCCCCCAGGGCATAGGGCGTGCGCCCTGCTTGCCCCACCAAAAGGGCAAGCCTAGCGATAGCCAAAGAACTGGTACTGTATGTGAGGTTTTAACTAGCTTCAAACACTTGTCTAACAACTGTAGATGCTGCACAGCTCAGGTGCAGGGACTGAATGGAGGTCTGGCGCGATACATAGTAGGTAACGGTTGATGTGCCACTCCATTGATCAGATCCTGATCTCACCGATATGAGCGTTGAGCTCTCAGAGGTTGGCTGCACCCTGTGGGGGGGGGGGGTAGTAGGCACGGACTTATGTCATGGAGTGACCACGTGGTAGGCCATGACAGGCAGTCTAGTAGAGGGAAGTTGAGAAGTGACCACTTGCTCTGGCTTAAGTCATTGTGTCTGTTCCCTGCTAATATCTGTTTATGAAATTCATGTTCTAGAGCCACAGGCATGACCACTGGATGAGGCGCACACATTAATACAACCCCCCCAATTCCCGAATCAGAGCACCTCCCGCTGGAGCACTAGGGGAAAAAAATCAATTGTATCTGAATTGAGGAGCCACCAGGAGCATTAAGCTGAACCTCTGTTGCTGCTTGCAACTCCAAGAGTGGCCCTGCTTCTACCACTTGCTCTGAGAACTTAGGGAGACTAAACTCTTAACATGTTAGTGCACTTGTGAGGAACTATTCCAACATCCAGAGCTCCACAATGAACCCTGAAAACAGTTAGGTGTGGCCACCACATTAAGAGACTGCCAGGATTTGAACCCTAACCCTATTCCTTCACAGCCAGGTTCCCTAACCTGTGCTCTACTGAAACAAGCGTCCTGCTTGCTCACTTCTGCTATACATAATGATGAACATTAAACCCACTGGCAGGTGCAGTGAATAACATTGATAATGTGGTTACAATGGCGCCTGCCACGAGGTGGGATATATTGTCACGAGGTGGGAAAAATTGTCGTGGGGTGGGATATATTGTCACGGGTGGGATATTGTCATGGGGTGGGATAAATTGTTGCGGGGTGGGATATATTGTCACGAGGTGGGATATATTGTCACGCGGTGAGATAAATTGTTGTGGGGTGGGATATATTGTCACGGGTGGGATATTGTCATGGGGTGGGATAAATTGTTGCGGGGTGGGATATATTGTCACGAGGTGGGATAGATTGTCACAAGGTGAGATAAATTGTCGCGGGGTGGGATATATTGTCATGCAATGGGATATTTTAAGAGCAATTGAACCATCAGTCCTTGAATTTCATGTGATGGAAGGAGGAAAAATGTCAGTCGAAAACAGGGCCGTAGGAAGGGCGAGGCAAGTGAGGCACTCGCCTCGGGTGCAACTACGAGGAGGCGCAGCCAGTGCTTGTTAGGTCTGTAAAAAATAATTGATAGTGCAATGCTGCTATCTGTGATGCTAATTGGATGCATAGCATCTATTCAGTTAGCGAGGGGGGGCAGGGGTGGGCAGTTGCCCCCAGGCGCCTGTCAGGGAAGGGGGGCACCGTAAGGCACTCTCTAATACCGCACATTATTAAAAATAACTCCACAGTGAGCTTGGATTGGCTGCCTCATTTACTTCCTGCTTGATGGGTCACATGCTGCTGGACTCAGGAAGTGGCAGCTGCTCACAGTGAGCCCGGGACACATGGAGAACAGGTGTTGCCTCGTGCTGCTGCTCCTCCTGTCAACCAGTGAAGAGAAGGAGGAGATGTGAACAGCTCGGGCAGGATCCATCATCCCACCAGACCAGGAGGTGAGTGAGATACTGCCTGCCCCCTGTCTGCTCCTCTCCCCTGTACTACACACCCCCCCTCTGTCCAGGCAAGATAGTGACCCCCCTCCTGTGTACACACTCAGGGTCTGTCTAGCACAATAAGCTGTGCTATGTGAGAGGGGGTTTACTCCTGGACAGGGAGACCCCTCACTTAGAGCACAGCTTCTTGTATTGAACAGACCCTGGGTGTACACAGGAGGGGGGGCACTATCTGAGCTGCACAGAGAGGGGAACCTGTGCTCATTATATACATTTATATCTATCATCTCAGTCCCTAATTTAGTATATTTAACATTTTTAAATATGAATGGTTTTTATATATTAAAATAATTTTAAATATATTATATAATCAATTTAATAATCTGTATTTAATATATTTTTAAAATGAATTTAAATGCTTTCCTATGGAACTTAAATAAAAAATAATTAAATATGTTTGTGTTTATTGCAGTGGATCCTGTGAAACACTCCTACATGATGCACATTACTGTGAGTTTTATTGCTGTGACGCTCTGTGATACACTCATACACACCACACAATACTGTGAGTTTTATTGCAGTGGAGCTCTGTGATTAGGGTTCCCACCCGTCCAGTTTTCACCCGGACCCGGTTTTGGAGTCATGTGTCCAGGTTTGACACCCTCTGTCACCCAGACACATGACTCCGAGCCGGTACTGGCAATCTCCTCCCCATACTTATATGTCAGCGTTCCCCGATCCTCTCTTTCGGCTGTTACCCCATTCCCTGTAGATGCAGCAGGTCTGCACCGCCCACTGTCAGTTACGCACAGGCGCAATGGCTCATGTGATGTTCACGTGCATGCTCATGCGCCTGGCGTGCATGCGGCGATCCCGGGCCGGCTCCTGCCTCCAGTCCCGCGAGATTCCCAACGAGACGTGCGTGCAGTGCTCAGCCTCCGTCAGTGGTACTTCATTCGTGCTGGTGCTAGCCATCAAGAAGTCCTCCTCCTGGTGATTGGTCTCTTCCACTGTCCCTCCAGATCTACACTACTACGTCTCCAGGGAGGCTCCACCAACTCCGAGACGAGCAACTGTGTGAGTGAGCGCAGTATCAGCCATAAAACCAGTCTGCCTGCCAGCCATAATTCCAATGTGCCAGCCATAAAACCAGTCTCTCTGCCAGCCAGCCATAATTCCAATGTGCCAGCCATAAAACCAGTCTCTCTGCCTGCCAGCCATAATTCCAATGTGTCAGCCATAAAACCAGTCTCCCAGCCAGACATAATTCCAATGTGCCAGCCATAATACCAGTGTACCATATATAATACCAGTGTTCCAGCCATAAAAACAGTGTTCCAGCTATACCAATGTGCCAGCCATAATACCAGTGTGCCATGCATAATACCAGTGTGCCATTGCAGTCTGCCAGCCATAATACCATTGTGCCATGCATAATATCAGTGTGCCATAATACCAGCCTGACATGCCATGCATACCAAGTGCCATAATGTATACTCGACAAAAAATAATGGCTGCACGAACCCAACACTAGAGTGTTCGGGTTTGGCATGATGAAAAGGTGGCATCTCTATCTGTGATACACTTATACAATGCACATTACTGGGAGTTTTATTGCCGTGGAGCTCTGTGATACACTCATACACTGCACATTACTGTGAGTTTTATTGCTACATACCCCTGGGGTGTAGGTGAGATATTGCTATGTATGTGAATGTATGGCTGTGTGTGTAAATGCATGTATTTGTCTTTAAACAGGCTCCTGTGCATATAAT
Source organism: Leptobrachium leishanense (assembly GCA_009667805.1). NCBI lineage: Eukaryota > Metazoa > Chordata > Amphibia > Anura > Megophryidae > Leptobrachium > Leptobrachium leishanense. Next base: position 35,716,565 of record CM019064.1, read on the forward strand.
TCTGGCCCTGTGTCCTTGTCGCAGTCCGGCGTTGCCCCATTGCCCTGCACCCTAAAAGCTGGTATTGCTCGTAGAATCGCCACATTATCTGCTTCCTCCACTCCAAAGAGTAAGAATGACAGCGGGTGTCTTGGCAGCATCGTGAGGAACAGGTAGGAGACTAACTAGTGGCGCAGGGCAGCAGGAGGTTAAAGGGGGACCCTGCTCAAATTTTACCTATTTTTTCCCCTTTAACCTCTTTGCCGCTGATGACGTGCTGCGCGCATCCTCTGGTTTCATGTTTGTGTGCAGAGGATGTACTCTGGACGCTGTTGAAGTCCTCGAGCTCAGTGTCATTTCTTTCTACTTTCACAGCAGGCTGACATCTTTCCCTCGCTGTATGACTTCCCCTGGACACTGATAGAGTCTCTCCCACTCCCCCTCCTCAAGCTGGGAAATCCCTTTACTGGAGATACAGGTATCCTTTGGGCCACTGTATCTCTGGTACCGTAAGTGTAGGGCTGAAACAACTTATCGATAATGAAAATAGCTATTTTCATTATTGATTAATCAGTTTATTGGTTAATCGTCACGTTTAAAGCACACGCTGTTTAGAATCAGACCGAGCTAAACGATAACCTCAGATGCTGCTTCAAAGCCGACTGGAGAAGACATGCCGCTGCTTTACTCTGTATGGTTTAGTTCTAGGGTTATGTTTGACATTGACAATTTGTTTTTATTTAGTTTACAACCGTAGCAGAACTAACACACAGACCTTGGGATATTGCCACTGGGTGGAGGAGCTTTACTGTTGGTGTTTTATCCTTACTTGAAGTTGGAGTCCTGTGATGCCACCCCACCCTCCCTGCAACCCTCTAACCCAGAGCTGCCATCCCTCTGGTCTGGACCCTTCTCCCAAACTCCGTCCTCTTTGCCCAAACTCTCTCCCACATCTGGTCCATCCCCACATTCAGTTTCTTCATCAAATTAAAGGGACACTCCACGCACCCTGACTATAGCTTATTAAAGTGGTCAGGCTGCATGGATCGCCTCCCCTTCTCACCCCACTTTATAATAGCAACCTCATAAATCGAATAGTTGATTTTGAAAACAACTGTCAGTTGCAGCTCTACGTATGTTCTACAGGGCCATATGGGGCATTATTGGAAAGGCAAGAGTCTGCCTTATTACACATTTTATCTAAAACAAAAGCCATTGTACTGGTGCAGGGAGAGGCGGGAGTCCTATTGACCCCTGCATCACCATTCTGTACAACCCACAAGGTCAAGTGAAGTGTCATTGAAAAGGATAGAGTCTGGCCTTTCCGATGATACCAAACATGACCATATACTGTGTGAAAAAACAAACAATTGCAAAACGTCTTTTTTCTGTTCTAAGGTCACTGCACAAATTCACCTTCTCATTCCCACACTGAGCAAATTTGAAAGTGACTGCATATTGCGTTACTATGCATTATTTCATATAAAAATGGGGGGGGGGCCCTATGGGAGGACTTGCCCCTTGGCGCCTTATGACCTTGCTACGTCTCTGCATCTATTCACTGCCCGCTTCTCTGTCCTTTGCCAGTTTGGGAGGAGTAGCCAGCCACATGACCCTGCTTCCTCCCAGGCTGCATGTCACATTACTCCATGCCGCAGCAGCACTGGGAGTAAGTGATCATATAACATCACTTCCTCCCAGTGCTCCATTCTGCAATGGAGGAACAAGGCAAAGACCTGCTGCAGGCTCACAACTTCAAAGAAGGTGAAGTAAATATGAGAAGGTGGGGGAATGGACTGGAAACGGAGAGGGGTGTCATGAAAATGAGAAGGAGGGGGAAATGGGGTGAAATGAATATGAGAAGGGGGAATGGACAGAAAAAAGGAGGGGGTGTAATGAATAGGAGGGGGAAATGGGGTGAAATTAACATGACAGGAGGGGGAATGGACTGAAAAAGGAGGGGGTGTAATGAATAGGAGGAGGGGGAAATGGGGTGAAATGAATATGAGAAGGAGGGGAATGGACAGAAAAAGGATGGGGAATGGGGTGAAATGAACATGACAGGAGGGGAAATGGATTAAAAAAAGTATGGTGAAACATGAAATTAATATGAAAATGAGGGGGGGGATGGACTGAAAAAGAGGGGGTGAAATGAACAGGAAAAAGAGGGGTGGGCATAAAAACGAGGGGGGAATGGTGTTGGAGGGGGAGAATTTACATGGAAAGAAGGGAGGGGGAGAAAATGGGCATGAGAAGGAGAGGAAGGGAGGAAAGGGGTAGAGAGTAGAGGAAGACAATGGAAAAGAGGGAAAGAAGGTGCACGGAACGGGGGGCATGAGCGTCCCAAGCTCTGTCAAATTTTGCACTCTGCTGATATGAGTACCCTCCATATAATGCGGAAACGGGATCACCTGTGCATGCGCCCCATAAACATGACATCCGTGATATCTGATTGGCTGAGAATGCAAATCACAGATGATTCGATAAGAACTTGACACTTTAAGAATTTTACAGACCTTCAGTTTCAGTTTGTCCTTCTGACAGTGTGCAATTACTTTGCTTTGCAGCCCTGCTGCCAGTGGGATGGAACTGGTACTGAAGATCGGTAAAATTCAAAACAAAGTGCTAAATTTATATCTAATCTGTGATTCGCATTCTCAGCAAACCAAATATCACGAATGTTATATATATATATATATATATATATATATCTGTAAAAATATTGGGGGAGGGGCACAATTTACTGTTCTTGCCTCGGGTGCAAAAGGAGCTAGCTACGGCTCTGGTCGAAAAGATCTGAGTGACTTTGACAAGGGCCAAATAGTAATGGCCAGACGCTTGGGTAACAGCATCTCCAAAACGGCAAGTTTTCTGGGATGCTCCAGGTATGCAGTGGCTAGTACCTATCAAAAGTGGTGCAAAGAAGGGCAACCATTGAACCGTAGTCAGGGGCAGGGGCGCCCAAAGCTCATTGATGCACGTTGTGAGTGAAGGCGAGTCCGTCTGGTCCAATCACACAGAAGATCTACTGTAGCTCAAATTGCTGTAAAACTTAATGCTGGCCACAATAGAAAGGTGTCAAAATGCACAGTCCATCGCGGTTTGCTGCTTATGGGGCTGTGTAGCCACAGTCATAGTGCCCATGATGACCCGTGTCCACTGTTGAAAGTGCCTTCAATATTAATTTAGTCTGATTCGTATCACACAAGTCCAAGAGCCACCTTTGCCTCTTTGCATGTGTGCTGTGTGATTGAGCACTGTGCACACCTCAATGGTCAACCCTAGGGCTGGTAACATGTTTACTCTTTATGTGTCTTGCATCTATTTTTTTTTGGGGTGATGGATCAGGTGTCGCAGTTCGGGATTATCCTGAAGGATTAGGAGTCCTATTTCAGGACTGTGCAGATAGATCTTGGTATTTTAGGAAGCATGCATATAGTCTAGTTACATAATTATGGATCTTAGGTCTTTTTACAATGTGTTACTAACTTAGAGATGGTTAGCTTGGCTCTGCACGTAGGCAGTTAACAAAGTGGTGTTGACATCGACCTGTACATTTTTTTTTCTTACTTGGACGACATGGTTGCAATATAACAATCATCTGACTCCCTTTCATTATCTTCCGGCTTTTTACGAGCAATGCCTCCCTGCCATAAACTTTCATCGTCTATAGTCTTTTGTCCGTTTGCATAAAAGAAGTGATGGGGCAAGTCTCAGCCACCAGATAACACGCCATACAAAACACTTGTGCAATCGAAGGCGAATTATGAAGAATTGCCAGGAACTTCCAATCTACCCTATCCCAGGGCCGGCCAATGCAAACATTCGACTCCATTCAGTCGAGAGAGAAAAATTTTAAAAAATGAAAAAAAAACGATAATCTACTTTCCCCAGACAAACACCGATTCGTCTTTCTGTCACTTTGTGTCACGTGTGGCGTCTTCGAATGTCTGCGCAGTCTCTCACATGGAGTGCAAAATGCTATAATAAAAACCCGTGCGGTTATAAGATTGTTTTATTTGTTTATTTATTTTCTTTTGTATATCCTGCCAAAAAATACTTGGCCGGCATTTTACTGTGAGCACTTCTCCTGGGGAAAATTACCCCTTCGGTGATTGACGCCACATGTTCCTGTAGAACAAGAGCATGCATAATGGCACAGAAAGCACAGAACGATCTCTCTCTCTTTCTCTCTCTCTCTCTATGACAACCAATTCAACTGAATTGCTGCGCGCCGTTCAATAGATACAATCAGTAATTTATGGCTGATGGTTACATGAGCAGGCCATTTCAATCCAGGTGAGTCCCACAGCTAGTTATCACATTGAGGTCAATACTAAGTGGTCATTGTAGTGGAAAAAAAAATACATACTTTGAAAGTACATGTCATTTTAACTTGAATGATATGAGGGATTGTGTGATTTAAGTGTTGTGTGTTTTAAAGTACGCCAATTGTGCCCAAAACACCATGAGCTCATTTGAAAGTTCCCAAAACTCCCAAATACATTGGGCCATATTATGATCATCATTCTAAAATGGGGACGCTAAGGAAAAAAACCTACGCTTGCAGGTTTCTTCTTAGCGTCCCAGTTTTAGCGTAATATTACGGTGCAGGCGCTAATACAGCAGCCTGCACATAATATGGCGCTAAGCGTTAGCCTCAATGGAGGGGATACTCGCGGCACCTGGGCTTTAAACACACCGATGTTTGTTTACAGCCATGTGCTGCCGTGAGTCCGCATGCGTGCTCCTCATGGTTCGCTGAATTGTCACCACTGCTAGGGATGAGCCGAACACTCCCCGAGTTCGGTTCGGAGCCGAACCCGAACTTTCCAAATGTTCGGATCCGAACCCGAACTCAATACAAGTCAATGGGGCTGAAAATTCCGTTTTTAGAGTGCCCTCCAAGAGGGCATATATGCTAGATATTTGCCATAAAAGGTGTATGGGGGTCCGAGTAGTTCCCTGGGAGACAGGAAACAAGGACAAAAAGTTAAAAAAAATTTTTTAAAGGGACAGTGAGTTTTCCATGAAATAATAGTTAAAAACGAAAAATTCCTTCAAATATCGTGCCTAGGAGGTCCCCATAACCTGCCCGTGAAGTGGCGGATTTCTAGGATGTATAGAAATATGTAAAAACCAAAAAATGACATTTCAAATGACGGTAAATGCTTTTCCTTTATCCATAAACAACTGCTTGGGGCGGCAGTCTGTATGAAAAGAGGAGACATTTTCGGACACGCAGAAAAAGTTTACTGATTTTTTTGGGCGGTGAAAAGCAGGAGAATGACTGGAGAATGGAAAAGTCTAGACCAAATAGCCGATTTGGAAAGTGAGAAAAATGGGAGAATTTTTCTGGTTCGGCTATTTTGACCTAGAATTTTCTCTTCAGTCATTCTCCTGCCATTTAGGCTAGGGTCAGACTAGCGAATTTTTAACCACTTCGCTGCTGAGGACGCGCTCAGCGCGTCCTCAGCAGTCCCGCTGGTATGCGGAGGACGCGCTGAGCGCGTCCTCCCATCGGGGTCAGCGTTCGGCCGGGTTCCGGCCGATCGCTGGCCCCTCCGGTGCGGGCTGACATCCTGGATGTCAGCCGCGCATCCGGACCAGCAGCCGCCAGAATTAGGTGTCATCGCGGGGGCGCGATGACACCTAATTCAGGCGCCCCCCCCGCATGTGCGGAGGAGGCGCCTGAAAGGGAGGGGGGGAGGTCCTTCGGACCTCTCTCCCTCCCGATCGGCGGCGCACAGGTGGTTAACCCAGGCATCATTTGGAAGGGCACAGCCTGCCCTTCCAAATGATGCCTGGCATTAACCCCTGGGGAGCTGGATCGCGAATCGGCGCTGAAAAGCGCCGGTTCGCGATCCTTTCCCGGAGCTGGCCGACATCTTGGATGTCGGCCAAGCCTCCGGGAACTCCCCCAGAGGACTGGCGTCATCGTGCGTAGCACGATGACGCCAGTCCTAGAGTTAACCCCTAACTGCCACCAACTGTGGAGATAGGGAGTTCCAATGAACTCCCTGTCTCCCGATCCGTGGCAGCTAGGGATCGGCATGGCCGTTCCAACGATACCAAACATGAAAGTGAAAAGTTTTGTAAAAAAAAAAAAAAAAATGAAAAATAAAAATAAAAAAAAAATTAAAAAAAAAATTAAAAAAAAAAAAATAAACACTTTTTTTTTAATTTTTTTTGGTTTGTTAATGCAGCAATATTGTTCCCATTTCAATTATAATGTGAACAATGATGCTGCACTAACGATTTTTGTATGCGGTGCGTTTGTTAAAAATAGTGTCATTTTCCCCAAAAAAAAATGTAACGAGACCCCATCTCTAATTTTTTTAACAAGCGCACCCCATACAAAATATAACCGCAATTGCTCGCATGTTAAAATGTGGAAAAAAACACTTTACACATTGTAAATTATTGAAAATACATATTTTATTGCATTTTTTGTTATAATATACAGACATGACATAACGTATACATATAATAATGACATATTATGAATCTACCAAGTCTGACGGAAAGAACGATATATAATATGTCTGGGTCATATACTAAAATAAGCCTTAAAAACACGTTTAAACATGATGCGCAAAACAGGTAAAAATGACCTCAGCATAGGGGCGGGAAAAGCCTCAGCAGCGAAAGGGTTAACGTGCGTTTAGGCGCACTTAATCATGGCCGCACTAGCAGCAAATGATGGGCAATGACGGCCAATATACGAAGTACGGTCGCACGAAAGTCCGGCTGCGCAACGCAAGTGGAAAATGAACGCATTTTTTTGAGAACGCGGAACCGCTAGTACGGACGTACAGGGTGCGCTGTGTCCACTACCGGCGTGTGTGCGTGATTTGGAGACGTCAGACCCTGCTCATGTCCGGCCAACATAACGTCCAGACACCCAAAGTTTCCTGGTTTGGATCCGTAAAAAATCACACACAAAAATGCGCATCGTATGACCGTTTTCGCGCATTCCGTGAAAAAATACGGCAATGCGTTCGAACGCACTTTTGGACGGTCGCTGTGAAAAATGCGTTAGTCTGACCCTAGCCTTATCTCACTTTCCAAATCGGCTATTTGGTCCAGATTGTTCTCTTTACCTGCCATTCTCCTGGTTTTCACCTTTCTCTGAACAACCCTGAGAGAGAGGTGAAAGCCAGGAGAATTGGCAGGAGAAGAGAACAATCTAGACCAAATAGCCAATTTGGAAAGTGAGATAAATGGGAGAATTTTTCTGGTTTGGCTATTTTGACCTAGAATTTTCATTTCTCCAGTTATTCTCCTGCTTTTCACTGCTCTCTGAATAACCCTGTGAATGTTTAATCCCGAGGTGAAAAATAACATTGAAAAAAATTCAAAATAACATCTAAAGCAAACACCAGTTAACCACTTGGCTGCTATGGATGCGCTCAACGCGTCCAGCCAAGTGGTTCTCCTGTGCTATGGACGCGCTGAGCGCGTCCATGCACAGGAGGCAGCAATCCGCCGGATTCCGGTGGATTGCTGCACCCCCCCGGTGCGGGCTGACATCCTGGATGTCAGCCCAGCACTCCGGGGCCCCGGCGGAGCAATTAGATGTCATTGCGGCGGCACGATGACATCTAATTCAGGCGCCCCCCGCATGTGCGGAGGAAGCGCCTGAAAGGGAGGGGGGGTCCTTCGGACCTCTCTCCCTCCCAATCGCCGGGGGGCAGAGGGTTAATCCAGGCACCGTTTGGAAGGGCACAGCCTGCCCTTCCAAATGGTGGCTGTGATTAACCCCTGGGGAGCCGGATCACGAATCGGCGCTGAAAAGTGCCGGATCGTGATCCTCTCCTGGAGCTCCCCCTGGAACTCCAGGAACTCCCCCTGAGGACTGGCGTCATCGTGCATAGCACGATGACGCCAGTCCTGGAGTTAACCCCTAGCTGCCACCAATGGTGGAGATAGGGGGTTCATTGGAACCCCCTATCTCCAGATCCGTGGCAGCTAGGGGTTAATGTTTGATATCATTGGATCGGCCAGAGCATGGCCTTTCCAAGGATACCAAACATGAGCATGAAAAATGTTTTTTTAAAAAAAATAAAAATATTCTAAAAAAAATAAACAAGTTTTTTTTTTGTTTTGTTAATGCAGCAATATTGTTCCCATTTCAATTATAATGTGAACAATAATGCTGCACTAACGATTTTTGTATGCGGTGCGTTTGTTAAAAAAAGCGAAATTTTACCCCAAAAAAATGTAACGAGACCCCATTTCAATTTTTTTTAACAAGCGCACCCCATACAAAATATAACCGCAAACGATCGCATGTTAAAATGTGAAAAAAAACACTTTACACATAATAAATTATTGAAAATTCAAATTTTATTGCATTTTTTGTTATAATATACAAACATGACATAACGTATACATATAATAATGACATATTATGAATCTGCCAAGTCTGCCGGAAAGAACGATATATAATATGTCTGGGTCATATATCAAAATATGGCTACAAAACGCGGTTAAACATGATGAGCGAAAGCGGTAAAAATGACCTCAGCACAGAGGTGTGAAAAGCCTCAGCAGCGAAAGGGTTAAATGCAGCATATTAGGATGTTTTAGGAGGGAAATTAATTCTCAAATCTCAATCAGAAGCAGACACCACCCCACCCCACCCCCCCAGTATAGTGTACAATGTATCAAATTGATTACCAGACTAAAAACACCTGGTGTTATGCCCATTTGTGAACAGAGGTCATTTAGAGTTGATAATCTTTCCACGTACACATTAGTTTTTAATTCAATATCTAATAAACCGTTGCTTATAATATTCTGCAGTAAGGAGTCTCTTTATTTCTAGATTTTTTAGTATTTTTTTTAAGCATTTTCTATACTTTTTTCAAAATTTCCTTTTTTTTTTCGAACTCAAACCGAACACACCCAAAAAGTTCGAAGTTCGAACTCCGAACCGTCCGAACCCGAACAGCTCATCCCTAACCACTGCCTGTAAACACACTGACGTGTGTTTTGGGGCATGTGGTGACGTTAGCGCGCATGCCCAGTGTGGTGGTTCGCTGATTTTTTTCCGATACGGATCTGGCCAACAGCTGATCCACATCACTTCCTGTGATGCAGGTTCGTTCGTTTGGCAAGTTCACTAGCCGGGCAGAACACTGGATCTGGGCTTCGAAGTGTGGACTGCCACTGGCGAAACTCATGCTCCATGGTTGTCAGGCCCCCCCAGATGTTTCTGAGGTACATCTCCCACGATTCCCTGGCCATCCATTGCACTGAAACAATTCTGGGAATTGTAGTCATCAACATCTTGGGGGGGGGGCATGTTTTTGACAGCCCTGTTTTATACCCGCATCTCTTGGGATTCAGTGGACTGTTCAGCCTCCCAGATTGCAACACAGGAATTGATGGGGGGGTTTCACAACCATAAACTTGCTTCATGTTCCAGTATAAATTACATACACAGCGTCTGGATTTTACCACAACAATGTGCTGTGTTATGAAGAACTGTTTATTTTATAAAATATTGCAATTTTTAAAAAATTAAGTTGAGCAAGCTGATATCAGCTTCCAGAATTTCATCCCGGGTAGCAGCAATTAAGGCTTTCATGGTCGGATATTGGCAATAGCCCATTATTGTTCAAATAAGCAGCTCAAACTATAGGCTTCTTTGTCAGGTTGTCAGTCTGTATGGCATGAAACATATCAAAGTTGCTGCAGTGGCATAAATACCAGGGTCCCAGCAGTAACTACCAGGGTCGCAGCAGTAACTACCAGAGCTTGTGACCCTGGCCCTGGCATTCCACCACTGGATGGGGGCCCAGGCAGTGGTGGCTCTTTAATCCTTTAAGGACCAAGGGTCTTTAAAGTCAATGCATTTATTTATGACTGAACAGTTCTGTCATTGGTCCTTAAGGGGTTAATTAGGCAGCAGAGTCCTTGTTAATTTTCGTCTGGCAATCCATCATGTGTCTGACACTTCCTGATGTCTCATTGCAGCGTCTGGTCCTCACTTGTGATTGCTCAAGTGTGATGTGTCATTATCTTTCTTTTAAAACAAAATAGATATCATGCACACTGTTTTCATAAAATGGTCACAAAAAGGGGTACTCATCTGCAAGAAGGACTCCCCAAGGTCCTATAAATGTGTAACCAAAGCACAATAAATCAAGATGGCTCAACCATTAAATAACATATACGAAAACAATAATAAAAAATATCAAATTTATACATATTTAATAAATAAAACATTATATAATGTCAGTAACAAAAGTGATAGTATCCCAATGCCAAATGTTACATATAGTTACAGCACACAACATGCAGCATATAGTAAGGCAGCCCCACAGGCTCTCAGCAAAAATAAACACAAGAAAAACCAAATAGCTGAACCATATGAAATATGCTATATTAGGGAAAGCACAATGCAAAAAGCAGCCAAAACATGAAGTGGGTCAGTACAATCCTACTCCTGATATCCAAGACAAGGCACTGCAACGTTTCAGCCATCTATTGCTTAGTATCCCTATTATATATCTATTAGCTATGGAATTTAATGCTATGGTAATATTAATATAATAGGGATACTAGGCGATAGGTTATATTATTATTAGGTTTGGAACCCAGCAATTTTTGGAAAGTGTAGGAGACATGTATACAGGTATTTTTGCAAAATGTTTTTAGTAAAAATGCAAAACTCTCTCCTCGCGGGAATTCATGGATTCTTGCTCCGGGGCCCTGAGGTTTCTAGCTATGCCTCTGAGGCTAGGGTCAGACTGAGGCAGTGCGAACGCGCGTGCAGCCGCACTTAATCACGGCCGCACTAGCAGCAGATGCCGGGTAATGACAGCCAATATACGATGTACGGTCGCACAAAAGTCCGGCTGCGCAACGCAAGTGGAAAATGAACGCATTTTTTCGAGAACGTGATACCGTTAGTACTGACGTACAGAGTGCGCTGCGTCTGCTAGCGGCGTGTGTGTGTGATTAGGAGAGGTCAGACGCTGCTAATGTCCGGCCAACATAACGTCCAGACACAAAAAGAGTTTTATTGATGATCCGTACAAAATCACGGACGAAAATGCGCATCGTATGACCACTATCACGTATTCTGTGAAAAAATGCGTCCATTCGTTCGAACGCACTTTTTCACAGACAACATAAAAATGCGTTCGTCTGACCCTAGCCTGAAAGTTGGCATTAAATTCTACCATAGCAAAAGTAGAAATATCCAGCGCTATTTTTATTTAAATTAGGGTACTGCTGACAATACGGGCTCTATTGCACTCCTCGCGCATCGGTTTTGCGCGCACGCAAATGCGCATTTGCGCGAGGACAAAACCATTTGCGCAGAATGTCGTATTTCGACGTTCGTTCAAACAATGCGCGTAATCGTCTACCGCGATTAACCCTGCGTGAACCGCAGGTCCGTGTGCGCATCCTATACTTAACATTGTCAGCGCAAATGCGTTCGTGCGCTGCTACGGGGATGGTATTACAATCTTTGCGCAACGAAAGTTTGCGCGCATTTTCGTAACGTCTTTGAAAAGCAGGTGGGAACTGTAAATGTGATCGTCCTGGCCGAAACGAAATACACCAGCACACAAATCCAGCACAGTACAGTTACACATTCTACACATACGCAAACATTAAAATTTATAAATTGTGTCATTGTTATTTTTTCTTTTTTTGGCTGGTGGTGGTTAATTTTTTTTTTCTCCTTTTTTTTAGTTTGTAAATATTTTATTGGAAATGGGTGATTGATGTTGGCTGAATCCCGTGACAAATCCCATGACAAAACACTCTGCCCACCGATTGCTGCACGCAATGTTCATTTGCGAACGGCTTTGCCGTTGGATTTGCGCACGAAAAATCTTGAAGGAAGAAAAAAAGCGATCGGATCGGAATACCATGTTAATTTGCGCGCGATAAAGTTTTTTCGCGTGCGCAAAAAATAATTGCCCTGCGCGAGCGCATTTGCGTGAAGAATGTAATAGGGGCCTACATGTCTAAAGACCAGTGCCAGTTCTTGGTAGGTGCAAGAGGGGTTCTACACCCGCCTGTGTTTTCCCCCCTTGACCGTGTGTGTAGGCAGAATGCGTTGCTACAGGCAGGGCACACCGCAGCTTAAATTATGCGACCGGGAATCTTCTGTCTTGTAACAGAGGGAGCAGTACCCTTGGGTTAGGAGAAGAGGCTGCATAACCTGCCCAGGCCCCTGCAAATGGTGAGAATGGCTCTGCCACAGAGTCGTGTGATATGCCACAGACATCACAGATATACCCCGGCAGGGTTATATTCTCTATAGCAGTGTTTCTCAAGTAGTGGGTCGTGACCCAAAAGTGGGTCGAGACCAGGGGCGGAATGGGTCGCGGGGCAAGTGCCCCCAGGCCTCTCTAATGCCTGGGACCCACTGATGCATCTTACCTGCAGCAGTGGGTCCCAGGCGGTGCGGCTACCTCTGCCTCCTTCACCAATGTTGCTTTCCCATTGGTCCAAGCTATTCCATTGCTCTCAGTGCCTCTCTGAGGCACTGAAGAGTGTAGGTTCAAGAAGTAGGCAGCGCCAGTAGGCAGCGGATGCGCCCAAACGCCTTAAACTGAATGCGCAGAAAGTGCCGAGCACTCTTGTTACTACTATATAAAATATACATGTAAAGTACAACTACTGCACTTACTGCACCTCCCTCTACTGTAATGTAACCTGTAAAGCACTGAGTAGACCTGTTACTGCTATATAAATAAATATACATACACTGTATAACTACTGCACTTACTGCACCTCCCTCTACTGTAATGTAACCTGTAAAGTGCTGAGTACACCTGTTACCGCTATATAAATATACATACACTGTATAACTACTGCACTTACTGCACCTCCCTCTACTGTAATGTAACCTGTAAAGCGCTGAGTACACCTGTTACCGCTATATAAATATACATACACTGTATAACTACTGCACTTACTGCACCTCCCTCTACTGTAATGTAACCTGTAAAGCACTGAGTACACCTGTTACTGCTATATAAATAAATATACATACACTGTATAACTACTGCACTTACTGCACCTCCCTCTACTGTAATGTGACCTGTAAAGCGCTGAGTACACCTGTCACTGCTATATAAATAAATATACATACACTGCAGATACATTTTAACATGCTAGAATGAACCATGATCAGAATGAAGTTCATTGATCCATGTAGATAAAATATATGTAGAAATGTGTGCAAATGTTTTTCTCTTGTCTTGTAGCTTTCCTGGTATGTTCTTAATGTTTAGATTGAAACAAGGTCACATCAAGTACCCGGTGCAATGAATCGTGTCCCAAGACATTTGTTAGTGGGATCTGAACAGTCTCATTATCCTGCTAAAAATACACATATTAGCATAAACATTGCAGGTAAATTCTGTGCTAACACTCGGGAAGCTCCAGGTCAGTGCACTGGTTTATAATCCTAGTTTAGCCGTGCTCAGGCCGTGTTACCGGGAACACCCTAATAAAGGGCCAACCTTCTGTCCAATAATTTTGTTACCTATACAATTTGGATGTTCCGAAGTTCCTAATCTAGTTAAAAAAAAAAACACGGAAACGGACAGTACATTGATTTATGTTAATGTTGTTATTTATTTTTGTAACTTTATTCTGAGTAAAACCTTTAACAGTGTCATTTCATAAGATCATTTTAAGAGGGTGTGTTTGGTTAAGGGCAGGGTAGGGGTTGGGTGGGGCAACTGTTGGCGAGTAACTCTTAGGCTGGCCGTACACTGGATCCGTATTTGTGCGATGATGGTGCGATCATCCGATATCGCGTCTCGTCGTCCGACCGATCATACAACATGCAGGTGAATGGACCATCGTCCATTGCGTCCGACAACAGACTTCCAGCGATGGTGAAAGATACCCTCAGATGTGCGATGCCTTCCATTTGAGGGGGAAAAAATCGCAGACCTCTGACAGATCCCTGGAGAGAAGATGGATGTGGACAAGCTGATCAGGGGAGTGATTTGGATTGATTTTGATCTGGAAAGGTCAAAGGAAGTGGCAGATGGAGGCTGCAGGTTCTTTTAACGTGTTCTGCCTTCCCACCTGCTTACTGATTTAACAAAATATATATATGCAGACACTACCGTTACTAGGTTGGCCATGTTTCACTTATTCAAGCTGATGGGCATTGCATGTAAAGTGCCACCCTGCAACATGTAGAATTCATACACTGCAGGTAAATAAAAAAGAAATACCAGGTGACCAATCACTACGATGAAACTGGCTGCATATCCCATAGGTTTTAAATGTAATTTTTTTTTTAAAACCATATTTTTTTCTTCTGAACAATTTTTATAATTAATTTTTTTTAAAAAGGACTGAGTGTTTCTAAAAGCAGGATGTGCTGTTTTTTTTATACAAAACCAGTTCAATATGGTTTTGCCAGCCTCTGCACTCCACCGCTGTCTGATTTTGATCTGGATCATCTGTGGTCGCACGACAGATCGCACGCACTGGACGACCCCAGTCTGACTTGGTCGGACGACCGACGTCATCCATGGTCTGACGAAAAAGTCGGTCGTCCGACTACGGATCCAGTGGACGGCCAGTCTTAGGCTAATGCGTGCGTGCATAACGGATGGACGTACTGACGGAAGATACGGTAGACACCACACGTTTTTTTTGACGGATGTAGATAAAAAAGGGAAATATGGTAATCAAAATTAATTAAAATTAAATGACAGGTACAGTCAACCAGACCAAAAAACTTCTGAGTGTCAATGTGATGCACGCCGCAAATGTGCGGAGTCTGACGTCGCATCATCACGCACATAGGCCACTACGCGGATGTGGCGCACTCTCGGCGTCTGTCGTAGTGCTTTTACTTCGAGGCCTAAATTGTGTCCGTTGCCACCTGCGTGGTGCGTGTGCACTTCGGTGCTCACGTACTTCATGTGTTGGTCTCTATTGATCACAAATCAATACTACGACGGACGTTAAACTGTGCAGCGCACGGGCGTGATGACTGTGTTCGTCTGACGCTAGCCTTAAAGGGCTGGCTAGTAGCTCAGGACTTGAAATTTTGAGCCCTGGTGTGTAAATATATATATGCACTCCAGAGCATTCCAATCAACACACTCAAAAACCAACAACAACAGCTTCATGCATGTGAACATTGTACCAGATTTTACCACATGTTGAAAAATTCTTAAGTCTAAGCTTTATTGAAAAAATGGTGGAAAGGCTTAAGCAATTCATGGCCATTCATTGCAGACACCATTTTTTTCAACAAAGCTTAGATTTAAGAATTTATGATCATTTATGATCATGAACATGATCCCCTCCCTTCGGAGACTGGGCCGCAGGGCAGTATTCCAACATGATAACGACCCCAAACACACCTCCAGGGTGACCACTGCCTTGCTAAAGAGGCTGAGGGTTGAGGTGATGGACTGACCAAGCATGTCTCCAGATCTAAACCCTATTGAGCATCTGTGGGTCATCCTCAAACGGAAGGTGGAGGAGCGCAAGGTCTCTAACATCCACCAGATCTGTTATGTCGTCATGGAGGAGTGGAAGAGGACTCCAGGGGCAACCTGTGAAGCTCTGGTGAACTTCATGCCTAAAGCGGTTAAGGCAGTGCTGGAAAATAATGGAGGCCACACAAAATATTGACTTTGGGCCCAATTTGGACCCACAGATCAATCCGGCTTTTGTCCAAATCAACTACAACCGCCATTTTAAAAGTCTGCAATGATATCCAACCTGGGATAGAACAAGGAAACCTAACTGGAGCCATCTTCCTTGATTTTGCCAAAGCCTTTGACACAGTAGACCATGGCATCTTGTTAAAAAACTTAAAGGCTCTGGTATTGATGATCTCACGCTAACCTGGTTTCAACAACCATATGTATCTGATCGGTCGCAATATGTGTCCATTTCTGACAGCTCCTCCCTCCCCCACCCAGTCAATTGCAGTGTACCCCAAGGCTCGATACTCGGACCCCTGCTATTTACAATATTCATAAATGATCTGCCTAACATCTGCAAAGCCTCAACTGTACACATGTACGCAGACGACACTAATCTATACCAGCAAACCAAATCTCCTGCAGCTGGAGGCCGCGCTGCAAGAACAATTCACAGAGGTAGAAAAGTGGATCAAAGATAACAAACTTTATCTAAATACTGACAAAACTGTAACGATGCTCTTTGGAACAGCACCTAAACTACACAAATTGCAAACTCCCCATCTATGTGTGGGGACAAAATCAAATGGCACGCTGACACAGTCACATCTCTCAAATATCTAGGTATGTGGTTAGACCCAAATCTATCCTTTGGCCCCCACATCGAAAAACTCTCCTCTAAAATTTACCCCAAACTAGGTTCCCTGTACATAAACAAATTCTGCCTGAGCCCTGCGGTAAGAAAGCAGATTGTACAACAAATGCTTATGCCAGCTATCGAATACAGAGATGTAGTGTATGCAGCTGCCCCACAAACACACCTTCAGAAACTTACCACATTGTATAACTCATTCTGCCGCTTTTGCTACAATGTAACTACATGACACACCATTGTGACATGTTAAAAGAGCTAAACTGGCCATCGCTGGAATCTAGATGCACCCTTCACCTTTCCAAACTGGTGTTTAAGAGCTTTTCTGGGAAGCTACAACCCTACCTGAATAGACTGCTTCCCCCAGCAGTTCCTTCAACCTATAACCTCCGATCCAGGTCCAGCACCTTACTTGCAATACCACAATACAAAAAGACAGTGGCTCGATCCTCATTTTCCTACAGAGCACCGCAATTATGGAATAATCTCCCAGACGCCATCAAATCTTCCCCCAGTCTAAAGTCACTCAAGAGCTCCCTATTAACATACCTCAATACAGAATGCACCTGTAAACATGTAACATAGTGACTATATACGGAATGCACCTGTAAACGTGTAACATAATGACTATTTCCTACATATTTATTTTCTGTTAATCTGTATATTTGTGTTTGTTTTTTTTAATATCTTGCATTTATTACTTTGTATTTCTGTAACAACTGTAACATTTTAATGTTCTTGAACCCAGGACATACTTGAAAACGAGAGAAATCTCAATGTATCCTTCCTGGTAAAATCCTTTATAAATAAATAAATTTTCACTTAGGGGTGTAGTTCCTTTTGTTGGCAGCGGTTTAGACATTAATGGCTGTGTGTGTTGAGTTATTTTGAGGGACGGTAAATTGACACTTTTATACAAGCTGTACATTCACTACTTTACATTGTAACAAAGTGTCATGTCTTCAGTGTCGTCACATGAAAAGATGTGAGGGGTGCACACACTCCTGTGAGATACTGTATATCTCCAGAATATCATGACTAATAGAAGGCACTGGAGATGCCTGGTTTTATTTACAAGGGATTAAAGATCTAATCACAGGAAAGCTTTTAAAGCTATGTAAATGTAAGTATCCTCTTTATCATCGCAGAGTTAATGTGGGCAAACATTCACAACTCAGTGAGAGACATTTAATAACTCGCCCTAATGATTAATACATACCTCTCAGCATCCCTACGTATTCCCTATAAATGAATGCTTTTTGGGAAACAAGGTTCACTGCGTTCTTCTTTGTCGCGCCTCATCTCTCTCACATTGTAAAAACGAATATGCTCGTATTTTCATTCTGTGCCGAAAAAAAGCAGCATTTCATTTGAAGTCACTGAACTTTATTTAAAGTGTCTTTAACCAACATCGGCAAAGAGTGAAGAAAAATGGGCTCTGGGAAAAATGTTATTTCTTGGTCCCACCCACCCAACCTGAGCGGTGGTCCAGTGGGCAGCAACTGTGAATGTTGGGGGAACGCATTTTCTGGTGCACATGTTCTCTGGGGCCCTGCTCACCTTTTCCTAGGGACAGGTCTGTTTATTACACCTGAAAAAATGTGGCGATACGTAGAATTGGCATGGGAAATGCATCTTTAGCCAATATTTCGATGAGATTATAGTGAATTTGGACTAAACCAGGCCCTCTTCTCTCCATGGACCTGCATATACTTCAAATGTTTGTGCTTTTTCTGTGCAAGCATCAGGTAAAAACACAAGTCTGAATGATGAGGTTACCAGTGGGGTACCTCAGGGGTCAGTACTTGGACCCATTCTCTTTAATATTTTTGTTAGTGATATTGCAGAAGGTATTAATGGAAAAGTATGTCTTTTTGCTGATGACACAAAGATTTGTAACAGGGTTGACGTTCCTGGAGGGATCAGCCAAATGACAAATGATTTAGGTAAACTAAAAAAATGGTCGGAGCTGTGGCAATTGAGTTTTAATGTGGATAAGTGCAAGATAATGCACCTGGGACGTAAAATCCCAAGGGCTGAATATAGAATATTTGATACATCTGAGGGTTGGGATTTAGGGGTTATTATTGCAGAGGATCTAAGGGTAAGTAGTCAATGTAATAGAGCAGCAGGAAATGCTGGCAGAATGCTTGGTTGTGTAGGGAGAGGTATTAGCAGTAGGAAAAGGGAAGTGCTCATGCCACTGTACAGAGCACTGGTGAGACCTCACTTGGAGTACTGTGTGCAGTACTGGAGACCGTATCTCCAGAAGGATATAGACATCTTAGAGAGAGTTCAGAGAAGGGCTACTAAAATGGTGTACGGCTTGAAGGAGAAAAGTTACCAGGAAAGGCTTAATGATCTTAACATGTACAGCTTGGAAAAAAGACGAGACAGAGGAGATATGATAGAAACATTTAAATACGTAAAGGGAATCCACAAGGTAGAGGAAGGGAGTATATTTAAAAGGAAACAAAGTAGCAAAACAAGAGGACATAGTCTTAGATTAGAGGGGCAAAGGTTTAAAAGTAACATCAGGAAGCATTATTTTACTGAGAGGGTGGTGGATACATGGAACAGTCTTCCAGTAGAAGTGGTAGAGGCCAAAACAGTGATTGAATTTAAGCCGGCATGGGATAGGCATAAGACTATCCTAAACAAAAGATAAATCCAGGTAAAGTTTCCATGTAATTGGGCAGACTAGATGGGCCGAAAGGTTCTTATCTGCTGACATTTTCTATGTTTCTATGTATAAATGTTATAGACACCATGCCCACTTAAGCTTAATTAACACCTTCACTACCAAGAGATTTTCCAAAAATCCACTGTCAGAAACCAGTGGTTTTTCTAAGATAATGTTAATTAATTATACAGTAAGGAATATTCCCAATGTATTCCTTACTGTAATAACCTATTAGCCATCTACTGGCCAATTTGAGTTACTGCAGTTACAAATGCAGTTTAACCCTTTCGCTGCTGAGGCATTTCCCGCCTCTGTGCTGAGGTCATTTTTACCGGTTTCGCTCATCATGTTTAAACGCGTTTTTAAGCCTTATTTTAATCTATAACCCAGACATATTATATATCGTTCTTTCCGGCAGACTCGGCAGATTCATAATATGTCATTATTATATGTATACGTCATGTCCTGTCTGTATATTATAACAAAAAATGCAATAAAATTAGAATTTTCAATAATTTACAATGTGTAATGTTTTTTTTTTCACATTTTAACATGCGATGGTTTGCAGTTATATTTTCTATGGGGTGCGCTTGTTAAAAAAATTAGAAATGGGGACTCATTACATTTTTTTTTTTTGGGGAAAATTTCGCTATTTTTAACAAACACACCGCATACAAAAGTCGTTAGTGCAG
This sequence comes from Leptobrachium leishanense, assembly GCA_009667805.1. Classification (NCBI taxonomy): domain Eukaryota; kingdom Metazoa; phylum Chordata; class Amphibia; order Anura; family Megophryidae; genus Leptobrachium; species Leptobrachium leishanense. The sequence continues at coordinate 35,736,233 of CM019064.1, forward strand.
CATCATTGTTCACATTATAATTGAAATGGGAACAATATTGCTGCATTAACAAAACAAAAACAAAAAAAACTTGTTTGTTTATTTTTTTTATAATTTTTTTAAAATATTTTTTTACATTTTTATTTTTAATTTTTTAATTTTTTTAAAAACGTTTTACATGGTCAAGTTTGGTATTGTTGGAAAGGCCATGGTCTGGCCGATCCAACTATATGAAATATTAACCGCTAGCTGCCACGGATCGGGAGATAGGGGGTTCACGGGAACCCCCTATCTCCACCATTGCTGGCAGCTAGGGGTTAACTCCAGGACAGGCGTCATCGTGCTATGCACGATGATGCCAGTCCTCAGGGGGAGTTCCCGGAGGCTTGGCCGACATCCAAGATGTCGGCCAGCTCCGGGAGAGGATCACGATCCGGCGCTTTTCAGCGCCGAATCGTGATCCGGCTCCCCAGGGGTTAATGACAGCCACCATTTGGAAGGGCAGGCTGTGCCCTTCCAAACGGTGCCTGGATTAAATACAGAAAAAATGGCGTCGCGCCCATACTCACCGGAGCAGCAGCAACTGCCAGGAGTAACAGCCCAGCTAATGTGTGAAACATAACAAGGAAAAAAAGTGTCATCTGCGCTCGTTTCTATGAGGTTTTTGTTTGTTTCAATGGCCATTGCAACGTAAGCTCACTCGCCACTTCACTTCACTTCTTTACAGAGTGAGTACCTAACAAATGTATCCAAAAGGCCACTCTACTGAGCAGCTCCAAGTCCCTCCTGCTGCTTTTCAGCCAAGGAGAGGCAAAGATATGGTGGGTTTTATTAATACACGCACAAAACACTTCCCATTTGGGATTAAAAACAAAAACATGGAAAGAGGAACAGCAGCAAAACGACGAACTGGTGTTACAAGCATAATATACATACATACAGAAAAAATGGCGTCGCGCCCATACTCACCGGAGTGACAGCAACTGCCAGGAGTAACAGCCCAGTTAATGTATGAAACATAACAAGGAAAAAAAGTGTCATCTGCGCTCGTGTCTATGTGTTCCATGTACAACAAAACACTATGAGGTTTTTGTTTGTTTCAATGGCCATTGCAACGTAAACTCACACGCCACTTCAAGGCACCTCTGGATGCCTGGATTAACCCTGTGCACCCCGGCGATCGGGAGGGAGAGAGGTCCAAAGGACCTCCCCCCTCCCTTTCAGGCGCCTCCTCCGCACACGCGGGGGGGGGCGCCTGAATTAGATGTCATCGCACCTCCGTGATGACATCTAATGGTGCCGGCGGCGGTCCCGGGTGCTGGGCTGACAGAGGATGTCAGCCCGCACCGCTGGGGCGCAGTGATCGGCCGGAATCCGGCCGATCGCTGGCTGCAAAGGGAGGACGCGCTGAGCGCGTCCTCCACACGCAACCCTACCTGCGGGTGGACGCGCTGAGTGTGTCCTCCGCAGCGAAAGGGTTAAGGTTCTGCGCATCGGCTGCTGAAAGTCCGATATGTCAGGACATTCGTCAGCTGATTTTAAACAGTTTTAGCACCTGGTGCATTATGCCCACAGGGCTAAAACGTTGGGGGCACCTTCTGTGGCCCAAATGCAAACAAAATTGGTTTGCGACAAATTAATTTAGTTTGCAATCACCAGATCGTGTTAAGACGATCCCAGGGTACTGTGTCTGCCTTTGCTGATTACATATTCACGATCACGGTAGTGAAGGGGTTAAGTGGACACATGACAGGTGGTCACTTCATTTCATAGTTCAGGGCTCCCCGCAATCATCTGCAAAGCATGACACATCATTTGTTTGGAGACATGTGCACTGTAAGAAGTCCCTGTGAGGGGGCGAAACGCGTCTGCCTATGAGTAACATATCATGCTCTGCAGGTGATCACGGGGAGCTGGGAAGTGCAGTGTCACCAGTACAGCAAACAACAGAAAAACAGTGCTAAATGGAAAGTAGCCACAGTTTATGGTTTATGCAAAATAATAATGGTGGTACAGTCACGGCAGCCGTCAGGGGAGACAGCCCATTATATGTTCAGGGGCACAGCAGCTCCAGTGGGGCCCTGACACTTGCCAAACCCTGTGAAGCTTGCCTATGCCACCGTTATAAGGGCACCTCCTTGCCACCTAGGACTGTCCCACAATGATGCCATCAAATTCCCCGGTGGGCCGTTGGCTTCTGAGGCCAGTCAGAGCACTCTGACTCCTCACTGAGGGAGCGATTACTTTGGTCTGCACCAGGTAGAGGTGCAGAGTGAACACTCTCCCACCAGAGGACACTGTTTATCCCCTTCCTGGAGAAGAAGATGAGGTAAAATGTTTTATATTTAATTAGTGTAATGAAATGGGCAGCTGTTGTAGGGGATGGCCCAACCAGTGGTTTAGTAAAGGGCCCCAAGAATTCTGATGGCAGCCCTGGGTACCATCGTTCACCGTCGCTTGCTGGGACATGGCCCGCCAGTGTTGGTGTTTCCTTCTTTGAATAGCTGAAATTTACCAGATTTTCAACAAGGTTTAACATGTTATAGTGAATAACCCATTCACTGTTTAAAATATATCCTCCGTAATAGTTTGCAATGACCATAGAGGGGCGCTTGCACTTTAGGGTATGTCGCAGTAGGAGGGGCCAGAGACTAAAAGGGTTATTCAATAAGAGCCGAACTTGCCACTGAATTGCACCAAACGGTGAATTTCACCATACGGTGCTATTTCGTGACAGTTCGGCTATTCAGAAGGCTGCCAAATCGACAAATATTGACGAACTGACAGCAAAATATGGTGCAGTTCAACACAATTCAGCAACTGAACAACCCAAGACTTACTTGAAAATTAGAGAAATCTCATTGTATCCTTCCTGGTAAAATACTTTATAAATAAATAACTTTTGGCGGCGGTGAAATTGTCCCATAGAGAAGTAATGGTTAATCTATTCAGAGAACGTTGAACTGTCAGCGAAATGCCCTGATTTTCGGTGGTTCGGTTCGACGGGTTTAGACAGGCGAATCAAATAGGATTCAAATGTTAAAAAACATTTGTGTTTTAATTATTTTTTTTATTCAACCATTTATTCTTTTCATTTGCAGCAAAGTCTTTTTATTTATTTATTTATTTAGAATTCTTTAGGCATTTTTTCGGCAAAAATTCAGAATTGCTTCTTTTACATTCTGTAATAGGACGTTTTATTATATTTTATAGGACTTTTTTTATTATTTCCATGCATTTTTATCATTTTAAACACTTTTTTAAATAGTAGTGTTCTGTTTTTTTTTAAATTTGTTTTTATGACCTGTTCAGTGTCATTCGGCAGCTGATCGTCTATTTTTCGGCAGCGTTCGGTAGCTGGTCAGCCTGCATCGGTCTTCGGCTGTCTTCGACAGGCCGATTGTCGGTGTTAGGAGGATCCTGATTGGCGGATTTCAGGGACGCTGCGGTGAATGCTGATTTCACGGCATGGTCGACGAATTGAAATCGCCGAAGTGCGTTGAAACGAGAGAACACCAAAATTTTGGTGCTCTCTGAAAAACCCCCTAAGTCATTCAAAGGCTTTAAAGATAGACTTCCCCAATGGGGTCATTTATGTAAATGAATTTTAAAAACATGACGTAAAACAAGAGCAAAGTATCTTATCTGCACCAAGCTATCTCTAAATTTATTGTAGTGCAGAACCGGGCTGTCAAACTCCGCCCCCCCCCCCGATGCCGAATGTCTGCAATTCTCAGAATACTTTGAATAAAATAGATGGCCAGAGAATGATGGGAGTTGTAGTTCTGAAACATCTGGGAGGCCTGAGTTTGATATCCCTGTCTTAGAGGCTCATCACAGGTAGTTTTATTTTCGTGCAGCTCTGTCTTACACTCGCATCGTAAAAAGAACAACGCTAAGATAGAATAGAGGGATTTGGGCCAAAAATAGGGACTGTGCCTCTTGTATAAGGAGACATGGGATGTATGTAAAATGTGTCTCAGGTTCTCCTGTTAATCCCCGCAACCTAAGAGCACATGATGCCATTTTATTGCACGTACGCAGAATGAAGCAATAATTGCTCGGCATAATTGTTTTATTTATAGGTGCCCACGCGGGAGGCTTTGAGGCGTTGTGAACGCTCTGTGCCATGCAGGAAGCTGGCAGGAGAATGGTCTCCTACGCCGGGCAAGTACCATACCACGCAGATCAGCTGCCAGAGACTGTGTCTGACTTTCCCAGATCCACGTCTCATTCTGCATCAAGGTAAAAAAAAAAAAATATATATATATTTCGGCTATATATATATATATATATATATATATAATGCCGAAATATATATATATTTTAAAAATGTATAAAAATTAAACCGCTGCTCATTTATTATATATATATATATTATATATATATATATACATATAAACGAAGAGATGGCTGCACACGCATCAAATTTGAATAAAAAACAAAAATTTATTAAATCATTTAAAAATTAGGTCATTTTTAAATGATTTAATAAATTTTTGTTTTTTATTCAAATTTGATGCGTGTGCAGCCATCTCTTCGTTTCTCTATATTCTACATGTCTTATGGCTGGCACCGCGATTTTTCTGAGTATTTCTACGCAATAAGGAGTGCGGGAGCAGACATTTGATATATATATATATATATATATATATATATAATAATAAATGAGCAGCGGTTTAATTTTTATACATTTTTAAATTCTGAGCGATGCCTCTCGATTATCTCGCATTATGAAAGCGCTTCCTCGGCGCGGCTGATTGCGTGAAATAATTTTAGCGAGGGAACATTGTGTTAGTATGTCGGACAGGTATTGAATAAATCACACGACTCGTCTATCAGCAGCCTTGATTCCGGAGCGGCTCGTACTTTCCTTTTGATTAGTATATGACCTTACTATTAAATCGCTAATAAATTGCAAAGCGAGTCGCCGCGCTCGGTGTTTAAACACGCCACGGGCTGAAATTAAGCAGAACGCTGTAATTAGAATTTCACAAGTGTAAGACGGAAAGCGTCGCACACTTTGTTTAAATAAAATATGGGAAACGTTAAGCTGACACATAACCCCAACTATAAACAAGCCCAATTATTTTACTGCGCGATAACGAGCATTTATTATCTTTATTGTTTGAAAAATAGGCTCATCACCAGAAAATACAAGAATATTTACCGTTATTAGGTGCTGTAGGGAAATATAGGACCCGATGGCTGCTCAATCTGAGTGTTACAATTCGAGGTCATCATCAGTGATTTTGTTCGGTCTACACACTTTTAGGCTAGGGTCAAACGAACGCATGACTGCTTATACCTGGATCCTCTATGCCTATGCCCTGGAATAACACACAGACCACGGTATATTTGGAAAAGGGCATAGACCACAGCTTTATTTGATTTATACAACATTCCTTAATCCAACACCACACAATTCGATCTGACCCTACCGCAACCGAACCTGCGGCAGGCCGTTACCACTTAACCCAGAGCTCGTTGCTCAGCCTGACTTACCAGGAACAGAGCACGTCTCTCCCAGAGCCCACCTTATTCGGCGGCTTACCCAATAACTTCTTCGATGGCCAGGGATACCGCCACCGCCAAGGGGCAATGAACTTAACTATTGCCCCTGCGCCCCCCCGCAGCCAGCGCCGCCTCCACTCCATCTCTCAAACCCTCCAAAAAAATATCCAACCCAATATCTGACAAGTGGACCCCATCCGATCGCATCAAAGCCCTGTTATCCCCCTCCAATTCCCGGTGACGAACGGACAGACCCCCAAGAGTAGCGAGAAACCTAGACACCTCCCGACTAAGTTTGCGCCGAGCCCGTTCCAAAGCTTTAGGGGACGCCCAAACATCCCAAGCCGGCCTAGAAACGATCTCGGACCAAACCAAGGAAACAGATTTAAACAGAGCGAAACAGCGGGCCAGATCCTGTTTAATAACTAGGGTCAAATCCACAGTCCGAATACGACCCAAGTCATTACCCCACGCGTGAATGACGAGTATCGGAGAGTCCCGCGACCCCTTAGACAACAAACAACATTCCCTATAAACATTAGTCCACTGCAAGCCCGGAATGCCCAACCATCGGACTCGTACTACCTCCGCCGGAAATCCCAGATTCCTGCCAATAACTCACCGCTCCACCCGATGAGCCGCCCAGCAAATGAAGGAATGTCCCACAATCCAAACCAATTGGGACGGACCTGAAAGAAAATTCACAATAAGTGTGGACGAACATAAAGCCGATAACGACCGGAAGACCACCTCGACCACCGGAAGGCCCCTGCCGCCGCCGCCTCAGTGGCCGCCCCAATCCGAAAAGAATGCGGCGTGAAATCTCGAGGACACAAACCCAAACTAGAGATGCAACGACGGAAAACCGAGGAAAACTGATAACGTGTAAGAGGACTACCCGACGCATGTACCAAAAAAAGGGGCACCAAACACCGGCCTCCGAGACAAAAACTCCCGCGCCAGCGCGTAGGGACAGCAAGCCCCCCCAATACCCAATAAAGTCACAAAAACGCCCCTACCCACCTGATCAGTTTTAGAATGGGGAATAAAGAGACGCACCCGACCAACACCAACCACCACGTGACAGGCCTGTAGCCCAGAAGGAAAGCGAGCACTAAGGGACACCAGTTCCCCAACCCGCAAGGCACCGAAAAACCAAAAAGAAAAGGCCACGCGAAACAAAAGGACCTCAAAATCATCAAAGCAAATGGACCCCAAAACCAACGAAATCTCCTGGAACAATGAAAAGGACAAAGGCCGACGGCGATCCGGAACCGAAACCTGCCGCCAACCAGCCACCACCCGGCGCAGCAATGGATCCCTCGAAAAATCATCCCAACCCAAAAGCTGACATAGCAAAGAAAGAGCTGGGAGAGTGCGAGAAGCAGAAGCCAAGGAACGCCCAGCACGCTCCAGTGCAGACAAGAATGACCATGTAGCGTGGCGACGAGCCGACGACTCCCGCCATCCCTGCCCAGCCCGAGCTACCGCTGCCCAAGCCTGCCACACCTGCACATACGAACTCCACGTGGAATCAGCCAAGGAGCGGAAGAAATGCCAAATCAGTCCTCCAGAGCCAGGGTCCACAACCAGCGAGGAAAGGGAGTACCCCTCCGATCCGCCCCCGGTGCCACCTGCCAAAAACAGCTCCACTGGAACCGTGAGAGAGAGTCAGCAATCATATTAGCCACACCCGGCACGTGCCGCGCCTTAAACCAAATATTATGTTCCAGACAACGCAAAACCAAATGACGCAACAGGGAAAGAACGGGCAAGGAACTAGAAGAACGGGTCAACACATGCTCAAACACGATGCTCAAATTATCAGTCCAAAAGATCACCCTCCTATTAGCGAGACTCTCCCCCCACAGTTCCAGTGCCGAAACAATGGGAAACAACTCCAAAAAGGTCATGTTAGTCAGCAAGTCAGAAGCAGGCCATGCCTCCGCACACCAATGACCTTGAAAGTACGCCCCGAAGCCAGACGCACCTGCAGCATCCGTAAACAGATCCAAGGCAGCATTATCCACAGCAACCTCCTGCCAATACGTACACCCATTGTAACTACCGAGAAAGGACTGCCATACCAAGAGATCAGCCTTCAAGGATTGACGCAACCGGACAAAACGATGTTGCGCTTTAATCCCCACAGTGGCCAGAGACAGCCTCCTGCAAAATACGCGCCCCATCGGCATGACCCGACAAGCAAAAGCCAAATGGCCAAGCAAAGATTGAAGCTTGGGGGACGACAAAGCCCGCGCCAAGATCGTTTGCAAGGCAGCAATCTTACCCAGAGGCAGCCGAAAAACCTGAGCCACCGAATCAATTTCAATGCCCAGAAAGGACAAACGCTGACAAGGACCCTCCGTCTTGTCCTTCGCCAGCGGCACCCCAAACTCAGGAGCCACATCCCAGAAGTGCCGCAGCAAGTCCCCACAAACAGAAGACTCGGCCGGCCCCACAAAAAGAAAGTCGTCCAAATAATGAACGACGGAGGACATCCCCGCCCGCTCACAAACCACCCACTCCAAAAACGTGGCAAACAACTCAAAATAATAACAAGAAATAGAACACCCCATAGGAAGGCATCTGACGTCGAAAAGCGCAGCCCAACAAGTGAAAACAGTCCGGATGAGTCGGCAAAAGTCGAAACGCGGACTCCACATCCGCCTTAGCCAGCAAACCGCCCGAGCCCGCCTCCCTAACCAACACCAGAGCCTCATCAAAAGACGAGTAACGCACCCTACAGTCCTCAGGACCAATGCCATCGTTAACCGATGATCCCGCAGGATAGGACAAATGGTGGATCATCCGAAAGGCGCCCGGGTCTTTCTTGGGAACCACACCCAACGGGGAAACCCGCAAATTGGGAAAGGGCAACCCATCGAACGGACCCACCATCCGTCCCATGCGCACCTCCATCACCAATTTTTCAGCAATCACCGCCTCATGCTGGCGCGGACACCAAATTAGAGGCAAAGACAGGAAAGGCAGAAGGAACGAAGGGAATACGAAAACCCACGGAAAAAACATCCACCAAAACCCGAGCCGCCCTCTCATTGGGGTAACATTCGAGCCACGGGAGCATCCTTAAAACGTTCACCGGGGTAAGTCCTGACACCCGAACCGTCCCCATCCCAAAGACCCCCGACCTCTTCGCAGGCACCGGAAGGCGGGATGCACACCCCCACATTGAGAACACTCATGCCGGAACCGGCACGAACTCGCCCAACGACAGTGCGACTCATTGTTCACCCAGCAAAAACCCCTCCGGGTAGCCGCCGACGTACCAGGGGAAGTACCGCCAGCGGATCCGAGAAAGGGAGAAACCACCGGACGAGCAGGCGTCATTAATAACAATCAAAGGTTAGCATCCTGCTCATCAAAACACATGGCAGGACGGACAGCCATTTTTTGCCAGAATTGTAGGTCAAACCGCAACCAACACTGACCCCCATAAACCTTGTACGCCCCCCAAATAAGGTCCAGATAGGAGAACAGAGCAACACAACGTTCCGGTTAATGCTCACAGAGAACAGCGCTAAAGGCCAGAAAGCCCTGAAGCCAGTTCCCAAACGTACGGGGCAAACTCCGAACGGGAGTCTTGTCCTTCTCCTTGTCCGCGTCCAACTCAGAACGCCTAGCACGGTCGACCGTCTCCCTATCCACCGATACCAAAGCAAGAACGTCCACGTATTCGCCTCTCCAAATCTTTTCCTTGACATCAGCAGAAAGGTGCATACCCAGCGGAGACAACGCATACCCAGAAGGCTGCGGAACCGCAGAGACTGGACCCGAGACCCCACCAGCCACAGGAGCAGAGGAAGCACTGGCAGCAGGAAGCTCCCCACCGGCCGGCACCGGTACCACCAAACCACGAGGAGCAGGACCAGGCGGCACGGGCGCACGGGACTCCAGACACGACACGCGCTGCCACTGCTGAAGAGCAGACATCAGTCAGGACACCAAATCCGAGGGTCCAGCACCCCCAGGGAATGCCGCCAGCGCTCCCCCGCTGACCCCGGCCGCACGCTCAGCAGCAGGTAGCAAATCATACTCACGGGCGGACAGCAGAGGGGAAGGATCCACCAGGCGCTGGGACCAGTCGGCAGCCGCATCAGGGACCACACTGCGGAAAGGCACAGCTGGGCGAACATCATCCACGAGACCAGGAACAGCCACCCGGTGAGGCTCCCGACGAGCAGACGCGGGGGCGCCGCCAGATGGGGCCGACCCCACAGCCAGGCAGCCAGCAGTAGGCAAGCGAACAGCTCGCTCCCCAGAAGCAGACGAGCCGGCAGTCACGGAATCCGGCAGAGGAAAAGCTCCCTGGAGCGGAGCACCAAGGGCAACCGGAAAACTGGATCCTCCAACTCGCGGAAGGGCAGCCCGGCGTCCACGAGACGTGCCCCCACCTCGACGCGAGCGGGAGCCCCGGGGGGCGGAGCCGGCGGCACGAGAGCGAGGGGCGGCAGACCGAGGGGCCGCAGCTGCAGGAGCCCGCGGGCTGCGCGAACGCCCAGCCCGACCTCCCACACGCACAGGAGCAGGCGGAACAGGAGCCACAGAGGGAGAAACAGCCCTGTAGGCGGCTGCACGGCGTCTCGGACGCGCACGGCTAGCAACAGAGCCGCTCGCCACAGGGGAAGCCCGGCCAGCCTGCGCAGGAGCAGAAAGCGCCGGAGCGGAACCAGGGGAACCAGGACCAAGCAGCGCAGGGACAGTAACAGGGCGCTCCCTCCTCCATCCCCGGGGGCCCCCCTCCTCCTCCTCCGCAGGGGAATCGCGACCCACCGGCTCAGCAGAGCGCAACAAGTCCGCCAAAGTCACACCGGAGCCAGCAGCATAGTCCTGCAATCGGGCGAGGAGCAGAGCAACATCCTCCCGCTGAGCAGCCAGAGCCATGACCGGCCCGTCCAAGGAAGAAGCAGAGAGCAACGCCAACAGCAGGACCCAGAAAACGCAGGAACAAAGCAGCGACCAGCGTGCAGAACAACGTGCAGCCTCTTCAAATCACCAGCACGTGGAACAGGTAATCACACACCTGTGCATATATAGGACCTCCTTCATTAGCATCATTTCTTGACCAATGACCCTGCATACCTTTGATTGATCGTCCCAGGCCAGCAGTCATGCCCCCCTTCCAGAATGTTCCAGGGGGTTGCTTTATTTGCAGCGACCGTCAAAAAGTGCGTCCGAACGCATTGATGTATTTTTTCACGGAATGCGCGAAAACGGTCAGACGACGCGCATTTTCATGCGTGATTTTTTTACGGATCGTCAATAAAACACTTTTTGCGTCTGGAAGTTATGTTTGCCGGACATTAGCAGCGTCTGACGTCTCCTAATCACGCATACACACGCCGCTATGCCGCCGCAGCGCACTCTGTACGTCAGTACTAGCGGTTCTGCGTTCTTGAAAAAATGCATTAATTTTCCACTTGCGTTGCGCAGCCGGACTTTCGTGCTGCCGTACTTCGTATATTGGCCGTCATTGCGCGTCATTTGCTGCTACTGCGGCCGTGATAAAGTGCGCCTAAACGCACGTTAAAAATGCGTTAGTCTGACCCCAGCCTTAAGGTGTTATTAGCCACCAGCGTAAGAAAAAAAGTAAAAGATATCGTAAAAATTAGGGACATTGTTAAGCTCCTATTCTCTCCTTGATAAAAGCTACTTTGATGGCTGAAACGTTGCTCCACTTTTCATCTTATTACTACATATAAATCATTCTGCCGCTTTGTGCTACAATGTAACTACATGACCCACCATTGTGACATGTTAAAAGAGCTAAACTGGCCGTCGCTGGAGTCTAAACGCACCCTTCACCTTTCCAACCTGGGGCCAAATTACAATCTTCGTGCAAACGTTTGCGCCGGTGCAAAAAAACATTAATGCGAGGTAAAACCCTTTGCGCTGAACGTCGTATTACAATGTCAGCACAACAAACGCACGTAATCGTCTACTGCGGGGGAACCTGTGCGAACGCTGTGCAAGCTTACTGTACGTTGCGCGTCCTATACTTAACATTGTGAGCGCAAATGCGTTTGTGCGCTGGTACGCGTATGGTATTACAATCTATGCGCAGGATTTAGCGCACAAACGTTTGCGCGCATAATTTTAGCAACCCACGAAAGCTGGTGTTAATGGTAAATTCTATCAACCTGGCCGAAACCAAATACACCAGCCCAAAAAAAAATACAGCAAAGTATAGCTACACATTCTACTCATACCAAACCAATAAATTTGAGACGTTGTGAGTGCATTTATTATTGCTGCAGCATATACTGTATACTCAGATTGACTTTGACAGGCGCAAAAACTTAACGTGAGATAATTGTGGTTCTTAATTCTGATTGGCTGAATCGTGTGAAAAAACAGTCCGCACACGGATTTCTGCGCGCAACGTGACTGCGCGAGCATTTGTGCACATCCGTTTAACGTGCATTATTGCTCGACAGATGAAAAAATGTGCGAGGATTGTAATTCCAGCGGTGATTTCCGCGCGTTAACGATTAACGCTTGGCGCACAAATTCACGCGTTGCACGTTCGTTTTTGCGTGAAGAATGTCATTTGGCCCCTGGTGTTTAAGAGGTTTTCTGGGAAGCTACCACCATACCTGAATAGACTGCTTCCCCCAGCAGTTCCCTCATCCTATAACCTCCGATCCAGGACCTGCACGTTACTTTCAATAACACAATACAAAAAGAAAGTGTCTCGATCCTCATTTTCCTACAGAGCAGCACAATTATGGAATAACCTCCCAGACGCCATCAAATCTTTCCCCAGTCTTAAGCCACTCGAGCTCCCTATTAACATACCTCAATACAGAATGCACCTGTAAACATGGAACACAGTTACTATATACAGAATGCACCTGTAGAGATGTAACATAGTGACTATATACAGAATGCACCTGTAAACATGTAACATAGTGACTATATACAGAATGCACCTGTAAACATGTAACATAGTGACTATATACAGAATGCACCTGAAAACATGTAACCTAGTGACTATATACAGAATGCACCTGTAAACATGTAACAGTGACTATATATAGAATGCACATGTAAACATGTAACACAGTTACTATATACAGAATGCACCTGTAAACATGTAACATAGTGACTATATACAGAATGCATCTGTAAACATGTAACATACAGGGTTATCCAAAGAGATTCGAAAAGTCACCGCACGTTCGGTGACTTTTCGTTCTCTTCAATTCGGTTCCTTTTGCCGATTGCATTTCGGTGACCCTGCGGTGTATTCAGCAAACAGCACAGGGTCCCCGAATTGCAGGGAAAAGCTACCGAACACCTGACGAACACTAACCGAATGCACGCTGAAAACAAGCAAAAACATCTGGATTAACCTTTGAACAGGAGCCGAACAGGAGCCGAAAAGGAGCCGAATCACACAGAGCCGAAGCAGCTGTGACGTAGACAGAGGGAGGTGAATAAATTAGAAAAACCATTTGTATGAATCTGGGAAAAAGAAACGCTGTTTGCAAAGAAACTACTGAGCGAAAATGTCTGAAATTTACACAGGAGGTCCAGGGAATGATAATAAAGAGGGCTGTTACAAAAAAAAATAAGCAAACTGAAAAAAAAATAAAAAAAATCGGACTTTTACATTTTTTTTTAAAAATTCAGAAAAATGCTTAAAGTATCCTAAAAAATCTATAAATAAAGAGACTTTTTGCTGCAGAATTTTATAATGAACGGTTTATTAGATATTGAATTAAAACAGGAATATTTTTAACATTGAAGCCTATGGGATTCTCCTGAATAAATTTGCCGAATTAAACCACCGAATGGCAGGGCATTAGGGGAACCTTTCACTGCTGGTTTGTGTTCTCTGAATAGCCGAAGCAGTGCTTTTTCATGGGGATTCACTGCCCTCGAACAGGGACCGAACAGGCACCGTATGTGCAGGCAATTCGCCAGTATTTGGAGAATTGCCTGCTCTCTGGATAGCCGAATGGCCAGGAAAGGTAACCGAACGCTGATTTTCAGCGTTCGGTTACCTTTCTCAAGCAATTCGAATCTCTTTGGATAACCCTGATAGTGACTATATACAGAATGCACCTGTAAACATGTAACAGTGACTATATATAGAATGCACCTGTAAACATGTAACACAGTTACTATATACAGAATGCACCTGTAAACATGTAACCGTGACTATATTCAGAATGCACCTGTAAACATGTAACATAGTGACTATATACAGAATGCACCTGTAAACATGTAACATAGTGACTATATACAGAATGCACCTGAAAAGTTAAACATGTAACATAGTGACTACATACAGAATGCACCTGTAAACATGTAACATAATGACTATTTCCTACATATTTATTTTCTGTTAATCTGTATATTTGTGTATTGTTTTTAATATCTTGCATTTTATTACTTTGTATTTCTGTAACATTTCAATATTCTTGAACCCAGGACGTACTTGAAAACGAGAGGAATCTCAATGTATCCTTCCTTGTAAAATACTTTATAAATAAATAAATTAATCTTAATGCTACTAATTCACTAAAAGGGAAGTGCCGGTGTTCCATAATTTGATCAAATCCATGGCCAAGTGAGACCCATGCCACTGCCGGTGCACATCCGTCACTTCCGCTGATGTGAAATCAGCTGTTTGCTGGCAAAACGACAGAATGCGCATGTGCGCTGTGCCACACAATGCGCAGGAAACATCACACTGACACATCAGCGGAATGGACCTCACTTGGTCACCGGTTTGATGTAATGATGGAACACCGGGATTTCATTTTATCTTTCGCATATTCTGTACCTGTCACCAAGTAATGGCATCAAACACTTTTACTTACACTTTTACGCAAGCTGCTCATACTGTACAAACGTTGCACTTTCCTACTGATGAATCATATTGACTGATTCACTCCTTGCACTTTATATGCTGCTCATAAAGGTTGATCGATGCACTTTCTTACCGATGGTTCATATTGACTGATCACATCGAACACGTATCGCCAGACTTTAGAAATCTGGGGTGTTTGAATTATCTGTGCCACTAGGATTCTTTCTCTTGGACTTTTACATTAGCGCATTTTTGTTGAGGTTTATGCGCATTAGCTTGTTGGCGGCAGGCCCTCACTTGACCACAACGTACGGATTAGCGCCCATAGACCCCACCCATTCTTTTGCCATAAAGATCTTAATCCGGCCTGCTCTGGCATATTTAAAATAAATTTGACACGACTATATTCAGAGTTTTGCTTTGTTTTGTAGACAGTATGGCCTGTTCTACAATATCATCTGAAACTGGAAAGAACCAAGGTGACCCAAATCTTTAGAGATTACTAAATCGTGCTCTAAATAAATTGTTATTCTTAAGGGGTTATTCAAAGTGTGCCGAATTTGCCATCGAATTGCACTGAATGGTAAAGTTCCCTGTATGGTGCAATTTCGTGGCAATTCAGCTATTCAGAAAGCTGGCAATTCGCCAAATATTGGCAAATTAAATTGTAAGCGAAATATATGGTGCTGTTCGGCAGCATTGAAATTCTCAATAGAGAAGTAATGGTTAATCTAATCAGAGAATGCCAAACAGCCGCGAAAAGTTGTCGAAATTCACCGGATTTTTGGTGGTTTCGTTCAACTGGTTTAAACAGATGAATCCCATAGGTTTCAATGCAAAAAAATATTACCATTTTTAAATTTTTTTTGTTCAATGCACATATTATAACTTGAGGCAAAAAGTATTCTTATTAATTTATGTTTTAGAATTCGTTTCATTTTCAGGATTTTTTCGGCAAAATTTTTGATTCCCATTTTTTTAGGTTTTTTTAAAATTCTGTAACAGACATTTTTTATTGTTCTTTATAGGTCCTTATATATTAATTTCATGCATTATTTATTTTTTAAAAAGCCTTTTACAAGTTGGCTGATTGGAGACGTTCGGCGGGTTGTTCAGCGGTGTTCAGTGGATCCCTTCGGCGCACTTTGGGGACCCTGCGGTGAATGCTAAATTCACCGCAGGGTCGGCAAAATGGGGGTCACCGAAGGGTGCTAATGGAGAGAGCACCCAAATTTGAATAGCCCCTCTAGTGGTCTCCTCAGTCGTAATGACACTAGACCAGAAGCGTGTTCGTGTAGAGTGCTCTACATACTTTACTCTCTGATTTTTGAGTTTGATTGCAATTAATCATGTGTCAATGTAAAGCACTGCAGATACTGTGGACTCCATATAAATAATGATGAAAATAATAAGAACATCTTGATTTATATATGACTGGGCAATGCAAAACGTTCCTTTAAAAAGTATAAACAATGTTAGAAATGCTGTTATGTGACAATTCTACAAATTCCATAAAAGTGCCGAAAATAATATCAAAAACACGAAAACTATTCTACTTGACCGAAACCAATGGTTTGAAGCCCAGTAATCCAGTCCTTGTAAACAAACCACGCAACCTTGAGCAAAGAAACTAAAGCCACTCCTAACTAAGGCCATAAAAAAAGCAATTGTACGTCTCAGCGTTTAAAAAGTCACACTTTCTTGGATCTCTCACGTTCTCAAGGCAAATCGAGGTATGCAGACCATAAATTATGTTTGTTTCAAGGTTAATAGGATGGCGGTAAAGTTGGGTGACCTACTTAGGAAGTATTATCGTTTGCGGTGAGGTTATAAATCAATTAAGTCAAATATTTACATCCTCATACTTAAGGTGAGTAAACATATACATTTCCACCATTAATAATCTGAAAGTGGAAAAATACCAGATAATATTTGGAATGCACCAGGAATCCAGAACGCTCGGAGAAAGGCTGGGTAAACAGAGAAATAGGTTTAATATGCATTTTTTTATCTGGCACAGATTACCTGTTTGATATGAAAGCCGTCTGTTGTGCTAAGAAAATTGTCATGTCCTGGTGCTTGGCTGCTCCACCGTCCATGGCCAGCACCAGCTTCCTTCTTGAGTTGATGTTGATTTCCTGGCATTTGGCTCCACTGTCCGGGGCCTGCACCAGCTTCCTTCTTGAGTTGATGTTGGTCTCCTGGCATTTGGCTCCACTGTCCGGGGCCTGCACCGGCTTCCTTCTTGGGTTGATGTCGGACTCCTGGCATTTGGCTCCACTGTCCGGGGCCTGCACCAGCTTCCTTCTTGAGTTGATGTTGGTCTCCTGGCATTTGGCTCTACTGTCCGGGGCCTGCACCGGCTTCCTTCTTGAGTTGATGTTGGTCTCCTGGCATTTGGCTCCACTGTTCGGGGCCTGCACCGGCTTCCTTCATGGGTTGATGTCGGACTCCTGGCATTTGGCTCCACTGTCCAGGGCCTGCACCAGCATCCTTCTTGGGTTGATGTTGGTCTCCTGGCACTTGGCTCCACTGTCAGGGGCCAGCACCGGCTTCCTTTATGGGTCGAGGTCGTTCTCATGGCACTCAGCTCCAGCGACGGCCTGGCATCTGGATTCTTCCTGGCGTGGGAAGATGTGTGGTAGCTGGCTCAGTGAAGACACTGGTTCCTTCTTCAGATGGTTGGGTGTATCATGATGCACAGTTTTCCGTGGCATCCCAACACCACAGAAAAGCAACATGGAGAAAGGGACCTTAGTGAGCCAATGTAGTTACCCTGGGTGTGGGATGGACTGCTGGTTGTCAGAAGGGATCGCAGGGAGGTCTGCCTGGTGTCTGCTCCTGTCCTGACACACAGCAACAACCTGTGGAATGTCCACCTTACCTACAATGTATATATTGCTGGGAAGCACTAATTTCCTTGCTTCAAGGTTCAGCAGTACTTACCATAGTGTTGTTTGTGTTCTAGAAGCTCCTTTCTATTGTGTACCAGTTTTCCACATAATTCTCATTTATGCGCCTTTGCGTCCACCTTTTGACCTCGGATTCCCTTGACTCCTTTTAGACCATGTTCTGAACTATTAAAGGACCTGCGCTACCTGAGATCCACTGCTCCTCCTAATTACCAACCTACTTCGACAGCACGATGCTGCAATTCATATTTATCTTTAAATTAGTAAAAAATATATTTCATTTGCATAGTACACACGTGAGATTACATAATAATGGTAATAAAATGGAAGATTGCTGGACAGAATTAGTTTGATTCAAGATATTTTTATTTATACATGAACCTTTGGTACAAAAAATAAATAGGAGGCTCTTAACGGATTTCTTGTCCCAATCAATTTTTTTATCCAAGATTAAATTTGATTCTCAAATTATTATTCCCAATGTGCTCATAACGGGAGGTGGTGTTGCCAGGGAGATACTTTTCCTGATTCTTTTGTCAGTCAGTGAAAACTGAAAGTTTTTTTTTTAAATTATGATATTCGATAAAAAAAAGACCTGTCTGAAAAGTACCTTTTGCATAGTCTTATCCCACTAGCTATATACAAAAATATACCTGAAAAAGTTAGGGACCTGCAATTTTTGACTGAAAATTGTATTTTTCGATCAGTCTTTAAGTTTTGATAAGGAAAAGGCAGTGGTGGTGCCGCCATAATGACAAACAGAGAAACGCCCCAGCAGTGTTTTGCCCTCTCAAAGAAACAAAATATAATTCCAAGGACTCACTAAGGGTACTATTATTTTTTTTTCTATAGTATATGTTAGCTAATAAAAAATATAGTTAAAAACGATCTGTTGGGTTGACCCCTCTCCTCTTAGATTGTAAGCTCTCGAGCAGGGTCCTCTTTCCTACTGTTCTATGTATTTAACTTGTATGTACAGTATATTTGTTATATCTCACTTATTGTACAGCGCTACAGAACCTCATTAGTGCTTTATAAATACCTGCAACTTCTTCATCCTTGACTCATGGGAGTGTGAAGAAGCAAAAGTAGTAACTGAATATGTCAGGATTCATGGGCAGTTTTTAAACCCGCCCTGTCCAGGGGCACTTTGCACATGCTCAGTTTGCTCCACCTCATTAGAGAGTTCTGAAGTTACCTGGTTTTCTCTCTTTATGATGGTACAGGCACAGCTTTTCTTGAAAAGACATAGAGGGAACTCATCCTCTCATTGACTGCAAAGGACCAAATGACAATGACATGTTGGAGACATTTTTGGTATGCAGGAGTGAGTTGAACTAAGTTTATAGACGCTATTTAACTTCAAAATGCAATGCATGGGCCAATATCCTTACGTCAACAGAGGTAAACTGTCCATTGGTGGGATTAGTCTATCTTCCTCAAACATTACCAGCCACCACTGGGAAATGGCAGGGTGATGTTGTTGTCACACCCATTACCTGGGTAAGGCTAGCTTTACCCAATTTTGGACTCAACCGCATATATATATATATATATATATATATATATACGGTAATCTCCTGTAATATAAATGGAATATTAATGTATTTTTCTGTACTTGATAAAGGGGTGAATCCCCAAACTATTTGCTGTCATACTGCTCTATTGCATAATAAAAGGTTCAGACCTCTATGCCCTATTATACCAAGTGCTTTTGCCTATTCCTTTCACATGTGTCTATATTTTGCTGGCTGGGGCCAGAGCTTAGGCTATGGTCAGACGAGCGCAGTGTTCACGTCCGTGTTACCGCACATAAGTACGTCCGTGATAGCTTATAATTGTGTTAAATGGAGCCCCACACACGAAGTGCGGACGCATGACGGATGCGACAAACGGACGCAAGTTAGGCAAGAAAGTAATACTGCTAGAACGGATGTGCGGAGTGCGCCACTTCCGCAACGTCCGCATAGCTTTGTGAGTGAGTGATGGAACGTGGTCAGACTGACTGCATTTATACGTCCAGCATTTTTGACAGACAGAATGTTTTTTCATATTAATTTATTTTCCCTGCTACATCCGGCAAAAATAACATCAGTCACAAAAACGGACCGTGTAGCCACTACTGCGTCTTCCATCAGAAAGTGCGTCCGTACTGCACGGGCACACAGTCAGTAGAAAACACGCTCGTCTGACCCTAGCCTTAAGGGTTTTGGACTGGCCAGTCATCCTCCACAGACCACAGCACATTTATATATCTGTTTTAAAACGCTGTTGTAAAGCAATTCAGCATGTGACAGAACTACTAAAGGCACGCCCATGGTTGTATGTTTGGAAGTTGCCATAGATCTTCTGAAATTGTCCCATAAAATAAGTACCTTTACCCTCATGTGTTCTGCAAGTTTGCTATATATATATATATATATATACTGTATATTAGAGAAAGACAGCGATTAAGAGCAAGCCAAATATTGCTTTTTATATAAAGAAATATTATATAAATTATTACTGGACTTTCTATGCTTTTTTTTACCTAGACATGTCAAATGCATATGTAGCGCTCACTCCCGGAGGAGCCGCTGAATAAACCTCGGGTTAGTCTCTCCGCACTAGGGAATAAATATACACCAGCACTGTTGTGGATTTTATAAATTATATACTTTACTGATCCCAATAAAGTGACACATATAATATAATTACGGTATAGGAACAACAGGATTTTCGTAATGCGGGAAACATGCGGCGGCAAAAATAAAGGAAAGATTAACCCCTTCGTTTCTGGAGTGTAAGTCCCATAAGAGTAGTGTCCCAAAAAGGTGTGTGTGTGTGTTATCTCAGGTACCCGGGTACTATATTCAACTGGCCAGTGAACGGATTTAGCAAATCTTCGACTAGTCACGTTGGGGCCCTGTAGATTTAAACAATACTGCAGCGTGCTTGGTTTAAACGTTGACTGTGGCCTGGAAGGCCTCTCACCCATCCGCCAGACAATCTGTTCCACTGTCCGATCAAGGATCTCTCTCCGCTTGGGTATACTGGAACTCTGTGCCACCGGATCCGCTTTTCCTGCTTGTCCGATTTCGGTAACGAGAATTACGGCCTACCACCTGCTCTCCCAGTGGATCATCGCGGTCTCCTAACTCAGAGTCCAAACTGGAACGTTGTGTCTGCGCAAAACCTCTCAGCGATGTGTGGATAGATCTCCGCCAGCACTGTCTCTGATTCTCAACACCCGCAAGGCAGCTCCTGCTCTCCAGCCTGGTCTTAATCTCTGGCAGTCTCACGTGTGTCTTCCACCTTTTGTCGCTCGGCTCACACTCGCTCTCCTTCGGACGAGGCTGCGGATGTCCTTCGCGCTCTCCCACCCACTTCCTGTCCCCGCCGCAAAGCATGATGGAAAACGTAGTCCTGTTGTGTCCAGTATACTCTACATCGCGCTTGTCTCCCCCTGGTGGCCAAACCCGAGCAATACATCAACAGAGTTTTAAACAGCGCTACACTCTCCGCCTCCTAGAACTCTTGGGTCTCTCCAAGGAGGTGTAACATTTACATAAAATTCCACATTACATTAGGCAATATATACAGGCTCAGCAGCTAACATACAATGGGTCAGATATACGTCTTCAAGTTGACTCATGCTCCTGACTACCTCGGCTAACATAGCAGACACTTCGGGCAACCTTCGCACTGTGGTGACAGCCTCTTCAGTGCTATGTCCTGGTGAGTCGTAGGTAAGTCTCTGAGGGGGTCGGATAGAACGTTTTGACTCTGGCTCAATCATCTCCTCTTCAGGTGGAAGTACTACAAGTACGGGTTCAGTTCTTTCGTACCACAACTGGAACAGACATCTCTTCGGAATATGATCCTTCCAGTGAAGGCATAGAACTATAGTCTATAGACACATTTTCAGGAACTACAGGAATTTCCAAAGTTTCAGGAACTTCCAATTGGAATTCAGGAGCCTCAGGCCTCAGGTTATTTTCCCACCGTTCGGAAACTGGAATGACCTCTTCAGGCTCAGGCGAGTGCACCCAGTCCAGACAAAAACTTCCTTCCTCACTATCCCCTTCACTCTCTTCAACAACCCGTGTCTGCTGAGACCGAGTAGCGGGAGTCAAACGTGGAGCAGGCGTGTTCGGCAGAGGAAGTTCGTCTCCAACTGGTATCCTCACAGCTTCCCTCAAAGGCAACAGATGATTTCGGTGCCAGTTTTTAAGAGGCCCGGCCTTTCCATCCGGTCGGATTTGGTAAACTGGCAGACAGTTTAGGATTACAGTAGAACTCTGGAACAGCCGCAGCCATAACTCCTATAGCTTCTGCTTCAACCCCTCCCTTGACCCGGCGCTCCGCTCCTTGACATAAGGCTTGCACCCCATCTGGAGTTAACGGAGTCCTTTCTGTAGTGTAGGGCCTTCTTGACAAAGCATCCGCATCTCGATTATTCACTCTAGGGCGATACTTCAGGCTGAACCGAAAACCTGACAGAGCGGCCAACCACCGATGTCCCGTTGCATCCAGCTTCGCAATAAGGACGTACGTAAAAGGATTGTTGTCAGTCTTTATCACAAATTCGGCTCCATACAGATAATGTTTCAGCTTGTCTACTACCGCCCACTTCAAGGCTAGGAACTCTAATTTGTGGGTAGGATAGTTCCTTTCTGAAGGCATAAGGCTTCAGCTTAAATACGCTACAGGCCTCAACAATCCACCATATTCTTGGTATAGGACTCCTCCTAGACCTTCACTGCTGGCATCCACATGCAAATTGTACGGCTTATGAGGATCAGCGTAAGCCAGGACAGAAGCTCGAGTTAGTCTCTCTCTTTTAGTTTCATGAAAGTACTTTCGCATTGATTAGTGCACTCTTCTTGGATGGATTCTGGAGCCTTTCTTGGCCTCGGAGCCGACAAACTTCGATCAGAGGCCTTCGGGCCTTCTCCTGCGTCTTCCTTCTGTAGGAGCTTGTTCAGGGGTTGAGCTATCTTGGCAAATCCTCCTACGAATCTTCGGTAATATGAGCAGAACCCCAGGAAAGATCTACGTTCAGTAACATTTCGGGGTCTAGGCCAGGAAGCTACGGCTTCCAACTTTCGCGGATCCGTCAAAACGCCTTCCGCTGAAACAACATGTCCCATATACGTAACGGAAGGTAAACAAAATTGACACTTCTCCAGAGACAATTTCAACCCCTCTTCATGGAGCCGCTTCAAGACCTTCTCTAACCATTGCTCATGTTCTTCCAAAGTCTTCCCGAACACAATAATATCATCCACATACACTAACACTTCGATCAGGTTCATGTCCCCGACTGTCTTCTCCATTTACCGTTGGAACATGGCTCGAGCCCCTGTAAGCTCTTGAGGCATTCTGTTGAACTCAAAGAACCCCAGTGGGCAGATGAACGCAGTCTTCTCCTTGTCCTCAGGATGCATTGGTATCTGATGATACCCACTTCGCAGGTCTAGTACACTAAACCATTTTGCTCCAGACAAACACTGTAAGGCATCTTCTATCCGAGGAGTGGCATATTGATCCGGAATGGTTCTCTGATTTAGCGTGCGATAGTCTATACAAAGACGAATAGAACCATTCTTCTTCTGAACCATCACTATTGGAGAGGTGTACGGACTCCTGGACTCTTGAAACCTTAGTCCTTTATAGTTCATTCAGCTGTTCTCGTAGATCATCCAAGTCTCCCAGCGGAACTCGTCTTGACCTTTCTCGAAACGGCTTATCTTCCTGTAGTCGAATGCGTTGCTCAGTACTCTTAGCTAGGCCCACGTCGAACTCATCCTTCGAAAACAAGTCCCTCCACTTTAGGACCTGGGACTGAAGACGTTTCTTCCATTCAGGTGAGATGGGAGCGTCCTTAGGATAGAACCTTTCAGCTGGAATCTCTGTTCACTCCCCCTCCTAAATCAGTAGGGGAGAGAGGCGTAGCGGACGCTACTTGCCCGATAGGCATTCGTGCTTTCAGAATCACTGGAGAATCAGACACATTGCATACACTAACTGAGACTCTTCCTCGTGTCCGTTTCAAAGCTCTTGTGGAGATTATTTCAGGGATTACTTCTACTCCAGCTTCACTCCCATGATTTGAAATCCGTTTCCAGTACCACATAGGGCCCCGGCTGTGATCCGTTCAACTTGACTGAAGCCCGGAAACTCGCCACTTCTCCTGATTGCAGGACCTTCTCTGTTCCTCCCAATCTCCACAGGCGTCCCACTTCGGCAGGTGCCTTCTGTTCTTCGACCATTCGCTGATAGACCGGACGTAACATCGGGTGTACTCCCCTGGTAGAACCTTCTTCCATTACTATAGGAGTCATGAGACGTCGCACCAGATCAGTATTCGTCCCTACTATCATAGAACTTTGGTTGGCCTCTGAAGGCCGAGGGCACACAATGGCCAATGCATCACAACCTCCAGACTGTCCGATGACTTCGGATCCGATTTCTAGCTTCACCTGTAGATATCCGTCATAGGGAAGTTTCTCAGTTCCGATACCCCAGATCTCAGGATCCTTTAATTTCTGTAGAGGTATGTGCTTCAAGTGCTTTTCGTAGAAGTCTCGATAGACTCAGGGGCTCAAGTGACGTTGATCTAACAGAGCTTTAGTGTAGACTCCCTCTACTTGGATTGGAACGATGGGAGAAGGACCTATCAGATGGTCAGGAAACGTTGTCGTAGCAGCAGGGAGTTTAGATCCGGTTCGCTGTACCCTGGCTTCTTTTTGGACCATGTAGGTTTTGGGTGTGCATTGCTTCCCCATGACATAGGACCAGACACTAAGCGAGTAACTCTTTCAGTCCTGGCAGGCTCAGCAGTTGGCAAGACTTTGGGCCTTCTCTGCCGTTCGGTTCTGGTTTTAATTTTGGAGCGGTTTTCAACCATTGGGCACCTAGTTTGCTCCTTCACTTGGGCCCCCTGGCGTTTCCCGCCTGTGAGGTAGATAGCAGCCCTTCCAAGGCTTTTAAGAACTCTTCTACCCTATTTTCTTCAGGCCTTTGGCTTTTGCATTGTGCTCGGAAATTACCCATTTCCCCACAGTTGAAACATCTCTTCTATGAAGACGGAGACGCACTTGTTCGTGGTGACTCGGTTGAAGGACCCTGGCCAGACGCCATAGCAACTCCTGTTGTCCGCATATCAGTGAGGAACTTCTGCATATCGGTCTGTGTCTCTGCCACCTTCAAAAGTACTCGGCACAGATCAGTGTGTGCTTGTTTCGGCCCAGCTTGAGCTTCTTGTTCCTTCTTAACGGTTTTGTGTAACTCACTATATGCAGGGAGGGTTGGTTCTTTGGCAGCATTCTCGGTGGATATAGGAACTAACAGATGCTCTTGTTCGTCAACTTCAGATCCATAGGCGTCCAACAAATCATCTTCAGTTTGCAGATATTCGTTATGCCTTACTGGTTGTGCGTAAGCTCTTTCTCCTCTCCTTAAAGACTTTTCTTCTAGCAGAGCCTCTTCCTCTCTAACAGCTCGAATCAGTTCCAGGTATTTCGATTCTCGGTTACTTTCTCTGGTTCTCAGCTGTAGCATCACAGGATCTAGGGGTTGAGCGCCCCTCAATATCTGTTGCATTCATATTTTATCTATTGTGGCTGGTTCGGCCCCTTTCTTAAGGAGTATCTGGTGCAGAATCTTATCTAGGCGCCTCATATATTCAGTCATTTTCTCACCTTTTCGCTGGTAGGTATGTTCATACTGGTACATGAGCTCAGCAGCCTTTTCTGTTCGCCCAAAGACTTCCTGTAATACGTTTAGGTAATCTAAAGCAGTGCAGTCTTGCTTACTCAATTTCAGGTTTCTGACAGCCTCTGACGCAGGTCCCTTTAAGCTCTCAGTGATTCTTTGCCTCTTCTGCGCTTCAGGGACGTCCCACTCATCCAGAGCTTGCATTGCCTGTTCTACCCATTCTTCAAAAGTTTCTTCTCCCGCCGGAGTTGGTACGTTTCCTGTAAAATTTCTCAACCGTCGATAACCAAAGTTAGTGTGTGGAGGGCTTGTTCGTTGACATTTAGCCAGCAAATCTCCGATAGGCTCTATGAATTCAGGCCCGATCATGGCCAGCGGACTGGGCGCGGGAACACTCGCGGGATCGCCACGTGACGCACTTGGCTGAATCAGTTGAACTTCCACCTCATCGGTCAGTTTCACGCTTGTGCCCTGAAAACATACTGGAACACCCTTTCTCCACTCAAAAAGAACATATGTGTGAGAAGTATCCGGGTTCATTTTAATGTCCAGGATTAACCCCCGGTGATCTGGTGTCAGCGTGGCCACGGCCCGGCGAATCTGATCTTTGGCCCAAGTGTCTGCAGGAATATCCATGACTATGCTTAGCTCTGTCTGGCTATTTTGCTCCTCACACCATTTGGCAGCAGTGTCTGAATCCATATTTAACCCTTTAAATGCGGTTTAATCTAGAGACTAAAATCCCGGAAACGAGCCCCCACGTGTAGCGCTCACTCCCGGAGGAGCCGCTGAATAAACTTCGGGTTAGTCTCTCCGCACTAGGGAATATATATACACCAGCACTGTTGTGGATTTTATAAATTATATACTTTACTGATCCCAATAAAGTGACACATATAATATAATTACGGTATAGGAACGACAGTATTTCGTAATGCAGGAAACACGCAGCGGCAAAAATAAAGGAAAGATTAACCCCTTCGTTTCTGGAGTGTAAGTCCCATAAGAGTAGTGTCCCAAAAAGGTGTGTGTGTGTGTTATCTCAGGTACCCGGGTACTATATTCAACTGGCCAGTGAACAGATTTAGCAAATCTTCGACTAGTCACGTTGGGGCCCTGTAGATTTAAACAATACTGCAGCGTGCTTGGTTTAAACGTTGACTGTGGACTGGAAGGCCTCTCACCCATCCACCAGACAATCTGTTCCGCTGTCCGATCAAGGATCTCTCTCCGCTTGGTTATACTGGAATTCTGTGCCACCGGATCCGCTTTTCCTGCTTGTCCGATTTCGGTAACGAGAATTACGGCCTACCGCCTGCACTCCCAGTGGAAAAAAACGGTCTCCTAACTCGGGGTCCAAACTGGAACGTTGTGTCTGCGCAAAACCTCTCAGCGATGTGTGGATAGATCTCCGTCAGCACTGTCTCTGATTCTCAACACCCGCAAGGCAGCTCCTGCTCTCCAGCCTGGTCTTAATCTCTGGCAGTCTCACGTGCGTCTTCCACCTTTCGTCGCTCGGCTCACACTCGCTCTCCTTCGCACGAAGCTGCGGATGTCCTTCGCTCTCTCTCACCCACTTCCTGTCCCCGCCGCAAAGCATGATGGAAAACGTAGTCCTGTTGTGTCCAGTATACTCTACATCGCGCTTGTCTCCCCCTGGTGGCCAAACCCGAGCAATACATCAACAGAGTTTTAAACAGCGCTACACATACATGTTACAAAACAACACATAAATAAAATAGAAACCTGCCCTGAGCCCAGTCGTGTGAATGTGTGGAAAGTACTGCTGTTACGGACACGTCAAAGGAAGCCGAGTGTTATCAGATATAGTTTATAATTTGAAACTCTGGGGATCTTTGAACTTTTGGGGAGAAAGCAATTCTTCATATTTGATATAAAACCAACAGAAAACATCTAACCCTCTTAAAGTTTCCTTGTTGTAACAGTATAACCGTATATATTATTAATCTTTATTTGTAAAGTGCCAACATATTCCGCAGCGCTGTACAATGGGGGAGCACAAACATGAGACATACATGATAAATGAGGAAAAGACAACCCTGCCCGTAGGATCGCTAGTCTAGGAAATACAGCACTTTAACCAAGTGCTCAGCCAGACATCCTGGGAGTTTACAATCTAAAGGACAAAGGTAAGTGAAACAAAAGGTGAGCAGGGGAGTATATATCTATCATTGGCTGTTGCCATTGCTACTAGCCAGTTTTGTAACATATTGATAAAGCTCTGAACTTGCCACCAAAGGATGAGTAGAGGGTCACTTTAATACTAATCTTTTAATGGATAATGTTTTGAGACATTTGAGGATTTTAGGAAGTGTCTCTGAATACACTTATTAACTGAGCTGCACGCAGGAAACCGTAACATGGAAGGACAGGGAGCAAGATATGCGTTTGTTTTTTTATCATTATAAAGCAGAAGTCAGAAAGTGGGGGATCGGTGAGTGCGTCTGCAAACACAGCTTATACATTCATAATAACAATAATTAAAAAAAACTAAAGAAAAAAACCAACAGGCTAAATAAGAAATGTTATTGGTGTAAACATCCCCAGCGTCTCCATGCGTGGCATTGCGCGCCGTGCCGAGCGTAAATTACACATACGGATACTCAGTGCATGTCAATGACAAGAAATAAAGGGAAAGGAAATGAATAAGAACAAGAGAATACATACTCAGGGTTATTCAAAGAGAATCGAAAAGTCACCGCACGTTCGGTGACTTTTCGTTCTCTTCAATTCGGTGTGATTCGGCAATCCCATTTCGGCGTCCCTGCGGTATATTCAGCAAGCACTACAGGGCCGTCGTAGTGCAGGGAAAAGCTGCTGCAAACCCGACGAACACTCACCGAAATACCAGGGCGAACGCACACCGAAGACCCGCAAAAACATCTTGATTAACCCTGCCGAACACGCCGGAGAAACCTGAGCAGCTGCCGATCACAGAGCAGCCACCGGAAAAACCCGACACCGCAGACGAAATGAGTGAGAAAAAAAAAAACAGTACGCTTGAATGTTTGAAAAGTGAAACGCTGTTTGCAAAGAAACTACAGAACGAAAATGTCTGAAATTTACATATAAGATCCAATGAATGATAATAAAAAGGACTGTTATAGAAAAAACTATTAAAAAAAAAAACGGAGGGGGTCGTGGCCGGACGCTGTGGGGAGAAGCTGTGTTTGGGCGAAGCTCTGATCTTTATCCCTGAAATTGGGGTATATTTTTTTTGCAGATTTTTCACTTTTTGTGGTCCCTACGGGTCTGGCTATCAGGTGTTTGCATTCCGGAGCCCGCATTGTCCCCCCCCCCTCCGGAACAGAGACTCATGTTTGGGCTGTTGCCTATCGGCCTCGGAGCGCGCTGACGGCCATCTTGAGGCCTTCTCCCTGATGACTTTCTCCACTCTGCAGATTTCTTCGGGGGCTCTGATTCCCGGTGGAGGTACGGCGCTAGCTGCGGAGGTGGTGGGCCCACGCCTCTCGGCTGCGTTGGAGATCCACCGGGAGCGGGACATAGATGGATGCGTGGCTCAGAGGCAAGTAGATACCCCTCCCCCTGCTGGGGCTGCGAGTGCCATGCTGTCTTACCTGGATGCCTGCTTGTCGCTGCTCTCGGGTCCCGATGAGAGGGTGCTCACGAGAGGGGACTGGCGCCGACTGATGACCGTGGTGCACAACGACCAGGGTGTAGAGGCCCCACGAGCGTTCCTACCTGCTGCTGCTTTCCCGATAGGCAACGAGGATGTCCATCTGCCAGCTGCCGGGATCTGCGGTGCCGGATCCGATGGCCTGGACGAGGGGCTGGTCCTGGATCCTTCCCCCCTGGGAGCGATTCTTGGTTCTGGCGCTGGTTCTGGGCCGGGTACCTGTGGGGTGACCGCTGAGCCAGCTGATGTGGATCCCCCTGAGTCGGCGGAAGAAGTAGTGTGGCCTGGGACTGTCGGTGGCGCACTGGGACTCTCTTGGGCCTACAGCGCTGTTAAGGGGGCCGTTGGAGTTGCCCAGAGGCAGTTTGGTCGAGGTGCCCCCTGTGGTTTTGGAATCGCTGCTGGAGACTCTACTGGAGCCCTGGGGAAGCGGATTGCCCTGCATGTCCCCCGTGCGGCTGATGTGCCCAAGGATGGGATCTGTTCCGCTCGGTTGCTGGATACGGGCTGAAGACCCCTGCTCGCCTCGATGCATTCACCCTCATCGATGCTGAGATGCTCCCTCCACACTGAGTTTTTCTTGCAGACTGCCCTTTTTGCCTCTTATAGTTCACAGTGGACATGAACCGTACATATTTTGATGCTGCCTTCACCCCCTTCCCCTTTATTATTCACCACCTCTAAAGTGGAATTTTCCTCTTTTTTTCTTGAAGAGTATACTAACTATGTCTCCCACCCCAAGAGGATTCATATTTTACTGTGAAGCTGTTTTCTTAGTTCCCCTTGCAATGTTTACCCCCTGATGACATTTGTGGATGCTTATCTATGTTACTTCTCATGATGACCCCCAGATAACACACTTTCTTGACTTTTGAAACGATTTCTTGCTGTTCTTGCCTCCCCTCTTTCTTTCTCTCCCCCCCCCCTCTGTGGGCATTTGTCTTCTGCTGACACTTACCCAACCACTGATGGTGTGTCCCCCCCCTTTTTTTTTATTTTTTATTATTTTGGCAATAACCGAGTTGCGCCGGGGTGCGCCACTGTGGCACTCACCATGACTCTGTCTGCCATATTTGGCCCTCGGGCTCTTGGGCCACGTGACATTGCCCTTCCATGGCCTCTTCCGGGAGCGAGCCAGGAACGTCCCGTAGATGGTCTTTGCCACTTTACCTTCTCTTTATTTTATTATAGTTTCTTTTAATTTTCCACCATCTACTGGTACGGGGTAACTGAAGTGTAACCTCCCCCCTCCTTTTTTCTTCCTTTCATGTACCTCTTCCTGCTCACTCTTTTGATGTACCTTATGGATCCTTGGTCCTACGCAACTGCTACCCTGCAATGTCTTTTTGTAGCGTACTTTTCTTGCATTTGTTGTAACACTGCTGACTTCTCAAAATAAAAACATTTTGAATAAAGTAATTCACAGAGAAAAAAAAAATTGCGAAAAATGCCTACAATATCCTAAAAAATCTAAAACTTTTTACTGCAGGATATTGTAAGAAATTCTTTATTAGATATTGAATTAAAACGGGAATATTTTTAACATTGAAGCCTATGGGATTCGCCTGATTAAACCTGTCGCATTAAACCACCGAATGGCAGGGCATTTCGGGAACCTTTCACTGCTGGTTTGTGTTCTCTGAATAGCCGAAGCATTGTTTCTTTATAGGGATTTCACTGCCCTCGAACAGGCACCGAACAGGCACCGTATGTGCAGCCAATTCGCCAACATTTGGCGAACTGCCTGCTCTCTGAATAGCCGAATGGCCAAGAAAGGTAACCGAACGCTGAATTTCACTGTTCGGTTTCCTTTCCCCAGCAATTCGGATCTCTTTGCATAACCCTGCTAGTAACAACATAAACAAATGAGACACTCGGCGGGAAGCATAGAGGGTGTTATGTGATAAGGGAGAGATACAAAAATGTTCCAAAGGTAGAGCGAGAGCTGTCAGAAAAGGGAAATTAATTTGTTATTGTCATTAACTCGATTTATTTCTCTCAAACTTTGCGGAAAGGTTTTATAATAATAAGTTGAGAATCGAAGCCGCAAAAACCAAATTCAAGAAAGTAGAAACAATAGATGCAAAGCACGATTTTCGTTTGTCTAAGAGGAATCTCTGAAACTCAAAGAGGTTCATTAAATGCATTTTCCTTTTTGCAATTCTCTAGTAATATTTGTTAAATAAATGAATTTGGAACATTTTGTGTGGTTTCTCAGTGCAAATACACACAGCCTGGCCAAAATAAAAGTCACACGCTGTAATATTTAGTGGTGTCGCCTTTTGCTTTGATTCCGTCACGCATTCGCCGCGGCATCGTATGGATAAGCTCACGCAATGTCACAGCATTTATTCGCGTCCAGAGTCGCATTAATTTGTGGCCAAGAGCTTGTGTCGATGATGGGAGAATCGCAGCGCTGCGTAAAGTCTTCTCCAGCACATTATCCCAAAGATTCTCAATGGGGTTAAGGTCTGGACTGTGCGGTTGCCAATCCATGTGTGAAAATTATGTCTCATGCTCCCTGAACCACTCTTGCACAATTCGAGCCCGATGAATCCTGGCATTGCCATCTTGGAATATGCCCGCTGTGCCATCATTAGGGGAGAAAAAACCCATTGATGGAAAAACCTGCTCATTCAGTATATTCCGGGAGTCACATGACCATGTTTTTTTGTCGCTGTAACATATTAATCACTGGAGTAATTATCCAATGGAATCCACGCACCTATCGGCTTCGTTAGATCCCGGTGGGGATTTGGGGACTTTTTTTGGCCTGTAAGTGTATTTTCAGCTGAAAAATGAATTTTTTATTATTTAGCAGCTGTACTTGTGATAACTAAACACGCGCACGGCTGAAAGTTTCGAGTTGGTTTGGAAATTTCTGAATCAAAAAAGATTGGACTTGTTACTTTCCAATTTGGACAGAGACGATATTGGATTCATTTGGAAAATTCAGGGATATTTTCCACCTTTACCTCCTCTATAACCCTTATTTACTACCTCTAAACCCCCCTTTATGCCACCTTCATATTGCCCTCTTTGTACTAGTCACATTGATTGACATGTAACAATAAATCAAGGAGAGAATGACCTTCCTCATATCCCCTTTCCATTGCTGCTTTATCCAGGCATTCCCTACAAACCGTTATCTAACTGTCCATTCCACCGTTTATATGCCCCCATCGTTACACAGGGGGTTATTCAGACAGCACCTAAATGTCGGTGTTCATTCACCGCAGGGTCCCCAGAGTGTAGGGATCGGACCTGAAAATCTGCGCAAAACAGCTGAAAAGTTAAACCTGCCGAACTCCTGCCAAAAATCGCATCCGATACAATCCGAAGTATCGGATCACTCAAACCGCCGCAAAAAAACAACACAAACACGTCCAGAAAAGCTGTCGAGCTACCGAACACAGTGCAGACCAGCCGCCAGAAAAAGCCGACATGCTGACGAACGGGGAAATTTTTTGAAAAACTATTAAAAATGTCAAAATTGAAACTCTGTTTGCAAAAAAACTACTCAACGAAAATGCCTGGAATTTACATATAAGATCCCATGAATGATAATAAAAAGGGCAGTTACAGAAAAAAAGTAAACCCGCTATTACAAAAAGAAAAACGGAAAACTTTTTTGTAGATAGATAAATCCCGAAAAATGCCTGAAAGATCCTAAAAAAAACAATAAATAACAAAACTTTTTACAGCAGAATAAAATAATAAACGGTTTCTTAGATATTGATTTAAAACGGTAATATTTTTAACATTGAAGTCTATGGGATTCGCCTGATTAAACCTGCCGAATGAAACCACCGAACATCAGGGCATTTCACTGACATTTCTCTGCTGTTTGGTGTCCATGAATAGATTAACCATTGCTTCTCTATGGGGATTTCATTGCCGTTGAACAGTACCGTACTTGCTGGCAGTTCGCCAAAGTTTGGCGAACTGCCTGCTCTCTGAATAGCCGAATGTCCCCGAAATGTCACCGTACAAGGAAATTCCCTGTTCGGTGCCATTTCGGGGCCGGATTGTCTCTCTCTGAATAACACCTATAGTATACGTACAGTCAGGTCCAGAAATATTGGGACATCGACACAATTCTAACATCTTTGGCTCTATACACCACCACAATGGAGTTGGAATGAAACAAACACAATGTGCTTTAACTGCAGACTGTCAGCTTTAATTTGAGGGTATGTACATCCAACTCAGGTGAACGGTGTAGGACTTACAGCAGTTTGCAGATGTGCCTCCCACTTGTTAAGGGACCAAAAGTAATGGGACAATTGGCTTCTCAGCTGTTCCATGGCCAGGTGTGTGATATTCCTCATTACCCCAATTACAATGTGCAGATAAAAGGCCCAGAGTTAATTTCAAGTGTGCTATTTGCATTTGGAATCTGTTGCTTTCAACTCTCAAGATGAGATCCAAAGAGCTGTCACTATCAGTGAAGCAGCCATCATTAGGCTGAAGAAACAAAACAAACCGATCAGAGAGATAGCAAGAACATTAGGCGTGGCCAAAACAACTGTTTGGAACGTTCTCAAAAAGAAGGAACGCACCGGTGAGCTCAGCAACACCAAAAGTCCCGGGAGACCATGGAAAACAACTGTGGTGGACAACCGAAGAATTCTTTCCCTCGTGAAGAAAACACCCTTCTCAACAGTTGGCCAGATCAAGAACACTCTCCAGGAGGTAGGTGTATGTGTGTCAAAGTCAACAATCAAGAGAAGACTTCACCAGAGTAAATACAGAGGGTTCACCACAAGATGTAAACCATTAGTGAGCCTCAAAAACAGGAAGGCCAGATTAGAGTTTGCCAAACAACACCTAACAAAGCCTTCACAGTTCTGGAAAAAGATCCTATGGACAGATGAGACCAAGATCAACTTGTACCAGAGTGATGGGAAGAGAAGAGTATGGAGAAGGAAAGGAACTGCTCATGATCCTAAGCATACCACTTCATCCGTGAAGCATGATGGTGGTAGTGTCATGGCGTGGGCATGTATGGCTGCCAATGGAACTGGTTCTCTTGTATTTATTGATGATGTGACTGCTGACAAAAGCAGCAGGATGAATTCTGAAGTGTTTCGGGCAATATTATCTGCTCACATTCAGCAAAATGCTGCAGAACTCATTGGACGGCGCTTCACAATACAGATGGACAATGACCCAAAGCATACTGCAAAAGCAACCAAAGAGTTTTTGAAGTGACAGAAGTGGAATGTTATGCAATGGCCAAGTCAATCACCTGACCTGAATCCCATTGAGCATGCATTTCTCTTGCTGAAGACAAAACTGAAGGGAAAATGCCCCAAGAACAAGCAGGAACTGAAGACAGTTGCAGTAGAGGCCTGGCAGAGCATCACCAGGGATGAAACCCAGTGTCTGGTGATGTCTATGCGTTCCAGACTTCAGGCTGTGATTGACTGCAAAGGATTTGCAACCAAGTTTTAAGAAGGGAAAGTTTGATTTATGATTATTATTCTGTCCCATTACCTTGGTCCCTTAACAAGTGGGAGACACATCTGCAAACTGCTGTAAGTCCTACACCGTTCACCTGAGTTGGATGTACATACCCTCAAATTAAAAGCTGACAGTCCTGCAGTTAAAGCACATTGTGTTTGTTTCATTCCGACTCCATTGTGGTGGTGTATAGAGCCAAAGATGTTACAACTGTGTCGATGTTCCAATATTTCTGGACCTGACTGTATGTATCGATGGTTCAGTCCTCCCTTCCAGTCTGTGTAAAGTGCACATTATGACGGAATGGGATGTTGTTCCGCCTGCGGGTGTGCTCTATCTGCGTGACCCCGTCGCTTACCGCTGGCCCGACTACCGAGTGGCGCGCACTCGGCATCTCGTGCGGCCTGGCGTGACCCCGGGAAGGGGTTAGCGGGCGGTGGAGGGGACCCCTGCCTAGAACCAGCCCGACCACTGAGCCATACGGCACTCAGCGTCCCGAGCAGCTGGTTCACTGACCTTGTGGGTGTGGGACGTTCGTGGAGATCGGATCGGCCAGCCGCGGAGGAATCTTCGGATCTTATGTGGGAAATGTTTCGGATCTTCTGCGGGAAACGTTTCCGATCCAGGTGCGGGTGAATCTTCGGATCTCCGGTGGAGGACTTTTCGGATCGGGGATGAATGAAGCTTCGGATCTTGCGGGATCGGCGAGGGATTCGGATCTTACAGCAATTATTATTTACAGTTCAAGCATTTATCAACTTTACACACATTATCATACAATGGGAATCCCTGCCCGCCCTCCCAGGACCCATTGGCCCTTACAGATCGGGGAGTCGCCGATTCGGACCGGATGGTCCGAATCGGCCATTTTACGATTCGAACCGGATGGTTCGGATCGGCCATTTTCCGAATCGAAGAATCTGAACTGCGCCACAAGGTGATCGGAAAATGGCGGCGGACAAGGCAGACAAAGGGGAAATACATTTCGCAATAAACCAACGGGGACACTTTATACACACCACACAATAATCACATCTAAATAAAAGTACTTGCAAAACTAGGTGCGTGCCACCGCACCTAAGTGTCCATAGCCACCACTGTCACTGCACCGCCCCTGGCTGAGGGTGCTGGGCCATTCCGTGACACTCCTCCCCCTCCCCCAGTTTGACGCACCTGGTCTGACCCCACCGGGTCATACCGGGGAAGTCGGTGCTCCCCTTGCAAGAGGATGGTTTCTTCACACCCCGGGACCATCAAGGGCTGCTCACAGCCCCGCCCGGGGGAACCATCCGTCCGCTCCTCCTGGCAGACCGTGGGCAGTGGGCAGAGGCCAGCGGCGCTCTGCCCCGTGGCCAGCTCTTCTGCTGGTTGGGGGACGACTCTCGTTGGACTGGGGGTGGGCAGAGGCCAGCAGCGCTCTGCCCCGTTGCCATCTCCCCCGCTGGACCCGTGGCCTCGGCCACCCTGTCCGCTTGCGGGGTGAAGGGGATAACTTTCCCTGCTGGGTGAGGATCACCTCGCAGGAGGATGGTTTCTTCACCCCCCGGGGCAATCCGTGGCTGCTCACCGCCCAGCCGGGGGAACCATCCGTCTGCTCCTCCTGGCAGACCGTGGGTAGTGGGCAGAGGCCAGCGGCGCTCTGCCCCGTGGCCAGCTCTTCTGCCGGTTGGGGGACGACCCTCGTTGCGACTGGGGGTGGGCAGAGCCAGCAGCGCTCTGCCCCGTTGCCATCTCCCCCGCTGGACCCGTGGCCTCGGCCACCCTGTCCGCTTGCGGGGTGAAGGGGATAACTTTCCCTGCTGGGTGAGGATCACCTCGCAGGAGGATGGTTTCTTCACCCCCCGGGGCAATCCGTGGCTGCTCACCGCCCAGCCGGGGGAACCATCCGTCTGCTCCTCCTGGCAGACCGTGGGTAGTGGGCAGAGGCCAGCGGCGCTCTGCCCCGTGGCCAGCTCTTCTGCCGGTTGGGGGACGACCCTCGTTGCGACTGGGGGTGGGCAGAGCCAGCAGCGCTCTGCCCCGTTGCCATCTCCCCCCTGGACCCGTGGCCTCGGCCACCCTGTCCGCTTGCGGGGTGAAGGGAATAACTTCCTCTGCTGGGACCCCCACGGGTACCCATGGACCACCTCGGCCTCCCATAAGTCCCAGACCTGGGACTGTCGACTTCTTCCGCCGGCCCGTCCCAGCACGGGGAGCTCAGGCTCGACTGCGGAACGCCGTCCAACAATCTTCGGTAGGCCACCTCGAGCTCCCACTCTCGCTCTGCTAGGGACTCCAGTTCCTCAAACACCGAGTCCTGATGTCGGACGGGAGCTCCAGTTCTCGTCGCTCCAGAATCTCCTCCAATCGCTCTTCGGTCTCTTCTCCGAACTCGGGGTCTGCGGCCATGCTCTCGTAGAGCAGCCCCGTGCCTCCGTAGCGGGGCCCTGCGGTGGAGGTGCCATCAATAGGGCGCGTTTCGGAGGGGCAGTTAGCCACCGGAGCGCGCGGTAGGCGGCGTCCAGTGCGATCTCCTGTTGCACCAGACTCTGGAGCTCGGCCTCCCACTCCTCTGGGGCCCGACCTTGCAGGAACGCTGCTCGCACATCGTACTGCACCCGGTGAATGACAGCGTCGAGGGAACGTACACACCATGGCAGTCCCTCTCATGGTTCAGCCTCGTACCAAAGTTCCTCTGTGGACCTCTGGTCCCGATCTCTAGGCCCTCCTGCAGCCTTCTTGCAAACACAACCTCTATGTCAGCGAAGGTGCCGGCACAGGAGCACCGCTCCTCGACGGGGAATGTGGCGTCCTCAGATGCAGCTCCAGGCGAGCTGTAAGTCTCCATCCGAGGGTCGCTAGGATGTGTGATGTCCCCAATACAGGCTCCAGGCGAGCTGTAAGTTCCCGAAAGGGTAATCACTGGGGTTGCAGATTCCCAGGGTGAAGCTCCAGTCGAGCTGTAAGCCTCGACCCAGGGTTCCACGGGGTAGGGTTCGGGGTTAAAATATTCCGGCTCTGCTCCGCGGAGCTCTGCCAACCGCAGCTCGTGCTGGCGGTCCTTTTCTTGCTCGACTTCACGGTAAACCTCCCGAATCACTTCGTATCTGTCCGCCGCCGCTGGGGCATCTCCGAGCAGGGCAATCCGACGCCGCACCTCTCTGAGGCCAGCATCTTCCTCCACCTCTGCGTGGACAGGGCTGGGGACGGGTGTCGTCGCCCTGTGCCGATCCATCCTGGTCAGCTCCTTGATCAAGGTTTTCCGGTTCTTATTACCCGGCGTTCCTCCCCGGTTTTCCAACATCCCACGCAGGGTGTCCCGGTCGTAGTGGGTGTACACCACCATGGCGCAGGTCTCCTAGGGGCCTGCAGAGAGCGCTCCCAACGCTGCCACCAGTATGACGGAATGGGATGTTGTTCCGCCTGCGGGTGTGCTCTATCTGCGTGACCCCGTCGCTTACCGCTGGCCCGACTACCGAGTGGCGCGCACTCGGCGTCTCGTGCGGCCTGGCGTGACCCCGGGAAGGGGTTAGCGGGCGGTGGAGGGGACCCCTGCCTAGAACCAGCCCGACCACTGAGCCATACGGCACTCAGCGTCCCGAGCAGCTGGTTCACTGACCTTGTGGGTGTGGGACGTTCGTGGAGATTGGATCGGCCAGCCGCGGAGGAATCTTCGGATCTTATGTGGGAAACGTTTCGGATCTTCTGCGGGAAACGTTTCCGATCCAGGTGCGGGTGAATCTTCGGATCTCCGGTGGAGGACTTTTCGGATCGGGGATGAATGAAGCTTCGGATCTTGCGGGATCGGCGAGGGATCGGATCTTACCGCAATCCCTCGCAATACCGAAGCGCGGTACACGGCCGCGCCCTTCGGATCGGATCTCTCAATCTGGGAACCGAACACCATCCGCTGCGCCTCTGTCCTGATGCTCGATGCAGGCACAGAGCGCTCGGTTCGGTTCGGATCTGGGTGGCACCGTATCCTGAGACCGCGGAGGATACTCAGATGCGAAAATACGGCGGGGAAATAACCACATCAGTCGAGGCTGGATGCGCTGCTAAATCTGGCTTTATTATTTACAGTTCAAGCATTTATCAACTTTACACACATTATCATACAATGGGAATCCCTGCCCGCCCTCCCAGGACCCATTGGCCCTTACAGATCGGGGAGTCGCCGATTCGGACCGGATGGTCCGAATCGGCCATTTTACGATTCGAACCGGATGGTTCGGATCGGCCATTTTCCGAATCGAAGAATCTGAACTGCGCCACAAGGTGATCGGAAAATGGCGGCGGACAAGGCAGACAAAGGGGAAATACATTTCGCAATAAACCAACGGGGACACTTTATTACACCACACAATAATCACATCTAAATAAAAGCACTTGCAAAACTAGGTGCGTGCCACCGCACCTAAGTGTCCATAGCCACCACTGTCACTGCACCGCCCCTGGCTGAGGGTGCTGGGCCATTCCGTGACACACATGTCATCCTGTAGTGTTATTCTTCTCCATGTGGGACCATTATATCTTCGAGATTCAGGTGCTAATGCTGTTTTGTCTGCGTCCTCTGGATTTCACACTTAAACTAGAATGTTCCGAGCCTGATTGTCATATGACTCATGATGGTTAGAACGTGGGAAAAAAAACTTTTGCTTTTCTACTTACAGCCTTCCTTATCGTCTGCATCAACTTACCGAAGTCTGACAGTTGATATCCATAAAGCGTTTTGTTAAATCGTAAAATTCTAAAAAAAATTGTTGAGAAAAAAGGTTCTTGTCAACAGTGAGAATAACATGAAAAATAAGTGGTTATTCAAATAGCACCGAAAGTTCACTCTTTCATTCTGAGAGTTCAGTTCGGCGACCCTGCGGTTCAATATTCACAGCGGGGTCGGCAAAGTGCATTGCATGGATCCGTCGAATGGCGCCGATAAATCTGCGAAACGCCGCCGATAAATCGCTGAATGCAGCCGTCGATCCGGCAAACAGACCACCGAATGCAAACTGCCGAACGTAGCCAACGATTCGCCGAACAACACCGAACAAAAAAAATTACCAGCTGCCGAACAAGGGTAAAAACACAAAAAAACCAAGTACAATTTTCAGAAGGCATTTTGAACAAACATAATGCATGAAAATGTTAAATAAGGTTCTATGAATAATAATAAAAAGATCTGTAACAGAACAAAAATAAAACGCCATTTAAAAAAAACAGAATCAAAAATGTGCCGAAAAATAGAATAATTAAAATGAATTTTTGTTGCAAATGAAAAGAGTAGTTGAAATGAAAAAATTTATAAAACCGGGAATTTTTGTTTTACATTAAAACCCATGGGATTCGCCTGTCGAGCGAAACCACTGAAAATCTGGGCATTTCGGCAACTTTTTGTTGCTTTTTGAATTCTCTGAATAGATTACTTGTCTATGGGGAATCTCCCTACTTGCACCATATTTCTCTGGCAATTCGCCAATATTTGGCGAATTGCCAGCTTTCTGAATAGCCGAATGGCCCCAAAAACACACTGAATGGGGAAATTCACAGTTTGGTGCAAATCGGTGGCAAATTTGGCTCTCTTTTAATAACTCCTTAAATTATATATAGACACAGCCTGGCCAAAAAAAGTCATACTTTGTAATATTTGTTTGTCGCGCCTTGTCCTGTGATTATGTGGCATCGTATGGATAAGCTCATGCGATGTCACAGCATTTAGTCACGTCCAGAGTGGCATTAATTTGTCGCCAAGATCTTGTATTGATGATGGGAGAGTCGCAGCGCTGCGTAAAGTCTTCTCCAGCGCATTATCCCAAAGATTCTCAATGGGGTTAATGTCTGGACTGTGCGGTGGCC
Source organism: Leptobrachium leishanense (assembly GCA_009667805.1). Lineage (NCBI taxonomy): Eukaryota > Metazoa > Chordata > Amphibia > Anura > Megophryidae > Leptobrachium > Leptobrachium leishanense. The sequence continues at coordinate 35,776,137 of CM019064.1, forward strand.
AACCCATGTGTGAAAATGATGTCTCATGCTCCCTGAACCACTCTTGCACAATTTGAGCCCGATGAATGCAGGCATTGCCATCTTGGGATATGCCCGCTGTGCCACAACAATTTGAATAATTATGTTCCCTGTCACAACTGTGGTGTCTGAAAATGTCTAATCTTGTCTAGGTGTTTTGTCGGAGTTGGATAATGGAATTGCCATCTGCAGGCCGAAATAACCGAGCTGTGGAAATACCACGTTTAGGAGAATCTTCAATTTCAAATACAGTCAGGTCCAGAAATATTGGGACATCGACACAGTTGTAACATCTTTGGCTCTATACACCACCACAATGGAGTTGGAATGAAACAAACACAATGTGCTTTAACTGCAGACTGTCAGCTTTAATTTGAGGGTATGTACATCCAACTCAGGTGACGGTGTAGGACTTACAGCAGTTTGCAGATGTGCCTCCCACTTGTTAAGGGACCAAAAGTAATGGGACAGAATAATAATCATAAATCAAACTTTCCCTTCTTAATACTTGGTTACAAATCCTTTGCAGTCAATCACAGCCTGAAGTCTGGAACGCATAGACATCACCAGACGCTGGGTTTCATCCCTGGTGATGCTCTGCCAGGCCTCTACTGCAACTGTCTTCAGTTCCTGCTTGTTCTTGGGGCATTTTCCCTTCAGTTTTGTCTTCAGCAAGTGAAATGCATGCTCAATGGGATTCAGGTCAGGTGATTGACTTGGCCATTGCATAACATTCCACTTCTGTCCCTTCAAAAACTCTTTGGTTTCCTTTGCAGTATGCTTTGAGTCATTGTCCATCTGCACTGTGAAGCGCCGTCCAATGAGTTCTGCAGCATTTGGCTGAATGTGAGCAGATAATATTGCCCGAAACACTTCAGAATTCATCCTGCTGCTTTTGTCAGCAGTCACATCATCAATAAATACAAGAGAACCAGTTCCATTGGCAGCCATACATGCCCACGCCATGACACTACACCACCATGCTTCACTGATGAGGTGGTATGCTTAGGATCATGAGCAGTTCTTTCCTTCTCCATACTCTTCTCTTCCCATCACTCAGGTACAGGTTGATCTTGGTCTCATCTGTCCATAGGATCTTGTTCCAGAACTGTGAAGGCTTTGTTAGGTGTTGTTTGGCAAACTCTAATCTGGCCTTCCTGTTTTTGAGGCTCACTAATGGTTTACATCTTGTGGTGAACCCTCTGTATTTACTCTGGTGAAGTCTTCTCTTGATTGTTGACTTTGACACACATACACCTACCTCCTGGAGAGTGTTCTTGATCTGGCCAACTGTTGAGAAGGGTGTTTTCTTCACGAGGGAAAGAATTCTTCGGTTGTCCACCACAGTTGTTTTCCATGGTCTCCCGGGACTTTTGGTGTTGCTGAGCTCACCGGTGCGTTCCTTCTTTTTGAGAACGTTCCAAACAGTTGTTTTGGCCATGCCTAATGTTCTTGCTATCTCTCTGATGGGTTTGTTTTGTTTCTTCAGCCTAATGATGGCTTGCTTCACTGATAGTGAAGGCTCTTTGGATCTCATCTTGAGAGTTGACAGCAACAGATTCCAAATGCAAATAGCACACTTGAAATGAACTCTGGGCCTTTTATCTGCACATTGTAATTGGGGTAATGAGGGAATATCACACACCTGGCCATGGAACAGCTGAGAAGCCAATTGTCCCATTACCTTTGGTCCCTTAACAAGTGGGAGGCACATCTGCAAACTGCTGTAAGTCCTACACCGTTCACCTGAGTTGGATGTACATACCCTCAAATTAAAGCTGACAGTCTGCAGTTAAAGCACATTGTGTTTGTTTCATTCCAACTCCATTGTGGTTGTGTATAGAGCCAAAGATGTCAGAATTGTGTCGATGTCCCAATATTTCTGGACCTGACTGTAGTTTGCCTCGAATGTGCCATTTCCTTGTGATTCTCTGCCACTGCGGTGTGAAAATCTCCTTTCCGTCTTTTATGTCCGTGTTGCAGAATGAAAGTATGACGGTGAATAATTTTACACCAGATTGTGCTGACTTTAAATCTAGTAAGTTTGGAAAGGTAAGGGCAATATATGAAATCATTTCCTGCTCTTTTCTATTCTACATTTTGGAAATCCATTATTTAACCTGGTCAGGGCGTGACATAAAGGGGTGACAGCCCATGATATGCTCAGGAGCCCAATGGCTCAATGGCTCCAGGGGGCCTTAGTCTTTGCCAAGTCCTGTGCAACTTGTCTGACTGCTAGAGATGTAAGAGTCCTTCCATGCCACCCAAAACTGGCCCGCCGGTACACCAAGACATTTCCCAGTGGGACGCAGCATCTGGGGCCAGAAATGCCCTCTGATTCCTCACTGAGTGAGAAATTAGTATGGTCTGCGCCAGGTAGAGGTGTAGATTGGATGCTATTCTATCAGGGAACACCTTGCTGGACCACCAGGGATTTAACACACTCTGTGTAAAGTCAGGTTAGCAGATGTTTACTGAAATGTGTGGCTGAGGGAAGGGGGGCCCTATCACTGTTTCAGTAAAGGGCATCAAGATTTCGGATGACATCCCTGAATCCCCTGTTTTGTGTATTGAGCTGACCCCTGCGGCCACGCTGATCCTTTTGTTGTTCTGCAAACAGAAACCTGATTTAATGACTCCAAACATCCAGCATGATAGTTAAGGTGTCAATAACAAAAACGTGACAGTTGCTTACAGCAAACAGCTTAACAGGGAGTGCGTTCGACGTCTCTACGATTTATTGCCCACGTCCAGTTTATGTGACGTTGCACGTTAGAGGAGCTGCTGTATAAAATAAACACTATGTACTGTTCTGCTAAGGCTAGAGTCAACCGAACGCATTATTCGCAGCGACCATCAAAAAGTGCGTCCGAACGCATTGACGTATTTTTTCACGGAATGCGCGAAAACGGTCATACGATGCGCATTTTCTGCGTGATCTTTTACGGATCGTCAATAAAACACTTTTTGCGTCTGGACGTTATCTAGGCTGGACATTAGCAGTGTCTGACGTCTCCTAGTCACGCACACACGCCGCTATGCAGACGCAGCGCACTCTGTACGTCAGTACTAGCAGTTCTGCGTTCTTGAAAAAATGCGTTCATTTTCCACTTGCGTTGCGCGGCCGGACTTTCGTGCGACCGTACTTCGTATATTGGCCGTCATTGCCCATCATTTGCTGCTAGTGCGGCCGTGATTAAGTGCGCCTAAACGCACGTTAAAAATGCGCTAGTCTGACCCCAGCCTTAAGGAAGAAGACATTTTTTTAATCCTTTAAAATTCTTCTAATTGAACCAATCTGCAGGATAAAAGGTTTAGCAATATACTTACAGGGTTATTCAAAGAGAATCGAAAAGTCACCGCACGTCCGGTGACTTTTCGTTCTCTTCAATTTGGCGCGATTTGGCGATCCTATTTCGGTGACTCTGCGGTGTATTCAGCAAGCACCACAGGGCCATCGTAGTGCAGGGAAAAGCCGCCGCAAACCCGCCGAGCACTCGCCGCAAAACCCGGCGAACGCACACAAAACCCGCAAAAACATCTGGATTAACCCTGCCGAACACGCCGGAGAAACCCAATTAGCCGCCGATCACAGCGCAGAGCAGCCGCCGAAAAAACCCGACACACAGACGAAAAAGGTTAGGTGCTGTATCGCGATTCGGTGCCGGAGGTGGCTGACATCCTGGATGTCATCCAAGCCTCCGGGGTCACCTCCCACCCACTGATGTCGTCGCCATATGTGCGATGTCATCAATTGGCCTGTTAACCCCCAAGCTGCCAAGTGGAACTATGGGGTCCTTTGGAAATCTTCCAATACGTGGTAGTTAAAGGGTCATGTTTGGTATCATTGGAAAGGCCTGACCATGACCAGGTTTGGTGTAAAAATAAAAAAATACAAAATAAAAAAAGTGGTTGTTTTTTTAAATAAAAAAAATAATTGTCTGGGGGTATAATAAAATAGGACTTCAAATCAAGATTAAACATGAAGAGCATAAAACGGTCAAAATGAGTTCAGCACACAGAGGTGAAATGGCTCAGCATTGAAGGGATTAAAAAGCAAAAACATGTAAAAAATTAGATATTTCTAAACTCAGGACAATTTCGCAACTATTTAGCCGGGTCTTTTTTGGCGGTTGTAGATTTTAAGGATTAAAGTTTTCATCATATTTTATAAATTCTTTTCATAGTAAATTAAATGATATGATGGAAATAATGGTATCTTTAGAAAAAGTCCATTTAGGCTAGGGTCAGACGAACGCATTTTTCACGTCTACCGTCAAAAAGTGCGTTGATGCGTCCGAACAAATTTTTCACGGAAGACGCGATAGTGGTCATACAATGCGCAATGTCGGCCGTATTTTTTGACGGAGCTATAAAAAAACAAATGGACGTGATGTTGGCCGGACATGTGCAGCGTCTGACTTCTCCCAATCCTGCACACACGCCGCTATGCCGACGCAGCGCACTCTGTGCATCAGTACTAGTGGTTCCATGTTCTCGAAAAAATGCATTCGTTTGCCTCTTGCATTGCGCGGCCGAACTTTCGTGCGTCCGTACTTCGTATATTGGCCGTCATTGGACGTCATTTGCTGCTACTATGGCCGTGATAAAGTGCGGCTCAACGCACGTTCACACTGCATTCGTCTGACCCCAGCCTTAATGGCGAGAAAAATGGTATATTTTATGTGCAGGTTCCATAGACGAGTAAGAAGAAAATTAGACCTAAACACAAAGGGCAGTATTACAATGTTGGTGCTAACTTAACCAGAACTGTTGTAAACTTAAAACCTCCATAGGCTATAATGGCTCTGGGAAGTTTACAACAGCTCTGGTTAAGTTAGCACCAACTATGTAATATGGCCCTAACAGCGCAGAAATGTAAAAACAGCAGCGGAAACTTTCAGACAGACAATGGTAATATTGCCTGGTCACTATGTGGTTAAAAAACAAGCTTTCGAGAGTATAACTCTCTTCTTCAGGTCAGGTCATGATGAGAGATCATGTCAGACTAACCTAATCAGATCATGTCAGACTAACCTAATTACGTTCTATGAGGAAGTAAGTAGAAGTATAGATCAGGGGGTCGCAGTGGATGTGATTTACTTAGATTTTGCCAAAGCTTTCGACACAGTTCCACACAAAAGGTTACTATTTAAATTAAGAAAAAATGGTCTAGATGAAAATACTTGTTCTTGGATAGAAAACTGGCTAAAAGATAGGGTACAGAGAGTGGTCATAAATGGTACATTTTCAAGATGGACACCAGTGGTAAGTGGTGTCCCTCAGGGGTCTGTTATAGGACCAATTCTATTCAATTTATTTATAAATGACCTTGAGATAGCATTGAAAGCCATGTATCAGTGTTTGCAGATGACACAAAGCTAGGAAAAGTAATACAATGTGAGCAGGATGTTACTTCGCTGCAGGGGGATTTAGATAGATTGGGGGACTGGGCACTTAAATGGCAGATGAAATTTAATCTAGATAAATGCAAAGTTATGCACTTTGGAGTGAGAAAACACAAGTAATTTATACCCTAAATGGTACGGAGTTAGGGAAATCCAAGCAGGAGAAGGATTTGGAATAATCATAGACTTCAAACTAAGTAACAATGTGCAATGTCAAACAGCAGCCGCCAAGGCCAGCAAAGTACTGGCATGCATTAAAAGGGGAGTTCACTCACGGGATGAAAACATAATTTTGCCTCTGTATAAATCAATGGTCAGGCCGCACCTTGAATATGCCGTGCGATTTTGGGCACCTGTCTTAAAAAAAGATATTATATCGCTAGAAAAAGTGCAGAGACGGGCAACTAAATTAATAAGGGGGATGGAAGGGTTAAGTTATGAGGAAAGACTAACAAGCTTAAACCTGTTTAGTTTAGAGAAAAGGCGCCTTAGAGGGATCTGATAACTTTATATAAATATATACGGGGCCTTAGAGGGGATCTGATAACCTTATATAAATATATACGGGGCCATTATCAACCATTGTCTGATAACCTATTCATTAACAGGACTATACATAGGACAAGGGGTCATCCATTTAGACTGGAAGAAAGAAAATTTAGCTTAAAGCATAGGAAGGGTTATTTTATGGTGAGAACAATAAAGCTGTGGAATTCTCTGCCTGTTGAGGTGGTTGGGTCAGAGTCTGTACAGACTTTTAAAAAGCGACTGGATGACTTCCTGCAGACACAGAATATTAAGGGTTATAATATTTAATATGTGGGTAAAAGCTTCTTGATCCAAGGAGAAATCTGACGCCATTCTGGGGTCAAGAAGGATTTTTTTCCCAGTATGTTGCATATTGGCGAGCATTTCAGACTGGGATTTTTGCCTTCTTTTGGATCAACAGCAGTAGGTTATGTGGGAGAGGCTGAACCCGATGGACGCATGTCTTTTTTCAGCCTATATAACTATGTAACTATGTAACTTAAAAGACAAGCTTTCGAGAGTGTAACGTTATTCCAATAAAAAAAGGTATCACTACGCACTGCTATTTTCTGGTGGTTTTGTAAAGGATAAACAAATTCATAAACATTTAAAGATGAGCAAATTTACGTTATTGATCTTTTTTTAACTCAAAACAGCAGCTGCGGGTACCGGGGAGGTTAACGCTATGTTTGCAGTTACAGTTTATGATAAAAAAATAATTATACGTAAAGTGCTAGGTAGTTAAGGGGTTAATAAAGCCATGCATGATAATGAGGCCCAGAACTTTCCCAGGGATCCCTTTTTCATTTGGCACATTGGTATCTGTGAATATAATTGCCAATTTAGATCTACCTATCTCCTGCAAATCTCCACTCATTTGATATTCGACCTGTCGAAGACATGAGACTCGCTCATCCGGCTGTGGGAGTGTACGTCGATAAGAAACGCGTTCCGTACCCCACTAGGGATGAACTCGTTACAGTATCATAAACGCGGAATACGTTTTTCACACATCTGTGCGTGGAGGAAGCGTTCGGGAGGCAGGCTAATGATATCGAGAGAGCAGAACGCACGTCTCCCTAATTACGCACCGGAGTACCCAATAAAATGATATTTTAAATAATTTAATTAGCGGCCAAATGTATCTCTGAGCCAAAAATAAATAAATTAATAAATATGTCGGGAAGGGAACGACTTATTGTTAGCGGCTTTTGTTCAGAACACATGTTCCCCTAGAGCTATATATTATACGCGATTAGTGTGATTGTGTGAACGTATATAATGCATTTATAATCAACGTGTATTTTCATAATAATGAAGCCGAGGTATTACAAGATTAAAATTTCATTATTGTTTCCTTGGTGTTGTTGCTTTCTGAAACTTATTTGCATATGCGGAAGATAAAACACCTATTAGCTCTTATTTCTGTGAGATTATTTAAAGGGGCGCTCTACACACAGTGATTACTCGATGTAAATGGAGTGGTCACAGTGCCCTGAGCGTCCTCACCTCTCTTCCCCCTCAGGCAGGGGGTTCTTGGAGGGATGATACAGCTCTTCGAGAGCAAAAGCGCAGCTCCTCCTTGAGGGTTGACCTGAGCTTCAGACCCCGGAACAAGGAAGAGGAAACCACTTAGGTTGCCACCTCCCTCTCAGCCATTGGATTGGCTGGACGCTCTATTAAGCGTCCGGCCCCCAGCAGCCACGTGACATGCTTTGACTTCCTACAAGCTGAGAGCATGTCACGCCTGGAGGCTTGGTGACCAGCGCTGTACTGGACACAAGGATAGTTTTAAAGGTAAGAATTAGGCTTGTGCACCGATTTTTTTTTTTCGGTTCGATTCGGTTCGATTTGTTCGGATGTTTAAAATTTTCGATTCGGCTCGTTTCGACCGATTTCTGTTTCGATTCGGTTCACTTTGGGGTCACTTTGCTCGTTTTTTGTATCGACTTTTCGGAAATTTCGGAAATTTTTGTTTTTTCGGAACTTCTATTCTCCTCGTTTCAAAGTGTCTACGATAATTCTGGCGATTCTATCGTGTTTTTTTTTATTAAATAAAGATCCTTTTTTTCTTATGAATTATTGAATATACATTTCACAACTTTATTTAATCATATTAAAATGGTATGAAAGCCAAGGAACAAAAAAAATGAACAAAACGATTTAAAAAACGCTAAACTGACCCGAATGCCACAAGAAACAAGTGATACGCATTAACAAATACAAAATTTACAGAATCAGCGATATAACCGATAATAGTTAAATATACGATGTCCAGAATTACCGAAATGGAACCGAAATCACGAATGGAACCGAAATCATGAATAGAGCGAAAATAAATTTCGATTTGACACATTTCAAGTCCATTCGAAAATTCCGAAAACTTTTCGGATCTATCGGTTTTCTGGTCCGACCCGATTCAGAAATTCGGCCGAATCCGAAGACACGAATCGGGAAATTTTGTGAAAATTCCGAAATTCCGAAACCCGAAACGCACATCCCTAGTAAGAATAGGGTTACAATGAAAGAGGGTGCAGATGGTGTCTATTCCTCCACCCTATCCTTTTAAAGCCAGAGTTCTCCTTAAACACATGGGTGTCAAAGAAGATCATAGGGTGAGACTTCTTGTTCTTGTTATAAATATTAAACTTTTATGGATACATCATTAAATGATACATTATTGAAAAATAAGGGGGACTTTTTTGCCTTTAAATAATTGGACAGAGGCTGCTGCCTAATTATTTATTTTTTATATTGCTATTTAGGTGATTTTACTCACATTTTGTCCTTCTTTCCAAAGCGTATAGAAAACGCAAATCGCAGTGCGCTGCGGACTTGCGCACTTTCCGTACTCAAGATCCGTAGTGCCTGCGCAGACCGAAGGATCTGAGCTGCCCGCATGCGCTGATCCAATCCATCGACTGTGACCTCTTGTTATCATGGGTGGTCTCAGATGGTGATGTCAGCACTATTGTCCAATCTGGTGAACGGCAGCTGGGACATTCCAAATCCTGGCGGCTGGTGACACTGGGTGGGGTGGAAGAAACTCCTCTACTTCACCCAATGTTTTCTCCAGATCGGGACAGCAGGTTAGGGGAGAAGGGGGCGCACACCTTTAAAAGATAAAGTGGTCAGGATGAGTAGCGAGTCCCTTTAACACAGTGGGGTTATTCATGTCACTGACATTTCCGTGCTCTCTCCTTCCCCTGCACTTCCCTGCACTTCGGGGAATCAAAGTTCCCCACCCTGCGGTGAATTCAGCATTCACCGCAGGGTCCCTGGAGTGCAGGGAAAACTCACCGCAAACCCGCCGAACACCTGCAGAACACCCGCCGAAACCACCGCAGAAACAACGCTGAACACTCTGTAAAAAGCTGACAGATCACCGATCACAGCGCAGAGCAGCCGCCGGAAAAAGCCGACAAGCTGACGAAAGGGGTAAAAAAACCAAAAACAAACAGTACGCTTGAAATTTTCAAAATTTAAACTCTGTTTGCAAAAAAAACTACTGAACGAAAATGCCTGTGATTTACATATAAGATACCATAAATGACAATAAAAAGGGCTGTTACAGAAAAATGAAAAAAACGCTTTAAATAAAAAAACGGAAAGAAAAAATTCCCAAAAAACACCTAAAAGATCCTAAAAAATCTATAAATAAAGAGACGTTTTACAGCAGAATAAAATAATAAATGGTTTATTAGATATTGGATACAAGCGGGAATATTTTTAACATTGAAGCCTGAATAAACCTGCTGAATGAAAACACCGAACAGCAGTTCAGTTTGGCAACTTTTCACTGCTGTTCGGTGTCTCTGAATAGATTAACCATTGCTGCTTTATGGGGGATTTCACTGCCGTCGAACAGCACCCATACGTGCAGGCAGTTTGCCAAAATTTGGCGAACTGCCTGCTCTCTGAATAGCCGAATGGCCTTAAAATGTCACCATGTTAAATTTCAGTGTCCGTTATATTTCGGGGACTCTCTTTGAATAACCCCAAGTGTTTCCCAAACCTGTCTCCAGGACCTGCCGACAGGCCAGGTTTGCAGGATATGTGACGCACAGCACAGGTGATTTGATTTGCTGCTCAGTGATTGCAGGATTCAGTCTGTATTTCCCCAAAAGGACAGAAAAATGTCATCTAAATCTATTCCACCGCAACCTTACAGCCCGTCTACTTTGTGTTTTTTTCTCCCATTTTAAAATGACCTACAGAGTTATTCAAAGAGATCCGTATGGCTGCCGAAAGGTAACCGAACGCAGAAATTCAGCGTTCGGTTACCTTTCCTGGCCATTCGGCTATCCAGAGTGCAGACAGTTCGCCAAATGTTGGCGAATTGCCTGCACATACGGTGCCTGTTCGAGGGCAGTGAAATCCCCATAGAGAAGCAATGCTTCGTCTATTCAGAGAACACCAAACCAGCAGTGAAAAGTTGCCGAAATGCCCTGCCATTCGGTGGTTTAATTCGGCAAGTTTATTCATGCAAATCCCATAGGCTTCAATGTTAAAAATATTCCCGTTTTAATTCAATATCTAATAAACCGTTTATTATAATATTCTGCAGTAAAAAGTCTCTTTATTTTTTTAAAATTTTTTAGGATCTTTTCGGCATTTATTGGGATTTTTTTGCAAACTTTTTTCTGTTCTGTTTTTTTAATCGTTTTTTTCTTTTTTCTGTAACAGCCCTTTTTATTATCATTCATTGGATCTTATATGTAAATTTCAGACATTTTCGCTCAGTAGTTTGTTTGCAAACAGCGTTTCACTTTACAAACATTCAAGTTTACTGGGGTGTTTTTTTTCACTCCATTCGTCTGCGGTGTCGGCTTTTTCAGGCGGCTGCTCTGCGCTGTGATCGGCTCCTGCTCGGGTGTCTTCGGCAGGGTTAATCCAGATGTTTTTGGTGTGCGTTCGCCCTTGTTTTGCGGTGAGTGTTCGTTGGGTTTGCGGCGACTTTTCCCTGCATTACGACGGCCCTGTGGTGCTTGCTGAATACACCGCAGGGTCGCCGAAATGGGATCGCCAAATCGCACCGAATTGAAGAGAACGAAAAGTCACTGAACGTGCGGTGACTTTTCGATTCTCTTTGAATAACCCTGATAGTGTCACGATGATACTCTCTTAAGAACATAAAAATGGTCACTGAAACAACCCATGGCATTTATATTGTCCTGGAAAGACAGAGACCGTTCATATCCATACAAACTGGCTTAATGATTCCAGCCATGTCCTGTCCTGGTCTCTGAAGTTTTCTCTGCTAAAAGGTCCAGTTTCTATAGGTTTGTGTAAAACCAAGACCTTTTGAATATTGTACTTTTATGCCGCGTTGTTTCATTCCATTGTTTATTCTTATTGTTTATTTTAGCTGAAGAAGAAACGTTTTCCCCGTAGCTCCGTTTCATGGACACTGTCCAAACAAGCAGAAGGTTGAATTTAGTTATGCATTAACTGTGTTTTTATAAATACATCAACAAGTACAGGAGAGGCTGCCTTTACTGGCACAGAGCTTGGTTGCTAATACATAGCTACAACCCTCAGACCTTGAGCATAAACGCTCGTTAAATCTCTTTTCAGGCGCTGTTACTGTAGCAGCATTGTCAGAGAGAGCGCGGCCGGCGTCCTTCAGGTAGGTTAACAGCACAGCCCTGTTTGATATCTTTAGAAGTCCCTCCAAGCAGTACGGAGTTACAGAGTAACTGATCTGTCAGTCTGTGTCCTGGCGTCGATCAATGTAACAACCAAAAACGGCTCCAGACAGTCCAGAAAGAGTATTTTATGGCAGTTATTGAAGAATACACAATGTTTCAGTTACTGAAGCTTTGCTTCAAAAAGGTCCACGTGACGGTAATGTTGCGTGTTCCAAAATAAATGCCACAAAATACTTTTCCCAGAGAACCTGGAGTCGTTATTAGTTGTTCAAGCCTATTTGGTGGTTGGCCCCACAGGACGCATGAACACCCTTTGCGAGTGAATCTTGCATTATTGACCCCTTTGTGAATGCAGCTCCCCGCTGAGACTCTCTTGCGTCGACCAGTGACATACAGTATATTATGGACTTACATGAGATGAGACAATGATACCAGAGCTATTTTTAAGTGCAGCGCAGAGACAAAAAAGTGTGGCTACCACAGTGGTAGCAGACCTGTAGGGCCGTATTACATACTTCGCACACTTTTTGCGCCTGCGCAAAAGCGCATTAACGCGATAGGCAAAACTGTTACATCCTCAGCCCCTGCAGCGCTTCCTGGGGGGTTAGGGCACCCGGTGGCATCGCTGGCTGGTCGGTTGCCAGTAGTGAGAGCTGGCAGTACGGCATCTAAGGGGGCAGGGCTTAGCATAATGATGAGGAGCCACCAGCCTTTAAAGCAGGACGAGAGGATCTGCTCCAGGCCCTGACGTGGAGTAAAGTTCCCGCATCGCCTACTATCTTGCTAATGCTAATGCTAATGCTAATGCTAATGCTATTGATATTGATACTTTTGTTGCTGACCTGATTTTGTACAAGGACCCTGTATATGTTCTGACCCGGCTATTCCATTTGACTATTCTCATTGCTTATCCCTATTGTGCTTTTGCCTGTGAGGTTTGGTTTTCATGTTTGTGTTCCGCTGCAAGTTTTCTGTTCTCTGTTTGCTAGAACCTGGTTTGAGGCCTAATCGCAAGGCATCCAATTGTTTGTTGTTTTGTTCCTGCTGGTTGCAGCATTAGGCTAGGGTCAGACTGAGGCAGTGCGAACGCGCGTGCAGGCGCACTTAATCACGGCCGCACTAGCAGCAGATGCCGGGCAATGACGGCCAATATACGAAGTACGGTCGCACAAAAGTCCGGCTGCGCAACGCAAGTGGAAAATGAACGCATTTTTTCGAGAACGTGAAACCGCAGGTACTGACGTACAGAGTGCGCTGTGTCCGCTAGAGGCGTGTGTGCGTGATTAGGAGACGTCAGACGCTGCTAATGTCCGGCCAACATAACGTCCAGACACAAAAAGAGTTTTATTGATGATCCGTACAAAATCACGGACGAAAATGCGCATGGTATGACCGCTATCGCGTATTCTGTGAAAAAATACGTCCATTCGTTCGAACGCACTTTTTCACAGACAACATAAAAATGCGTTCGTCTGACCCTAGCCTTAACCACAAGTTTTATGATTTGAGTCCTGCCCTGCAGGCTGTTGAATATTTATCTGTCAAAGTATACTGTCAAGTATCCTGTCAAGTATCCTGTCTAGTATCTGTGTATTCCTATTTGCTATACATAATCCAGTCATTGACTGAAGGCCTGCCCTGCAAGCTGATAAACTCGTTGAGTTCCTACTCTGTATAGCTGAGATAATACAGAATCCAAGCTCTGATTGTAGGCCTGCCTTGCAGGCTATCGAACTGAGTTCCCACTCTGTATGATTGTATAATACAGAATCCAGTCATTGACTGAAGGCCTGCCCTGCAGGCTGATAAACTCAAAGTTCCTACTCTGTATGTCTCAAATCTAAGAATAAAGTGTTGCCTGTTTTATGTGTTTCATGTATCACGATCATTGATATTCAGCAATCTGAAACCTATATCTTGACCACGTTTGTCTTGTATCACGTCTTTGTATCAGTTCACTTAGAGTATTTGTGTTTTGCACTTAGGCTAGGGTCAGACGAGCGCAGTGTTAACGTCCGTGTTGCCGCACATAAGTACGTCCGTGATAGCATACAATTGTGTTAAATGGAGCCCCACACATGAAGTACGTCCGCACAGAAGTGCGGGGGCTGACGGACGCTGCAAACGGACGCAGGTTAGGCAAGAACGTAATACTGCTAGAACGGACGTGCGGAGTGCGCCACGTCCACAACGTCCGCATAGCTTTGTCTGTGAGTGATGGAGCGTGGTCAGATGGACTGCATTTATACGTCCAGCATTTTTGACTGACAGAATGTTTTTTCATTGTAATTTATTTTCCCTGCTACATCCGTCAAAAAATACGTCAGTGAAAAAAACGGACTGTGTGGCCACTACCTTGTCGTCAGTCAGAAAGTACATCCATACTGCACGGACGCACAGTCCGTACAAAATGCGCTCATCTGACCCTAGCCTAAGCTGTCTTTTGGTCTTGAAACCAATTGAGCTTAGCTGCTATTCAGGTCTGTCTATTTACCCCCTAGGAGGGGGGATATCAGATTACAGCCTTTATTGCTCTCTGTGTTTTAGAAATCTGTCCAAAAGGATTCTAATACGCTATTCGAGGTGAGTGCCATAGCGCACCGTTACAAAGACCCTTTGCGCTGAACGTCGTATTACGTTGTTCGTGCACAAAATGCATGTTAACGTCTAACGCGAGTGACCCTGCGCGAACCCTTTGCGAGCGCAATTTAGTGCGCGCATCCTATACTTAACATTGTGTGCGCAAATGCCGTTGTGCGCTGGTGCGCAAATGGTATTACAATCCTAGCGCACAATTTAGGCTGGGGTCAGACGAACGCAGTGCGAATGTGCGTTTAGCCGCACTTTATTACGGCCGTGGTAGCAGCAAATGACGTCCAATGACCGCCAACATACAAAGTACGGCTGCATAAAAGTTTGGCCGCACAACGTAAGTGGCAAACGAACGCATTTTTTCTATAACATCGAACCGCTAGTACTGACGCACAGAGTGCTCTGCGTCGGCATAGCAGCGTGTGTGCGTGATTAGGAGACGTCAGACGCTGCACATGTCCGGCCAACATAACGTCCACTTGTTTTTTTTATAGGTCCGTCAAAAATCACAGCTGTAATTGCGCATCGTATGACCACTATCGCGCATTTCATCAGAACGTGCTGCATCCATGCCGTCGGACGCACTTTTTGACGGTAGACGTGATAAATGCGTTAATCTGACCCTAGCCTTAACGGACAACGTTTGCGCTCATAATTTTAATGTCTTTGAAAGGCTGGTGGTAACTGCAATTATAACAACCTGAACGTACCAAACTGCAGATTCACAACGGAGATCGTCGATGTGCACAAAAGTGCGCTGCGTCCGCATTTTTTTCCTTTACTAGATCCGTCAAAAATCAAGGTAGCGGCTGTCATTTTTGACGGATCTAGTAAAAAAATGCGGACTTTTGTGCACATCGACGTTCTCTGTTGTGCGCTGCGTCCGCATTTTTTTTACTAGATCCGTTTAAAAATGACGGCTACTACCTTGTCTTCCATCAAAAAAGTACATCTGTTGTGCGCAGTCCGCACAAAATGCATTCATCTGACAGATTTGCATAAAAAATTACCATTGCGCTCACTGATTTTTGCGCACATTTTTGCTTGTCGGTTTTATGCACTCAATTTCCTGACGGATGAAAAAAATGTGCGAGGAATGTAATACCAGCGGTGTTTTTTCGTGCGTTAACGTTTAACGCTGCGTGCAACAAAACACGCGTTTTGCGTGCGTTTTTGCGTGAAGAATGTAATAGTGCCCGTAGTTTGGTAATCCTCTGGTTGCTTCACCAAGGGGTCCACCGTCCCATACCAGACTTTCACAAAAACGATGGGCCACACCAAAGTAACCATAAAAGAAATCTCTATTCACCGCCCAAGGGGGACTAAATAGCAACGTTTCGCCTCTAGGCCTTAGTCATGCCTTTTTTAAGTGCAGAGATACTGTAGTAAGATGATAAGTACTTGTGGAAGTTTCCTTCTACATTCAGGACAGCCAGCGAGAAGAACCATCCCCACCTCTCTCATTCCTTGACAGCAGTATCGCATTTGTGTTTGTAATAAATACAATTTATTGCCCATAAGGGGCAGAGTTTGCCTTTTTACTTTAAATGATATATGCTAGATTTGGGTCTAGATACTGAACACTAACTGTATCATTTGGATATGTAAGCTTTAACGCATGCCTCCATATTACCTTCCTAACGCTAAAGCCGTTAAAAATCAGTTAACGCATCAGTGATTGCGCGAGGTTACTGTACTTTGCGCATCCTATTCTTAACATGGGAATCACAATCATTAATTAGCGATAGGATATGTATGGTATTACAAAGTGCTAACACTAATTACCGCACGATTGGCTAAACAAAAGTTTATTGTGTCCTCAAAGCTGGCGCTAAATGATTTTGCTTCAATAAAACCCCCCTCCAATAAATAAGATACTCTCCTCTCATCCTGCGGCAAGAATGGCGGCCTGATCCGCTGCTTCTGCCCGCCGGGAGCAGAGTGAGACTGCTGACAAATAGTTCTCCGGCTCCCTCCATGATCACTCTGCAACCCTGCAAAGTATCCCCGAGGGTAATGTATTGCTCCGGGGCAAGGTGCTGAAGTTTTGCCTGCCCCAGAAACGCATGTTAAAATGAGTTAACGCAAAGTTTGATGGAGCTGTACTGGCTTCCTGGCGCCACCCTCCAGTCACGTGTCCGACGCATGTGACTCACGCGTCACACATAGCGACTGATGCAGGAAGAAGAAGGCAGCGGAGGAGCGATGAGTATGGTGCTGCCTGTCTCGTCCAGCCTCGGACCCAGCCATACCCCAGCAGGGCCCAGGACCCCAGGCACACACCAGACCCCAGGGCCCATACCCAAGGGCCCGGGCCCAGGGCCCAGACCCAGGGCCCGAGGCCCAGACCCCAGTACCCAAGGGCCAGGGCCCAGACCCCCGACCCAGGGCCCAAGGGCGAGGGCCCAGGGCCCAGATGCCAGACCCAAGACCCAGGACCCAAACGCCAGGGCCCAGACCCCAGACCCAGGGCCCAGACCCCCGACCCAGGGCCCAAGGGCGAGGGCCCAGGGCCCAGATGCCAGACCCAAGACCCAGGACCCAAACGCCAGGGCCCAGACCCCAGACCCAGGGCCCAGACCCAGGGCTCATACCCCAGGGCCCAAACTAATTCAGAGTTGCAATGCAAGCAGATTAGCTAAAAGTAGTTGGATCTGTATGTGCGTTATAATTAATCGAACACGAAAATTTTAATCAGTGCCAGCCCTAGAAAACAGATATACTGTAAAGTTACTATTAAAACATGGAGGTAAGTCCTGTTAATAGTATAAGAATCAAGAATAAGAGGCACCATAAGAGCTCTAGTCTGTATGTTGTGCGACAATTCATTTATAGGATGGGCTACAGAAGCATTGTCTGTTAGGTCTTTACTGCAGTCTTTTGTGCTTATGTGATGAGTATGCATTGATGTACCCAAACCTCTTGTGGGCTCTAGAAATACAGTGTTGTCATCTTCCATCAGTGACCATCTGGTTTCAGCTCTCGGTAGGATCCTGAATGTTAGATCCTCATTGCGTTCTCACAATTTTCCCCGTCCAATCATGCCGAGTAGAGGGTGTTCCCAGAAACCCATGTGGCAACACGGAGGATAGCTCCATCAAGAGCCGTATTTCCCATCAAGCAGAGTAGGCACGTGCCTACAAACCAAATCTCGTGCATTTGTGGTGCATTGTAATAGTGATAACAATCATGTAATAAGAGCTAAAACTTAACTTTAATTATTTTTCCATTAAAAAATTATTCCTCGTAATTCCTAAAATATTGAGTACGAGAGTAAAGTATAAGATTATTAATTTCTGGATGACAGGATATTTAGCCCATCTAATCTTTGAGCTGATGAGGCATCATGGGACATCTGGGAGGTCACGGTTCCTGACCCCTAACGTAAAGTCTCCCTAATGCAAAATACACAGGGCTATATTTCATACTTGACACATGGAGACGGTAAGCAGGATAATGTGCGTTTTGGAGATATTTCCTTACTGTCCTTTAACGTCGTATTCTGGGGAAGCTGCTATCTCAGCACGTCGCCCCGGAATATGCAGCGCTAACCTCCTTGATAACTGCAGTAACACTTACACGCCACCGTGAGCAGGGTTGCCATCAGAAATCGAGGGGCCCCTTACTAAACCACTGGTCAGGGCCCCCTTCTATCGGCTGCCCATTTCAATGAGCTAATAAAAAATATAATGTTTTGCCTCTTTTTGCAAACCTTATTTTACTGGGAATGAGCTAAATCCCTGGTGGTCCAGCAAGGGGAAAAAATGTTAAAAAGGGGGTTTGTTAGGGTCCTGAGAATGAGTAATGGCACGGCACTAGTGGCCTGCTCATCGGTTGGCCCGCTCAGGTCTCACAAGGTTTTAGCTCGATTGTTACAGTGAGAACTGCTCCATATGCAAATCAGACGCCATCACCCAGAAAAGACGGCCAGTACTGAAATGCCAAGGATGCCATCCCTGCACGAGAGGTGCAGCATCCCCCAATGATCGTTTTGGCCTTATTAGACCTCGTCAGGAGGGGAAAGCAGACGCCCCTCTAGGCACCTCAAGCAAAGGGACCCCATCTGGATTAACCTGTATACTTATAGTGAGAAAAAGGGTTTTGTGAGGGTCCTGAGACCCAGCATCGGCACTAGTGGCCTGCTCTACGGTGGGATAAAAAGTTTCCCTGGTGCAGATCATACTAATCCCTCCGTTATGAGCCAGAGTGCTCTGACTGGCTCTAAATGCTGCAGCCCACTGGACAAAATTGCTGGTATCTTGGTTGGCCAGCCCTGGGTGACATGGAAGGGCCCTTATCTATTTGCCTGCATTCTGTAATATCTCATTTGTCGAGACACTAAAAACATATTGCGCTCCCATGTTAAGTATAGGAGACGCAATATACAGTAAGCACACGCAAGCTTTTACACCCGACTAGCGTCAAGATTGGAATATCGATGCCCGACGTTAAACTTACTTATCCTAGCGCTAGCGATTACATGTCGAGATGCAACATTAGCACTGACTGTGAAATAGAGGCCACAATTTTTTTAAATTTTCCAACTTGGATAATCTTTCGGTAGCGCTACAATATCCAGCTCCCTTGTTACTGTCCACAAGTGATGGGCCGAACACCCCCGTGTTCGGTTCGCATTCGAACTCAAACACCCAAAAAAGTTTGACCGCGAACTCCAACACAATGCTAACACCATTTTGACCAACAATGAGTGGGAAATGTTTGACCAACAATGAGTGGGAAATGTTTGACCAACAATGAGTGGGAAATGTTTGACCAACAATGAGTGGGAAATGTTTGACCAACAAGGAGTGGGAAATGTTTGACCAACAATGAGTGGGAAATGTTTGACCAACAATGAGTGGGAAATGTTTGACAGTGGGAAATGTTTGTCCAACAATGAGTGGGAAATGTTTGACCAACAATGAGTGGGAAATGTTTGACCAACAAGGAGTGGGAAATGTTTATGAACCCCATAGGCTTCAATGTTAAAAAATACTCCCATTTTAAATCAATATCTAATAAACCGTTGATTATAATATTCTGCTGTAAAAAGTCTCTTAACCCCTTAATGACCCCTGACGTACCCTGTACGTCCTGTCCTCGGTCTCCCTTAGACCCGCGGACGTACAGGGTACGTCAGCGGCGCCAAATCCCCCTCCCGCCCGATACTCACCTCCCTCATCGGATCCCACGGCGATCTGGCAGGGAGGAAGCCTGCCCATGTGATTTACATGGGCAGGCGAGGCTGATGACGTCGCCACGCTGCGTGGTGACGTCATCAGAAGGTGCCCCCATGTGTTTCAATGGAGGGGAGGGGGGGCTCCTTCGGAGCCCTCTATCTCCCCAACCATTGAAGCTAGGGAGATGCCGTTTACACCGCTGCAGAGGGGAGAGCCTCCCCTTTCCAGCGGTGTATGGCATTAACAGTTTCGCCGTCGGATCGCTTTTCGGCGCCAATTGGCGCCAAAACGCGATTCAAACCTGGAGGGGGCTGACATCTTGGATGTCAGCCAAGCCTCCAGGTCCCCCCCCACCCACTGACAACCTCACCATATGTGTGAGGATGTCAGTGGGCCAGTTAACCCTCTAGCTGCCATGTAGAGATAAGGGGATCCTAAGGATCCCTTTATCTCTCGATCCATGGCAGCTGGATGGTCATATTTGCCATCATTTAAAAGGCCCTGATTATGGCCTTTCAAATGATACCAAACATGACCAGGTTTGGTTTAAAAAAATAATAAAAAAATTTAATAAAATAAAAAAAAAAAATTTTTTAAAAAGTTTTTTTGTCTGGGGGGAGTTTAATTAAATAGGACCTAGGCTGTCATCTAAAAATAATTAGCACAAAATGGTCAGAATGAGCGCAGCGCACATAGGTGAACTGTCTCAGCAGTGAAGGGGTTAAAAAGCAAACGCATGTTAAAATTGGGTATTTCTAGTCTCGGGACAAAATTTTGAACCTATTTAGCCGGGGTCTTTTTGGGTGGTTGTAGATTTTGGGGATTAAATTACGAAAAAGTGTGTTTTTACCATTTTTTTCCTCATATTTCATATTTTTTTTTATAGTAAATTATTCGATATGATGGAAATAATGGTATTTCTAGAAAGTCCATTTAATGGCGGGAAAAAGGGTGTATAATATGTGTGGGTCGAATAAACGAGTAAGAGGAAAAATTGTCCTAAACACTAACAGCGCAGAAACGTAAAAACAGCAGCGGTCACTAAAAGATGGATTTGTGTAAAACCGCCCGGTCACTAAGGGGTTAATCTATAGATTTTTTTTAGGATCTTTTAAGCATTTTTCGGAATTTGTTTGAATTTTTTCTCGAACTTTCAGCGAACGTCCCGAAAAGTTCGAAGTTCGTGAATTTTCGAACAGCCGATGTTCGAATCTAATCGGCAGCCTATCCCTACTATCCACCAACTCATGGTTTAGTGAATATCTAGACTTACAACCTGTTACATAAGAGGCTTGTTTCCTCTTATTTTTAATAGAGCTCTAATTGCACAAACGACAAACACACAACTTCCTGTTTCCTTATTGATGTACACTAGCGAAGGGAATAAAATTACCTACAAGCATCCACACCTCCCTAGTTTTGTCTGTGCTCTGCAGAGATGTTATTTGTAGAAAATAATGGCAGGTACACCCAGGAGAGGCACGCAACAAAAAAAATACAAAAAAACGAAGGTGTTTGCCGATTTCCACATCTCGTATTGTGCTGTTTGTCTGTTGATTTACTATTTTAATATTTACTCCATTCACATGCGATTTGTTTTCCAGGTGACAGTTTCTGGGACGCTTCGCCGGCCAGTGTACCTGCAGACAAAGGAATGTCGTTTTTCGAGCACGGAGACCTGCTTTGCTGCACTTGCTTTTCAAACTCTCCCTGTTCTCCTTTGTGGTCTGGCTGCAGACTGTAGCTTTTGGATTGCGTCCATTCACCTGGAATACCTCTTGATTGTTGAAGCACTGCAGAAATCGTTCAGGATCTGACTTAACTCAAATGGAACTTGTAGATCCAGTCGGCTCATCTGATAAATGCAGACAGGTAGACGGCAACGGTAGCTCCAGAAGCACGGACGGATACAGTTATTGAAAGGAAGAATTCCTTGTTGGTTTAACACACCCCTTCCTCTGTCGCCGCATCATTGGTCGGTAAAAATTGTCAAACCTGATAAACAAGTACACTTGTCTGGCTCCGTGCTATTTGAAATTTGGGCACAGCCAAGCACATACAATTGCAGCCCGTCGGTATAAGGTTATAACTGGCTACGGGTGGTGAAGAATTCATCGTGTGCAATTTTTTTCTACACCGGATTCTTTTTGCGGAGAGGCTCGGAAAAGTCGGACTGCCCTGAACTCTTGGCTCTGCGCCTATCTTTCGAGAAGACAATATGGAAGGTGGCGCTTTGCAGATTGCCGGACTTGTAATCGGAGGCATTGGTCTCATCGGGACTTGTGCCGTAACGGGCATGCCCCAGTGGAGGGTCACTGCCTTCATCGAGAACAACATTGTGGTTTTCGAGTCCACGTGGGAAGGTTTGTGGATGAACTGCGTCAGGCAAGCGAACATCAGGATGCAGTGCAAGATGTACGACTCTCTGTTGGCTCTGACACCCGATTTGCAGGCTGGCAGAGCATTGATGTGCATCTCAATCATACTCTCATTGATCGCATTCATGGCCGCTATCATTGGCATGAAGTGCACGCAATGTGCAGGTGACAATGAGAAAACAAAAGGGCTTATCCTCCTGGTGGCCGGGATTACGTTCATCGTGTGTAGCATCGTCGTCTTGATTCCTGTCTCCTGGACTGCCAACAGTATAATCAGAGACTTCTACAATCCGCTCGTCAACGTGGCCCAGAAGAGAGAGCTGGGGGATGCACTTTTCCTCGGATGGGCTACTGCGTTCTGCCTTTTGGCCGGAGGGATTATACTGTGCTGTTTTTGTAGAAATGGAGAAAAGAAGTACAAATATACTCCTCACACTCCAAAGTCTGTATACACCTCCCAACGTGGAGGAATATCAAAGAAGACGTCAAGTCTGTACTCTAAGAGTCAGTATGTTTAACATCAAATAACTCACATCGCCTCGACAAAAATACAAGTGCACCCTGACCGAACAAGAAGAAACTTTGCTTAAAAACATAAAGAGGACCATGAGTTTGGACTTCTCAACTGAAAGACCTAAATAATGACCAAGCCTGGAAGATCCATCTCCATGGGAGACATTTTTTCGTTTCTTCTGAATACTGGAAAGCGGAGGCAAGCACAGATGGTTGGACAACACTTTTATGTACTGCTGGAAAGGTCCACCTTACTCAACGTTCCACTAGACGATATCAAGGCCTGACAAACAAGGGAATCGAAGGGGTCAGACTTTTTCACATGGCTCGCTTGTTAAGAATACTCATGAAGACATTGCCTCCTCTCTGGTGATGACTGACCACATGAAAGATAATAAGAACATTGGTGTGGTGGTGAGCTTCTTGGCGTTTCTGCATGGACTCCCAGCAGGAGGAAACCACCATTACGACTGCATATTGTACCACTACCAGATTGTATATGATTGTCCATCAATGATCATAGCTTGTGGTGCCAGCAAATCATGCTGGTGTGAACAGACGTTTGTAAGTAGCAGCTAATCATTTTATGAAGGAACTCAATACTGTTGCCTATTTACGATACATTTATACACATATATCTATATATGGAACTATTTATTGTAAATATGTGAAAAGGAGGCGACTACACTCGATTTTAGGATAGTGTAACTACGAGCAGTCTAGAATAGCTTGTGTTATGTTTTGTGTACATGGCGTATTAATCCGTGCTGCTCCTTATTTTAAAAAAGGAACATCAAACCATACTGACGATAAAATATGGACCAGTTAGGACATCTTTGTATCTTTTACCTTCGTTTTTTTTGAGTTGTACAGAACGTTCCTTTTCTAAACATGTTTATATCCAATATTTACTTTATTTGCTACGTGAAGTTAAGGAACAGTTATTTTTTCGCTGTTCCGTATTCGGTTGCAGTATCAGAATGTCAGCTGGCGCTCCGCCATTTTTTTTACGCAATAGATACAGGTGAGGGAAAACAGACAATTAACTGTGAGACTAAGGAGACTTTACCCACTGTGGGTATTGGTCGGCTTCAGAATGAAGGGCCATTAGGTAAACCTGTTCCTGCTGTATCTGAAAGCTCGTTTTAAAATGGGAATTTTTTTTTTTTTTTTAAAAATGAACACGTCAAAAAGAAAGATTTTCACCAAACATTGTGAATACTGAAAAAAATCCCACTAATTCTTGATTAAACTATTGTGGTTTTGCATAAAAATACTGTTACCGGTAACCCAGAATTTTTATTATTCTTTTTTTGTTTTGTTTTACCGTTCTGTCCACTTTTAACCTGTGTGTACATGTAGATACTTTTTGTACATAGCCTTAGGGCAGGGCTGTCAAACTCCGGCCCCCCAGTACTGATTTCATGATTCCCCGGCCTTCTATTGCATTCAAAGAATTCTGGGAATTGTAGGCATCAACACCTGTTGAGTGGGGTATGAGTTTAACAGCCCTGCCTTAAGGGATAATGAGAAATCTGAAGTGCGTAGGGACTCAGTGCGTAGGGACTCAGTGCGTAGGGACTCTTCCTCTGTTTCCAGAGGTTGACCTCACTCATCCATCAACTCTGAATGCACTAGCAGCTCAATTTTGCAAGAGGAACAGAGTATGACAGGATTACACAACGAAGACATGTAGGGCTTTATTACATTCTCTGCGCAAAAGCGCACGCGCAGCGCAATTTTTTGTGCGCAGCGATAAACGTTAACGCACGTAAATTAGCGCTGGTATTACGATCCGAGCTCATCTTTTCATCCGTCTGAAAATACTGCGCGTAAAAAATACGCGCAAACACGAGCGCAAATTAACATTCCGTGCAGAAATCGGTGTGCGGACTGTTTTTTCACGCGATTCAGCCAATCAGAATTAAGAACCACAATTGTCTCCCGTTCAGTTTTTGCACCTGTCAAAATCAATCTGAGTATACATGCTGCAGCAATAAAAAAAAACACACAACCTCTCCATTTTATTGTTTGGGTATGTGTAGAATGTGTAACTATACTGTGCTGTATTTTTTTTTTTTGGTGCTGGTGTATTTGGTTTCGGCCAGAACGTTCAGATTTGCCGTTACCACCAGCTTTTAAAAGATGTTAAAATTATGCGCGCAAACGCTGTTTGTAAAAGTTGCGCATCGATTTTAATACCATCCGCGTACCAGCGCACAAACGCATTTGCGCTCACAATGTTAAGTATAGGATGCATGCACGAACTTTCACTCGTGCAGGGTAACTCGCGTTAGACGTTAACGAGCATCGTATGCGCGAATGTCGTAATATGATGTTCAGCGCAAAAGGGTTTTTCCCCTCGCGGTAATGCGTTTTTGCGCACGCGCAAAAATGCGCGCGAAGAATGTAATAGAGCCCGTAAATGGGACAGAGAGAATACATAACGGTGTGACAGATCCAGTTTAATGATTCTATCAGTGAATGGGGAAGAATAACTTTAATGATTTGGGTTTTATTGATCTAAAATAAGATGTAACAGAGTGATCTCTTGCTAAAATCATAGTTGGCCACTTTTGGGCTTCTTTAAATCAAATTTTCATACGTTTTGCTGAATTATATATTTATAAGTAATCGGATTAATTGATTTAATGTTATCATCATCATCATCTATAAATAGCAATATAGAAGATTTATGCTGGGGAATATTGTACCACGAACAGAAGTGAATAATGCAACTGCAAACCTGATTTTTAATGACATTTTTCAAATCTAAAATTTTATCAAATGTTAACACAACAACAGCAACAACAACATCGCACATGGCAGATTTCTGTTCATTTTTTTTTATACATGCGATAAATATTTGAAGATGTTGTTCGCTAATTGATGTAATTTTTTTTTTTGGGAAAGGATTTTACCAGGAAGGATACATTGAGATTTCTCTCATTTTCAGGTACGCCCTGGGTGGCGAGTATGTACCGTTAGGTGTCTTGCCCAAGGACACTTACTGGAGAGGTGCTCTTGCCGGGATCAAACCCATGTCTCCACAGGCTCTCTCCACGCAGAGCAGTGATGTTACCTCTACTCCACCTCTACTCCATCCACCCAGATTGTTGCACATTTTAGGCCAAAGAGTTACATTTTAAATTGCTTCCAACTACATTATTCCAACGACTTGACTATGGTTGACCAAAATATACAAATTTCCACACGCTTACAGCTTATGTCTACTAGGAATGCCCTCCTGCTCCGTCCACGGGCTTGTTTCTAGCCGTAGAGGACCAATAATGATATTAATTAATTTCTTCCATCATTTCGGAATTCTTAAAGGGACAGTCTGCACGCCCTGACCACGCTATCTTATTGAAGTGGTCAGGTGTCATGGAGTGCCCCTCCCCCACCCTCATGTCCCGATTTGTAGTTATGGATGTGTAAAGCGGAGGAGTTTCCTCCATCAGCACAGCCATCGTTAGGCAGGATATTCAAATCCTGACTGCCTGTTGCCTGTCAAATCAATCACCGATGATGTCAGCATGCCCTTCATGCTGACATCATCCTCTGCCTGAATGCTGGCAGAAACAAGCATTCTGGGAGATGGCAGCCAATGAACTTGCGTTGTGCATGTTACGCAATTTGCCTACATAAGCAAATTGCATCAGATAGCTACAGGGACGTCTTCGTTTCAGAAGCCCTGAGCCAAAGAGGCCTATTAATATTGTATTTTATTTATATTTTAGATTTTTTTTTTATATTTTATGTGAAAATGCTCGACTAAAATAAAAAATATATCTAAAAAAAATTATTGGGCAGATGCTCTCACTCAGCGCATCTTCCCAATAAATTTTTTTAGATATATTTTTTTTATTTTAGTCGAGCATTTTCACATAAAACATAAAAAAAATAATAAATGAGCAGATGCTGTCAGCAGCATCTACCCAACTATTTAAAAAGAAATAAAGCGAACGGGGGGGGAGGGGGGCGGCGATTTTAATACCTTCTTGTTTAAAAATGAGTTAATTCACCTAAAGTGAAATAATTTTTTATTTTTTTATTTTAAGCGGATTATTCTAGAATATTATTATTATTATTTTCATCATTAATAGAGCACCAACACTGATTTATTGTGCTATTTAGTGAATAAGCCCCTTAGAATTATTGAAAAAAAAAACTGGCATCTGTACAGCAGGTAATTATTACTGTGCATCATGTGGTTCTGTGTTTTGTCTGTAAAGTTAATATTACGAAATATTAAAAGCGCTCCTTTAAATCAACTTGTACTTAATATTTTGAAACATAAAGCGGCGAAAACAAACCTGAAACACTCGATGCGAGGAGTTTGCGATGCGAGGAGGCTTATTATGCAGCTTATACATATATATTTCACATAACTGTTAAAACACGAACACTATAAAAAGCAAAATGAACAAAACTCCATGAAATGTGTATTACATACAATGCAATGTGCTTTCATCCAATCCATGCTCATTATTCACAATGTAATCAGATCGCTTTGCCTTTGTCGCCATGAAATGCCTGTATTTTGTATATTGTGCATATTTTACATTAAAACAGGTTTTATAACAAATCCTATAAATAAATCTGTCCGTCTTATATTATCAGAAGTTAAGGAACGCGACGTGATAAGCGTCGGATACACAAACCTACCTGTGCTTGGTGTCATTTGAGCCCAGATAAATAATGGTGCAGGGTTTGAACTCATTTCATTAAAATAGATGCCCTTTCATCACAGCTGAAAACGCTAATCAACCGACTACATGAAAATATGACCAAAATGCAAACTGTTTCTTAATTTTATAAATTAAAATTGGGAACGGTGAAATAACTGCTTTTTTTTTTAATAAACCTGTTAAATAAATTACCATCAGGGTAATTCAAAGAGATTCGAAAAGTCAGCGCACGTTCGGTGACTTTTCGTTCTCTTCAATTCGGTTCCTTTTGCCGATCCCATTTCGGTGACCCTGTGGTGTATTCAGCAAGCACCACAGGGTCCCCGAATTGCAGGGAAAAGCTGCCGCAAACCCGACGAAAACTAACCGCAAAACCCACCGAATGCACGCCGAAAACACGCAAAAACATCTGGATTAAGCTGCCGAAAAACCCGAACAGGAGCCGATCACACGCAGAGAAGCAGCCAACACCGCAGACGAGGCAGTGAATAAATTAGCAAAACAGTTTACATGAATGATTGAAAAGTGAAACACTGTTTGCAAAGAAACTACTGAGCGAAAATGTCTGAAATTTATATATATGATCCAATGAATGATAATAAAGAGGGCTGTTACAGAAAAAATAAAAAAACTTAAAAAAAAGATAAAAAAAAAATGTGACTTTTACAAAAAATTGTTTTCAGAAAAATGCTTAAAATATACTAAAAAATCTATAAAGAGACTCTTTACTGCAGAATTTTATAATGAACGGTTTATTAGATATTAAATTAAAACGGGAATATTTTTAACATTGAAGCCTATGGGATTCTCCTGAATAAACTTGCCGAATTAAACCACCGTATGGCAGGGCATTAGGGGAACCTTTCACTGCTGGTTTGTGTTCTCTGAATAGCCGAAGCAGTGCTTTTTCATGGGGATTTCACTGCCCTCGAACAGGCACCGAACAGGCACCGTATGTTCAGGCAATTCGCCAGGATTTGGCGAATTGCCTGCTCTCTTGATAGCCGAATGGCCAAGAAAGGTAACCGAACGCTGATTTTCAGCGTTCTTTTACCTTTCTCAAGCAATTCGATCTCTATGAATAACCCTGTATGACAAATGCTGCATGGACTGTGCTTTAGAGACACAAAAACCAAAAAACAAAACCACACAAATCAAATATAATAAATACAAAAGAGTGAAAAGTATAATTTGATTTTTTTAAAATTTATTTATTGTAGTTATTGAAATTTATTTATAACCCAATAAAATGTTAAGTGAGCAAGATTGGGTTTTAATATATATATATATATATATATAAATTATTATATTATTTATTTATAATAATTTTATTATATATTTATTGGTTGGGCTGACTTCACCCCAAGCAGTTACCTTAGAAGCAAATCAACCATGGTATGAAACATCTACAGTAACTGGAACATTGGTAATGCCAGTAGAGTGCAAGTATGAGAAGTCCGTTATGGCCAACCAGTAGGCTTTACTCAACAGCCATTCTCATCCTGGACCTCATAATTAGGTTGCCAGGACGTCTGTGTTTTCCTAGATATATTTCACTTCTTAATACTGATGGATTGCACATGATAATGCTCCCCTGCAGTGTGCAGAAGAAGGAGGCAATCACATCCCCATATCAGGGTGGAATACCATTAAACACTGATCAGCCACAACATTAAACCCACTGGCAGGTGCAGTGAAGAACATCGAATAAATGGTTACAATGGCGCCTGTCACGGGGTGGGATATATTGTCACAGGGTGGGATATATTAGGAGCAAGTGAACAGTCAGTTCTTGAATTTCATGTTTGGGAAAGAGGAAAAAAGATGAAAAGACCTGATTGACTGAGTCAAGGGCCAAATAGTGATGGCCAGATGACTGGATCAGAGTATCTCCAAGACGGCAAATCTTGTGGGGTGTTCCAGTATGCAGTGGTTAGTACCTACCGAAAGAGGAGCAAGAATAGGCAACCATTGAACCATCATCATCAGGGTCACGGGCGCCCAAGGATCATTGATGGATGTGAGAGAAGGCTAGCTTTCATGATAACGAGGTGGACGAGGAAACCCTAACACACAGAAACTAAGTAACAACGTAACTGCCAGTTCTTATAATGGCTGGAATATAAAGCTGACTAAGAATAGGCTTACCTATAGGGATATACAGAGGAAATCAGAGTCGGACAGGCCAGAGGTCATACATGGGCAGAATAGAAATACAAGCCAAATACACAGGAATACAGATATCAGGGAGGTCAAAAAACAAGCCAGGAATCGGTACACGGGAAAACAGAATACAACAAGGAGCGCGCTCTCGGGTAAGAATAAACCATTACAGATCACTGAGAGAATGACGCCACGGATATATTTATAGCCAGAGACTAACCCTCATTGGGCCACGTCATAGGAAGGTTGGCTACAAAAACCTGACACCAACGAGCGTCCAGCGTTATTCATGCCACCAGATGGAAGCACTGCATTAAAACACTGATGCAAAGTGCTGGAATGATGTGAAGGTCTGGAAGGAGCTACAGAAGATAAGAGGTGTCGAGCCTGATTTGTGACACTGGCCTATCTGATTCAATCACGCACACTAGAGCTACTGTAGCTTTAATTGCTGAAAGCCTTAATGCTGTCCATGATAGGAAGGTGTCAGAACATACGTGGCACATGCCAATTACCTAGAGATTGTGCAGACCACTTACACCCCTTCATGGCCATGGTCTTCCCTGATGGCAGTGGCCTCTTTCAGCAAGATAATGCACCCTCCCACACTGCAAAAACTGATCAGCAATGGTTTGAGGAACATGACAAACATTTCATGGTGTTGCCTTGGGTTCCAAATTCCCCAGATCTCAATCTGATTGAGCATCTGTGGGATACGCTGGAACAACAAATCCCATCCATGGGGGTCCCAACTCGCAACTTGCCGGAGTTATAGGATCTGCTGCTTGGTGCCAGTTTCCACATGACACAATCAGAGGTCTTGTGGAGCCCACGCCTAAACGCATCAGAGCTGTTTTGGCAGCACGCGGGGGTCCTTCACGATATTAGGCAAATAGTTTTAATGTTGCGGCTGATCAGTCTTATGGCCTTTGTGAGGGATTTCATTTTCCTCCTGTAATCTATGAAGTCTTTTCAAGCCATGCATGGTCCAAGTGCTGTCTAGAATGTCCAGGAAAACATGGCTGATCTGGAACCCTTAATTATAATTCTCTCTGCGGCATTATGCCCACAAACATAATTGTGGGTCAAAACTAATTTCATGATGGGACCCGGAGCCGCTGCTAGTAATAACAATCTCCTTCGGAATTTTCAAACCCGAGTTCAACCAAATTACTTACACCCGGTAGCACATTGCCGAAGACATCACTCATGGAAAGTTGTCGCTGGCTGCGCACCCATACCTACAAATTAAAAGCCTGTGAAGTGGTTTTAAATTGTTATTAAGTAATTGATAAACATCAGCCATTGCATTCTTCTCATTGTTCTGGAACTGGTTTATGTAACCCAATGGAATCCTTCTAAGGTCAATAAATGAGGTCTCAGAGCATATAATATGGCTCCAGTTAACTGATATGACCAGACTTTCCATACTCAATGCTGGTATTGACCCTTTGTGCTATTATCAGGGTTATTCAGAGAGCACCGAAATGTCAGCGACAGTTCGGTGCTCTTTCATTCCCCGCGCTTCCCTGCACTTCGGGGAATCAAAGTTCCCCATCCTACAGTGTATTCAGCAAGCACCGCACGGTCCCTGGAGTGCAGGGAAAACCCTCCGCAAACTCGACAAACACTCACCGAACACTTACTTGCCAAGCATTTACTGAAAACCCGCAAAATCCACACCAAATACGCTGGAAAAAGCCGCCGAGCCGTGTATCACAGTGCAGCAGCCGAAAAAAACCGACAAGCTGACGAGCGGGGTAAAAAAAAACAATACGTTTGAAAGTTTCAAAATTGAAACGCTTTTTGCAAAAAAACTCCTGAACGAAAATGCCTGTAATTTACACATAAGATCCAATGAATGATAATAAAAAGGGCTGTTACAGAAAAAAGAAAAAACGCTATTCGAAAAAAAAACGGAAGAAAAATTTTGACGAAAAAATCCCGAAAAATGCCTAAAAGATCCTAAAAAAAATCGATAAATAAAGAGACTTTTTGCTGCAGAAGAAAATAATAAACGGTTTATTAGATATTGGATTAAAACTGGAATATTTTTAACATTGAAGCCAATGGGATTCGCCTGAATAAACTTGTCAAATGAAACCACCGAACAGCAGCGCAATTCGGCAACTTTTCACTGCTGGTTTTTGTTCTCTGAATAGACAAAGCATTCCTTCTCTATGGGGATTTCACTGCCCTCGAACAGGCACCGAACAGGCACCGTATGTGCAGGCAATTGGCTAACATTTGGCGAATTGCCTGCTCTTTGAATAGCCGAATGGCCCCGAAATGTCACAGTACGCTGAAGTTCTGTGTCCGGTTATATTTCGGCGACATTTCGGACCTCTCTATTTTTCTATTCTCGTTCATTATCCACTAAAGTGGGGAACTGGTAGAGAACTGAAGGGAAATATGTCTTTAAGGCCCAGCTGAAACATTTCCCAACTCCGTCAATTCCGTCAAACCCACTGTTTTGAATATAGGAAGGTATGTTCATTTGACACGGAGTTACTCCAAATGTGTGTTAGCATTTTTTCTTAAAACATACAGTAAATATGAAAAAAGTGATTTATTCCTTACCAAAGTTAACCAGCAGCACACGTAACAGTCCTCAGTAAGCTCCGCCCACAGAGGGGGAACATGGCGGCAGCCTACTCTGGAGCCAGGTAAGTACCAGCATATCAGGATCGACTTAGCTGTCTCTGCCATTTCCCATGAGGGTCTATTTACAAAGTACCAAAATTGCTTGCAATTTTGTTGCTTTTCGTTTCGGTCCATTTCAGTGAAAATACGGTGAAGTCACCGTTTAGCGAATGATCACCGTATTTTTCTGCTTAGAAAAAAATAAACAAAACAGTAACTCTTGGTTTAGTGAATAAAACCCAAGGTTACAAAGGTATCATCATACTGCTCCAAGATCCATAATGTTTATTGGTTATATAAGCGGTAATTAGGGAATTACGATAACGTGACCCTGGAGGTTTTCGACTTTAAATCCCTGATTATGAGCGGCTCCTGGAATGGACGCGTACGTTTCTATATCCCGTTATACATGTTTTCTGTTCAAATGCTTCTCTTACTTTCACCGAAACTGTCGAGAGGTCGTTTTATGATAAATATAGTTTTAATCGGCTGCGTGGAATTTTTTTTTTTTTTTTTTTTAATGAAGAATGCTCTTGGACCTGTTTTGTGTGCACACCTTGCAGGTAGCAGAGCAGCGGAGAGTGAGATAAGACAAACTGGAAAAGCAGGTTATATGGAAGGTCCATCATCACCGGATTCAGATGAAGCAGTTAAATGAGCGGATGAACGCCATGGATACATTTCATGTCATTTTGAA
Organism: Leptobrachium leishanense; assembly: GCA_009667805.1. Classification (NCBI taxonomy): domain Eukaryota; kingdom Metazoa; phylum Chordata; class Amphibia; order Anura; family Megophryidae; genus Leptobrachium; species Leptobrachium leishanense. The sequence continues at coordinate 35,808,599 of CM019064.1, forward strand.
AGCTTTTATTGTTTTCCGTTAGGCAATAGGTTTGTTTACAGTGGAAGGATGGGCGACAGTTGCCCCCTAGGCCATGTATATACATACACACAAAACAAAACAGAATATTAAGGGTTATAATATTTAAAATAGATAAAAGCTTCTTGATCCAAGGAGAGATCTGACGCCATCTGGGGTCAAGAAGGAATTTTTCCCCAGTTTGCTGCATAGTTGCAAAGTGCTTCAGACTGGCAGGGTAATTAAAAGAGAATCGAAAAGTCACCGCTCGTTCGGTGACTTTTCGTTCTCTTCAATTCGGTTCGATTTGGCAATCCCGTTTCAGTGACCCTGCGATGTATTCAGCAAGCACCACAGGGTCCCCGAATTGCAGGGAAAATTTGCCGCAAACCCGACGAAAACTCACCACAAAACAAGGCCGAATGCACACCGAAACCAACAAAAACATCTGTATTAACCTGGCGAAAACGCGGGAAAAACCCGAGCAGGAGCCGATCACATGCAGCGCAGCCGCCGGAAATAGCCAACACCGCAGACGAATGCAGTGAATAAGGCTAGGGTCAGACTAGCGCAGTTTTAACGTGCGTTTAGCCGCACGAAATCACGGCCGTACTAGCAGCAAATGACGTCCAATGCCGGGGAACATACGACGAATGGCCGCACAAAAGTTCGTCCGCGCAACGCAAGTGGCCAACGAACGCATTTTTTCGAGAACGTCAAACCGCTGCTACTGACGTACAGAGTGCGCTGCGTCCGCATAGCGGCGTGTTTGCGTGATTAGGAGACGTCAGACGCTGCTAATGTCCGGCTAACATAACGTCCAGACTCAAAAAGTGTTTTATTGAGGATCCATACAAAATCACGGACGTAAATGCGCATCGTATGACCGGTATCGCGTATTCCGTGAAAAAATACGTACGTTCGTTCGACCGTACTTTTTCACGGGCAACGTGAAAAATGCGTTCGTCTGACCCTAGCCTAAATTAGGAAACCAGTTTGCTTGAATGATTGAAAAGTGAAACGCTGTTTGCAAAGAAACTACTGAGCGAAAATGTCTGAACTTTACATATAAGATCCAATGAATGATAATAAAAAGGGCTGTTACAGAAAACAAAAGTAAAGTTAAAAAAAAATCGGATTATTTTTAAATAAAAAAAAACAAATCCTGAAAAATGCTTAAAATATCCTAAAAAATCTATAAATAAAGAGACTTTTTACTGCAGAATATTATAATGAACGGTTTATTAGATACTGGATTAAAACGGGAATATTTTTAACATTGAAGCCTATGGGATTCGCCTGAATAAATCTGTTGAATGAAACCACCGAATGGCAGGGCATTTCAGCAACTTTTCGCTGCTGGTTTTTGTTCTCTGAATAGACAAAGCATTGCTTCTCTATGGGGATGTCACTGCCCTCGAACAGGCATCGAACAGGCACCATATGTGCAGGCAATTCGCCAGGATTTGGCGAATTGCCTGCCCTCTGAATAGCCGAATGGCCAGGAAAGGTAACCGAATGCTGAATTTCAGCGTTCGGTTACCTTTCTCCAGCAATTCGGATCCCTTTGAATAACCCTGTGGGTTTTTTGTCGTCTTTAGGATCAATGGCAGAAACCGATATGTGAAAGGCTGCACTCAATGGACGCACGGCTTTTTTCAAAACAATAAAAGTTAGAGCGCAGAGGGTAATGTTATGTAGTCAAATACAAGGTATACAACATATACTTATCAAGCCAAAACACCTGTATCAGTGACCTGGGCTGGATTTGTATCTCAAGAGCCAGTAAGCACAGAAATGTGGAGCGCCTCTACCCCTTCCCCACCAAACAAAAAAATCCATGCCAAAATTACTTTTGAAATTTTCATTTTGGGAAAAATAAAATAAAATAAAAAAATAATAATATACATATATTATTTATACATAAAACTAACCTGGTTATATTTGGTATCACTGGAAAGGCCATATACTGGCCTTTCCAGTGATACCTCATGTGTCCCTTTTAGCCTTTAGGGCTTCAGAGATACAGTGGCCTAAATGATTTGTGTGTGTGGAGAATTTTTTTTTTTTTACAGATCAAAGCACCCCCTTGTGGCAGGTGCCTGTAGGCACATGCCTACCCTGCCTAATTATAAATCCGGCCCTGTCAGTGACCCGTGTGGGTTATACAGAATGAGGCAGATATGTACAAGTGGCACCTTAGTATTGCATACTTGGATGAAAGATGGCACTTATCATAGTCCATGTACCTCAAGGAAATCTGATCAGGATCTTAAAAAAAAAAGAACACGTACTAGTGCAACATGTTGATACATGCTAGTTAACACAATATTGCAATAATCTCTTATCTGGCCTCCCTCTGTCCCGCCTCTCCCCCCTACAATCCATCCTGAACGCCTCCGCCAGGCTAATTCACCTCACCCGCCGCTCTGTCTCTGCCGCTCCCCTCTGCGAGTCCCTTCACTGGCTCCCCATCCACTGCAGAATTAAGTTCAAAATCCTTATCCTTACCTACAAAACCCTCACTAACTCAGCGCCCCACTACCTGTCCTCACTAATCACCAAATACACCCCAGCCCGCTCCCTAAGGTCAAACAGTGACCTGCGCCTAGCTTCTCCCCGCATCACCTCTTCCCATGATAGACTGCAGGATTTCTCACGCGCAGCCCCCACTCTCTGGAACGTTCTCCCTCGTATTGTCAGACTTTCCCCTAACTTCTCTTCCTTCAAACGCTCCCTTAAAACATTCCTATTTAGGGAAGCCTACCACCCAACTCACTGACGCAACCATCAATCACTCTCACCTTACAGTCCTCTCCTCCTGTTTCCAACCCCAACCCTCCCAGATTGTGAGTTCCTACGGGAATAGGGCCCTCATCTCCTCCTGTACTGTTTGTCAAATGTTGTTCAATGTATTGTAACCCTGTCTGTACTGTGCTTATTGTACAGCGCTGCGGAATATGCTGGCGCTTTATAAATAAAGAATAATAATAATAATAATGGTATAATAAAGACACACTCATAAGGAGAGAGACACCTTTTGGAGAAAAGAGATAGGCCAGGGCTATCTATCTCACCCCACCTATGTTGATGCCTACAATTCCCAGAACTCCTTCAATGCGATGGATTGCCAGAGAATCATGGGAGTTGTAGTTCAGAAACATCTGGGGGAGCTGGGGTTTGACAGCCCTTGGATAGGCTGTATGAAATGAGCAGTGCCGCTTCTTAGATGGTCGCCCTGCTCTTCGGAGGTTGGACTGGAGTTGCACGACTTGGACTTGACTTGGACTCAAGTTACAAATTTGATGACTTGTGACCCCACTTTACATATTCAAAGACTTGTGACTTGACTTACAGGGTTATTTGAGTGGTTCTCTGCACTTCAGGGAATCAAATTCCCCGACCGAGCGATGAAGCATTCACCGCAGGAAAAATCCACCGAACGCATCTGAAAAACCACCGCAAAACCACCGAACCGAATGGAAAAACTGCCGAAAAACAATGGATCCTATTCGACAAGCCGCCGCTAACCTGCTGAACGCATCCGAAAAAAGCTGGCGATCCGCTGTACAGAACAAAAATAACACTGCAACTTTTAAAAGCTGTTTGCAAAAAAACTACTGCATGAAATGCCTGGAATTAACATGTAAGGTCCTATGAAGTATAATAAAAAGGTCTGTTACAGAAAAAAACAAACGCCATTTAAAAAACACGGGAATAAAACTTCGCCAAGAAAATCCCAAAAATGCCTGAAAAATCCTAAAAATAAATAAATAAATAGACTTTTTGCTGCAGATTAAAAGAATAAACGGTTTAAAAAATATTTAATAAAAACGGGAATATTTTTAACATTGAAACCTATGGGATTCGCCTGATTAAACCTGCCGAATGAAACCACTGAAAATCAAGGCAGTTCGGCAACTTTTCACTGCTGTGAATAGAGTAACCATTGCTTCTCTATGGGACTTTCACTGCCCTCGAACAGGCGCCGTATTTCGACAATATTTGGCGACCTGCCAGCTTTTGAATAGCCGAACTGCACCGTACAGGTGAATTCACCTTTCGCTGCAATTTCAGAGACAATTCTTTTGCTTTTAAGACCTTCCTGGTCCTCAGGTTCCCCTAACAGGCCAGGTTTGCAGGATATGTGAAGCACAGCACAGGTGATATGATTTGCTGCTCAGTGATTGCAGGATTCAGTCTGCATTTCCCCAAGATGATCCTTAAAACCTGCCCTGTTAGAGGGCCCTGAGGGTTGAGAAACACTGCTTTAAGATATTACAGTGACGGATAAAAGAAATCACACTGATGAACAAAGACGTTTCTGTGATCCGATTGGGTGTCGTAAACGAAAGTAACTCAATGACAATGCAACATTGTTTTCAGGCATTGCAGAGGGGTGTATTTACAGAGGGCGATTCCAAGTTATGTAAGATCTACCCAGTGTCTTCTGTGAGTTTGGATTAGGGTCAGTTGTCTTAGAGACCTTTTATTAATATGTATAAAAAAATATCTGTGACTATACAAGCAACAAAGTCATCTGCAACTGCTGCAGAGTCCTGTGAGGTGGGCGTCAAGTAAGGGGGGGGGGCGCTGGCAAGTCTGTGGTCATATCATTTTAATTAAAATATTTAAACCTAAATGATTTTAAAACAAACATTACACATTTATTCTATTACTTAATTTTTATTATACGGACGCCTCTTTCCTGCCGTGCTGTGTGTTGAAACCGTCCGGCGCTCCTCGCGCTGCATTTAGTCCACAGAAGAATGAGGCCAGGATGTTACCTGTATACTTAGTACATATTGTGTAATAGAGAATGCGCCTTTTCGCAGAATACATAGTTAATTATAAGTGTTAATGCCTTTGATTAATTATTCTTGCTGCAAACTGTCACTGCCAAGCGAAGATCCAAAAACAAAAAACTGTCAGGAACCAAGTGATTAAATGGAAAAACATTTATTATTATTATTATTATTTATTAAGCGCCAACACATTCCACAGCGCTGTACAAGGCGTAATGGGTAAAGACAGGACAATTCTACAATACATACAGGAGACAGGTCAGTATTCCTGCCAGCAGATACAGGAGGATATGAGGACCCTATTCCCGTGGGAATTTACAATCTAGATGGTGAGGGGATTAGAAACATTTCAATTAATAAAACAGTAAGAAATATTTGGGTATATTCTCAATATATTCCTTACTGTAATTATGTATTTTGGCAGCTAGATGTCACCATCTGCTGGACAAAAGGTGTTACTACAGTTCAGGGCTCCATGCGGGATCAGCTGGGGAAAAGCCAGTTGTAGGCATTCCCAGCTGGTTTTTAGAAATGCAGGCATCATGCCCGCCCGCCCACCCGCGGTGCTAAAACATTAGGGGCTTCTTCTGGAGCCCAAATGTAACAAACACAAATTTAACTTGCAATCATACTGCACAGCCCCGCATCGTGTTAACATGATTTTGGGCTGCTGTGTCTGCTACTGCTGACTGTGTAAACACGATTACAGTAGTGAAGGGGTTAAAAAAAGACCAGTCTTTGTATACTGTGATCTCTAATGTCTTCCCAGGAGCCTGTCAGCATTTTTTTAAAAATATTTTTTTTTACAATCACTTAGTAGTGGAGGAGTTAAAAGACTTCAGGCACGATAACGTGTCTACAGCTAAGGGAAAAAATTTGCGCTTCCAAATCTCCCCTTAGCGTCCCCGTTTTACCAGTGGATTACGGGGCAGGCGCTAAATCCAGCAGCCTTCCAGATAGCGGCCGCTAGGCTCCAGGATGCTTGGGGCAGCTAACACGCCGTAGCGTGCATTCTCTCCATGGAGGCTTCTGCTGCCGGGTCACATGACAAGCAGGATCTCGCCTCCTGCACGATCCTGCAGGTCTGCAGAGTGATCGCGAAGGGCCATAGGGAAAAACGGACCAAGGATACGATTGCACATGATCCCACACCACCTAAAGCAGAGGATCACTGATACCATTGCCACCATTGATGAGGGGATGCTACAGCCAACATGGCAAGAAATCCAGTACCGTCTTGATGTGCTTCGTGCAACTAATGGTGCCCATATAGAGGTGTATTAAATGGGGCAAAAAACCTTAAATATATACGACTCCTCTTGTAATAATCTTCACTTGTCTTTTCATTTGCCTTTGGAATACATTCTTGAAATTGTAAAGAGTCTTTATGGACACCCTGTATATTCACTCTGCTTTGTGCTTTGTCCCTTTTACAAATAAACCTGCTGTGCCCTGCAACCTGCATGACTATCATCAGCGCATCTTCAGGCTCACACCATCACCCACTCACACGCCGCATGACAAAATATCAAATTCAACATGGAAACATATGATTAAACACCTGAATACAAGATATACAGTGTAAGGGATTGATGGGAACTCCGTTCCCTCTGCAAATATAGTGGAAGAAATACGTTCCCACAGGTTCCCCCCTAGACTTAACTCCTGCTTACAGGACCGTCATGCCCCATGATTCAGCATTTATTTGTATATTTTAAGCTTATGTGTTGAATCTGCCTTTTACTGCTTACAGTTAAGTTTTCATAGCTATTTTGTTCCTGCTGGGTCACCATAGCCTTGCAGCATCTAGCTAGCTCCGCCCCTTTTACCTCAGGCTAGTTTTCTGAGGTACTTCTGGTCACTAGCAGCCATCTTAGCTCTATGCTGGACAGAACGAATGTCTTTTCACCTGCATTGCTGAACACTATTACAAAGATTGTCAGTCTGATCATTAAGGTTTCAACTGGTTTCATTTTTCTACGTGTCCGTTTTTGCTGAGTTGACGCTGTCCGCCGAACTTTCATCGTGCGAGTACTGGTTAAATACAGACTTGGTTAGTCTCAAGCACTTACACCTCACAGCTTTGCTAGCGAGGCAGAATAAGGACACTTCTAGAATCGAGAATAGCCATATGCTAAATCTAATTAACCTACATTTGCGATGGAGCAAAGAGGTTTAATTAGGTGATATAAATGAGATCCGCCTTCTTTTAAGAAGCTCATTAAAATGTTTCCGCTGTTGCATTGTCAATGTTTCCTATTAAACTTACACAAGCGACTTTATACGTGTATAGCAGGTATTATGTAATGAGATGGAAATAATCCCTGTAATTCACCTGTACTAGCGGTACGATTTCATGCACCGTTATTTGAGTAGAGCCAACATTTTCCGCAAGATTTGGGATTTTTGTTTATTGTAATTAATTACCCCCCCCCCCATCATATCAAATCCCTGTAATGTTCATATGAAGTTTTGAAAAGAAACAGGTTTAAACCTCAGCATGTACATTTTTTATTCAACCCCTAACCGCCAGGTGGTCCTTAGGGAGGCAGGTCGGCCTAAATGCCACACACTCCATGGCTCTCTGGCAACTCCTACGGCCCGCCTCCCTTCCATGGGGCCGATCGACATCATTGGCTGTAGCAGGACCACCTGATTTTGGATTTTAGAGTCTTCTGGATTTCAGAAATTCAGATAAGGGGGTCCAAAACCTATAGTGCCTCCAATTCTCGTCCCCCCCACACACCTTTTTTGTATCCATTCAAAAACAGAGACGGAGACGTCTGCCTCCAATATAGGGGGATGAGGAATTTGGCCGTATTAAATAAATGGAGAGTGCGGTTTTTTTATATGACGCCACTGACTTTGGAGCCAATAGGGCAACTGATGTCATGAACGAGACGTTTAACCCAAGAATATCATAGATATGAGTGAAGGCCACTTCCCAGTATGTAACATATCTGTAAAAGCTGGCTTTCCAATAAATAAATATATTACAATGCGACCAGAATTGCAAAACGACCACGTCAATGCAGTGCGAATGATCCAAAGAGTGCTGTCCTTTGGGCATTTCACACTTGTTAGATCCAGCTGTCCCTATATGTGGGGAAACAATTTCTGTGTATGTGGGAGCGGCACTCAGAAACAATGAATCTGGATTGTGCCAGGACTGCGCTGCATGGCTTGTCAGACAACGTGGGCACCATACCGGCTTGTAAAGCAGCAGTGCTGGCATGTTGGGCATCATTTACAGAGACCATTGATCAACTAGACAACTCCAGTCGGTGGGCGATCTCCACTTGTCATCGGTCTACACCCGAGCTGCCAACTCTCGCCTCCAAGACTTCTCAAGATCAGCTCCGGTCCTGTGGAATGACTTACCTCACCCTATCAAACTCTCCCCTGATCTTCAGGCCTTCAAGAAATCCCTCAAAACCCATCTCTTCAGATTAGGGTACCACATCACTGATGCAACTCATCCCTCTGCTCACCTACTGACACATGATTGAAGCCGCTTGTATGGCCCCACCATTCCCGAACCACTAGCACTAATGATCCTGCTGTCCAGTAAAACTCCCCTTGTCTTCCCTCATCCCCAATCCCTCTAGACTGTAAGCTCCTATGAGCAGGGCCCTCTACACCTCGTTTCCATCATATGTCCGTTTACCTCGTTCCATTTGGTTATTGTAAAGCGTTGCGGAAACTGTTGGCGCTATAAAAATGATGACGATGATAATAACGATGATGATACTTAAGGCCGTGATGGCAAACCATGCCCCATGATGCTCAGCCAGCCTTATGTGTGACTGTCCATCATGGGACATTTAATTTCAAAACATCTGGGTGCCAAGCTTTGACATCACCGAACTAAGGTGTCAGGAAGCCTCTGACTGTCAAAGTCCACAGAGAGTTTGTCCGTTTGCCAGACCAGACCAGACCAGACACTTTCTATCCTATTGCCGATCCTGCTCACTTCACAGTGATGTCATACTCTGCGTGAATTATTGCCCGTCACTGTCTGATCTGCTAAGTTATGCAGGAACACAGTGTGCCGGGATCCGCCACCTGCTACAAAATATACCTAAAAATACGACATACGTTTCTTTTTTTAAAAATTCTAAGTAGTCTTTAAGAATAGCTCATGTTTCCATTACAGAAATGAAAGTGTTATCTGAGATTTAATGACATTTCAACAGTGTCTGACTATTACATTATTACATAATCAGAGAATCGCACTCCCGCAACTCCTTTTAGAGCCAGGAAGAAGTGACTCTCGCTAGTCTATTTCCCCCGCCAACGTTTTTCATTAAAATATATCTCATTTTATCACCTAAGCTCATACACAAAAAAGTGAAAAATAAATGATTCTGCTCATGAATATAATTCCTGAGTAGAGTGTGAAAAACACATTTTTAATTTACTTTATTTTTAACAACACTTTAGACAAGTGGTTCCCACCTGCAGTCCTCAGGTCCCCCTAACACAGGAGTCAGCAACCTTGGCTCCCTGATGTTTTGGAAACTACATCTCCCATGATGCTCAGTCACCCATTAGGCTGACTGAGCCACATGGGAAATGTAGTTCCCTAAACATCAGGGAGCCAAGGTTGCTGACCCCTGCCCTAGCAGGCCAGTTTTGCAGGATATGTGAAGCACGGCACAGGTGATATGATTTGCTGCTCAGTAATTGCAGGATTCAGTCTGCATTTCCCCAGGGGAATCCTTAACCCCTTCACTACAAAATGCTTTTTCCAAAAATCCACTGTCGGGCACCAGTGTTTTTTTTTTTTTTTTATAGTAAACGTTTTAAATAAATTATACAGTAAGAAATATTTGGGAATATTCCCAGTGTATTCCTACTGTTAAAACCTATTTGTCAGGCAGATACTGGCCAAATACAGTTACTGCACGTAAAACTGCAGCTGGCTTTGTATCGGGAAAGCCCGCTATATCACGACATTACCAGCTGATTTTAAACTTTGCCCACTTTGCCCACAGGGTTTAAACTTTGAGGGCCCCCTCTGGAGCCCAAGAGCGAACAAAATTTGTTTGTTGTAATCACACAGCACAGCCCCAGATTGTGGTAACACAATCTTGGTCTGCTGTGTCTGTTACCGCTGATCGTGTATACACCATGAGAGTAGTGAAGGGGTTAAAAACAGGGTGACAGGGTGACCCGAGGACCAGGGCTGGCACACTGCTTTACTACTAAGCACAAACTATTTGGTTTTCTCAATATCTTCAAAAAATCATGTGGTAAAACACACAGCAAGTAGACTTTTTTGACAAACACACAAATGTTCTTCGTTGCTTTAGGCTGGGGTCAGACGAACGCAGTGCGAACGTGCATTTACCCGCACTTTATCAAGGCCGCGGTAGCAGCAAATGACATCCAACGCAGGCCCACACACGAACTACGGCCGCACGAAAGTTCGGCTGCGCAACGCAAACAAACGCATTTTCGCAAGAATGTCGACCCGCTAGTACTGACGTACAGAGTGCGCTGCGTCCGCATAGCGGCGTGTGTGCGTGATTAGGAGACGTCAGACGCTGCTCATGTCCGGCCAACATAACGTCCAGACACCCAAAGTTTCCTGGTTTGGATCCGTATGAAATCACGACCGCAATTGCGAATCGTATGACCGCTATCGCGTAATCCGTGAAAAAGTATGTCCATGCGTTCGGATGCACTTTTTTACGGACAATGCGAAAAATGCGTTCGTCTGACCCTAGCCTTAGGCTAAAGTCAGACGAACGTATTCTAAGCACATTGTGCGTCCGTGCACATGTGACACACTTTCTGATACTGCAGACACCACACGGTCCGTTTTTTTTTGACTGACGTTTTTTTGACTGATGTAGATGGGAAATAAAATTAATATGTAAAATGAAAAAAATAGAAACGTGATATGAAAAACCATTCTGTCCGTCAAAACTGCTGGACTTCAAAAATGCAGTCCGTCGACAACATTCTATCACTCACACACAAAGCTAGGCAGACGTGGCGCACTCCGCACGTCCATCCTAGCGGTTTGACGTTCTTGCCTAAATTGCGTCCGTTTGCCGCGTCCGTTGTGCGTCCACACTTCTGTGCGGACGTACTTCGTGTGTGGGTCTCTTTTGATCATAATTTTATGCTACGACGTACGTTGAAATGTGCGACAACACAGACGTGATCACTGCACTTGTCTGACACAGCCTTTAAGGTGGCAAAACCTGTCTGACAAGAACAGTGCGCAACTTAAAGTACATGCTATTTTGTATAAGGCTAGGGTCAGACGAACGCATTTTTCACGTCTACCGTCAAAAAGTGCGTTGCTGTGTCCGAACGCATTTTTTCACGAAAGACACGATAGCGGTCATATGATGCGCAATTTCGGCCTTGATTTTTTATGGATCCAAACCAGGAAACTTTGGGTGTCTGGACGTAATGTTGGCCGGACATGAGCGGCGTCTGACGTCTCCTAATCACGCACACACGCCGCTATGCGGACGCAGCGCACTCTGTACGTCAGTACTAGCAGTTCGACGTTCTTGCGAAAATGCGTTCGTTTGCCGCTTGCGTTGCGCGGCCGAACTTTCATGCGCCCGTACTTCGTGTGTGGGTCTGCGTTGGACATCATTTGCTGCTATCACGGCCGTAATAAAGTGCGGCTAAACGCACGTTCACACTGCGTTCATATGACCCCAGCCTAAATGGAACTTTTTTTTTTGCTAAACCAGTTTCCAGAACAGAAGGAAAAAAAAAGTTAAACGTTAACGGTTCTTCAGCTGTTACCTAAAAATGTAGGCCTGATGTTATCTGTTGTTGGTGCATACAAATTAGCCGTTTTATGGACGCTCTAAGCAAAACATACGTTTTTGTTGTTTTTGAAGTCAGTTTTAAAAAAATGAAGTCTTGGTTTTGGATTTAACCCCTTCTCTACCAAGACTGACTTCGAAAGCTTTGATAGTTGCTAATGAAGTGGGCTCCAGATACTAAAGTTTCAGCACCCTGGACATATCACCCGAGGTGCTGAAATGGTTTGAACAGCTAGCACTCTGCATATGAAACACAGAGCCCCGGCCACAGTAGCGCTGTTTGGCCAGCAGACAGAGATGACTGCCTGCAGTCTTCATATATAGTTGCCACATTGGCCATATTTTCTAGACCACATAATTTATTCATGCTGATGGGTAGGGATGAGCTGTTCAGTTCGATCAGTTCGGTTCGATCAGTTCGGAGTTCGATTCGAACTTTGGCAGTTCGCAAGTTCGCGAACTTCGAACTTTTTTGGCGTGTTCGGTTCGAGGTCGCAAAAAAAATAAAAAATTTGAAACGAGTATAAAAAATGCTTAAAAAAATACAAAAAAATCTAGAAATAAAGAGACTCTTTACTGCAGAATATTATAAGCAACGGTTTATTAGATATTGAATTAAAAACTAATGTCTAAGTGCAAAGATTCTCACCTCTAAATGACCTGTGTTGTCAAACGGCGAAAACAGGTGTTTTTAGTCTGGTCTAATGAATTTGATACATTGTATGTACAATGAGGGTTTTGGTGTGTCTCCTGATGTGTCAAACAACACATGTGCTTCTGAGAAGTGTTAATTTCTCTCCTAAATCTTCTTCTAATATGCTGCATTTCACCGCTGTGTGCTCAGCTAATTTTTACCGCTTTCGCTCATCATGTTTAAACGCGATTTGAAGCCACATTTTATTAAATGACGCAGACATATTAGATATCATTCTTCCGGCAGACTCCGCAGATTCATAATATATCATTTTTATATGTATATGTCATGTCCTGCCTGTATATTATGACAAAAAATGCAATAAAAATAGAATTTTGAATCATCTGCAGTGTGTAAAGTTTTTTTTTCACATTTTAGCACATGAGCGTTTGCGGTTATGGTTTCTATGGGGTGCGCTTGTACAAAAATTAGAAATGGGGACTTGTTACATTTTGTGGGGGAATTACGTGATTTATAGCAAATGCACCCCATAGAAAAAAATCATTAGTGCATCATCGTTCACATTATAATTGAAATGTGAACAATATTGCTGCATTAATAAAAATAACACACAAAAAAAAGACATGTTTTTTTTTAACTTTATACCTGGTCATGTTGGGTATCATTCGAAAGGCCATGCTCAGGCCTTTCGATTGACACCCTCCATGACCCCCTAGCTGCCTGGAGATATCGGGTTTCAAATGAACCTCCTATCTCCACCATATATACGCATGATGTGGGCTGGCCTCGGCCTGGGCAATATATATACACATGATGTGAGCTGGCCTGGGCAATATATATATATACGCATGATGTGAAACTTACGTGACAACTCTTATTTTTTTTTTGTTAATTTATATTTGCTCAATACAGTTAATTTTAATTTGTTTAATAGAGTTAATTTAAAATGGTTTAATACAGTTTATTCATATTTATTTTACCTTTACTATTGGTGCTTTTCAAACTTTATTCTTAAATAAAAAGAAATTTAGCAGTTTCATGTTGTGTCGTTTTTTTTTGGGGGGTGCAAGTAGCTGGTCTTGTCTAGGGCGCAAAATAGTCTAGCACCGACCCTGACCACGTGGTCCACCCCTGCACTCTTCCACAATACCACAGAGGGGTTACTGTATGATGGCACTTGCTGGCCTGGCACCAAAAGCACAATATCTGGGTGCACTGACGCCTTTACCAGATTCATATCTTTTTAATATAGGACCGCATGGTCCACCCCTGCACTCTTCCACAATACTACAGAGGGGTTACTGTATGATGGCACTTGCTGGCCTGGCACCAAAGGCACAATATTTGGGTGCACTGCCACTGACGCCTGTATCAGATTCATATCCTCAGAGGGGTTACTTTGTGACGGCACTGTTGCCGACGCTAAAGGCCCAATTTTAGGCTAGGGTCAAACGAGCGCATTTTTCGCAGCGAACGTCAAAAAGTACGTCCGAACGCATTGAGGTGTTTTTTCACGTAAAGCGCTTAAACGGTCATATGATGTGCATTTTTGTGCGTGATTTTTTACGGATCCAAACCAGGAAACTTTGAGGTGTCTGGACGATATGTTGGCCGGACATGAGCAGCGTCTGACGTCTCCTAATCACGCACACACGCCGCTATGCAGACGCAGCGCACTCTGTACGTCAGTACTAGCGGTTCAGCGTTCTCGAAAAAATGCGTTTATTTTCCACTTGCGTTGCGCGGCCGGACTTTCGTGCGGCCGTACTTCGTATATATTGGCCGTCATTGCGCATCATTTGCTGCTACTGCGGCCGTGATTAAGTGCGCCTGAACGCACGTTAAAAGTGCGCTAGTCTGACCCCAGCCTTAAGCACCTATTGTTACTTTCATCCAAAGCCTGCATAAATTTCACAATAATTTAGCCAAAAAATCACTAAACTTTTTCTGCGTGTCCGAAAATGTCTCCTCTTTTCATACAGACTGCCGCCTCAAGCAGTTGTTTATGGATAGATTAAAGGAAAAGCATTTACCGTCATTTTTTGTTTTTTTAAAATATTTCTATACATCCTAGAAATCCGCCACTTCACGGGCAGGTTATGGGGACCTCCTAGGCACGATATTTGAAGGAATTATTTGTTTTTATTTTTAACCCTTATTTCATGGGAAACTCAATGTCCCTTTAAAAATGTTTTTTTTAAAACTTTTTGTCCTTGTTTCCTGTCTCCCAGGGCACTACCCGGACCCCAATACACCTTTTATGGCAAATATCTAGCATATATGCCCTCTAGGAGGGCACTCTAAAAATCGAATTTTGAGTCCCATTTGGAAAGTTCGAGTTCGAATGCGAACCGAACTCGGGGGTGTTCGGCTCATCCCTACTGATGGGCAGCACATGAAAAATGCCACCCCGCAGCATGTAGAAGCCTTATGCTGCGGGTAAGAAATCAAAAAGGAAATGTGAGCTGCCTTCATTAATTCCTGCAGTATATGCATTATACATGTTACAGGTACAATTCGACAGGTTTAAACAGGCGTATCCCATAAGATTCAGCGTAAAAAATGGAATATCTTTTTTTAATTTTTTTTCTAAAGACTGTTTATTCTTCTCATTTTTTGCAATAACACTTTTTATTTTTTGGACCACCTTTGTATTTGTAACACTTTGTATTTTTCAGACATTTTTGTTTTTCTATTTTTTTAAAAGGCTTATTTTTTATTTTGTACAAAACCTTTCTATTATTTTTTAAAGGACCTTTTTTCTAAATTATTTTATTGATTTATACTCCTATTAATTGAATAGGAGTCTTCTGTTTGTTTTTTTTTTTGCAGTTCGGTGAAATTGGCTGATGACAATCCGGCAGTTATCATTGCAATTTGACAGGTTTTTCCGACGTCCATTAACTGCTTCGGCAACTCCAATTTCTGCATACGTGAATTCACGGAATGGAATCGCTGAAATGTGGCGAAACACAAAGCACTGAAATTGCACGCAATGTCGGTGCTTTGTGAACAGACCCTTTAGGCTTGGGTCAGACTAACGCATTTTTCGTGTTGTCTGTGAAAAAGTGCGTTCGAACAAATGGACACATTTTTTCACGGAATACGCGATAGCGGTCATACGATGCGCATTTTCGTCCGTGATTTTGTACGGATCATCAATAAAACACTTTTTGTGTCTGGACGTTATGTTGGCCGGACATTAGCAGCGTCTGACGTCTCCCAATCACGCACACACGCCTCTAGCGGACGCAGCGCACTCTGTACGTCCGTACTAGAGGTTTGACGTTCTAGAAAAAATGCATTCGTTTGCCACTTGCGTTGCGCGGACGAACGTTCGTGCGGCCGTACTTCGTGTGTTCCCCGGCATTGGACGTCATTTGCTGCTAGCACGGCCGTGATTTCGTGCGTCTAAACGCACGTTAAAGCTGCTTTCGTCTGACCCTAGCCTTAGTCACACAAGTCTAATTTACACAGCGGTGATTAAAGATCTATTTCTAATTTCACTTTCTGAATCGACGGGCGAGCAGGTCTGGATACATTCTTTGGAGGTTAGTCAACACATATTCATTTTATCGGATATCAAACCTCTGGAGGAGTCACATCCAATTAGAAGACGTTAGCAACCTCTTGTGGTGCAATATCAAAATTTAATCCTGTGTTCCACCCTTCGTTTTCTGTGTGTTTACAATATCAGATACTTTGTTGCAGTAAATCATTGTAATCTGCTACACTAGAAAGGTGATACATTAAAGAGTCATTCCTGAGGTCCAGATTCTTAAAGGGATCCAGGCATGTTGATATAAAAGCACCATGACCAGGTTTGCCACATCGACCATGTTTTCCTGGACATAAATCCCCATTTCATGCAGAGGGGAGAACCAGAAGTGCTGCCCTGCATCATGTATAATTCATATGCTGCAGGAAGGAAATCAAGGCAGGTCATCTGCGATTCCTTACCTGCAGCGTATGAATTTTACATGCTGCAGGGTGGCATTTTTCATGCACTGCCCATCAGCATGGATATATTATATGTGCCCGTGAAAACATGGCCGATCTGGCGGCTCTAACCATGGCGCATGTTATCAGCTTAATTTTTTTTCACGTCCTATTCCTCCCTTGCTGTTGTTCTGGAGATGCTCTGACCTTAGCGTCTCGTGGCTCGCGTTCCTTACTGTACTTGGCATCTCCTATACGTAACGTGGGATGCGCAAGACATTAAAAAATGCAATAATAGCGAAATAATCCATGGTCATGAATAAACGTAATGTCTAGGTGCAAACCGGGGGAATGTAACCCCTCCTAAAAGCTGGTGTGATGCTCAGAAAGACAGGTAAACCCTGCTGTAACTTCCCTGTGCAGGTGAAGTCTATGGAGCTGTTAAGGCTCTGGTTAAGTTTACACCTGGGCTCAAATAGAGACACAGGGGTTAATGAGCGTCAGTTGCGTGCACAGCCACTTTCATCAGCGCCAGTCATTAATTTCACTGCTCCACACACAGCATTACGTCTCGCTAAGAAATTTCAACGTCTCCAGACAACTTTAGGGTCTTAACATGTGTCTTGCTTGGATTACGGACGTTACTGGTGAGACGCTAACGGTTAATGGCCGTTTATTTAAAGAGCCACAACCACCCGAAAAAATGAAATGTCCTTATTGACGGTTCTAGGCTGGAGTCAGACTAGGTGCGCCCGTACTGACGTGACTTCCGGCGTGCGCCGCAGTGTTGTGACGCTGCGATGGGGCCGGCCACACGCTGTTGAGCACACACAACCTGCGTGCACAACAGCAGCCGCGCTGCGTCCGTGCAGCAAACATCCCCATCAAAGCACTAGGACACGAGTTGACAGGGCTGCAAATCACAATCCTCCATAGGAGGATCGAGCCTTACAGCGCTAAGCGCACTAACTGCGCTCAGCGAGGCAGCCAGTCGGGCATCAGATGGGCGTCGAGTGGAAGGAATGTCCACTCTCACGGATGTTCATTCTGCTCTTACTACCGCTCATCTGACCCGAGCCTTAAGTTCCCCGGCCATCGCACTGACATCATGGCTGGGCGCGATGATGTCAGTTTCAGGTGTTCCCCGGAGAGCCTGAAAGGCGGGTGGGTCTTTGGAACCTCTCTCCCTCCTGAACTGCTAAAAGTTTTTTTTAAAAGAGGCACTGCTGGAAAGGGCACAGTCTGCCCTTTCCAGCAGTGCCTCTCTTTAACCCCTTAGGTGCTGAAAGCGATTCAGCGCCAGATCGCGGTCCTCTCCCAGAGGTGGCTGACATCTTGGATGTCAGCCAAGCCTCCGGGCCTCACCTGCCCACAGACGTCGTCACCATATGTGTGATAATGTCAGTTGGGCAGTTAACCCCCTAGCTGCCAAGTGGAGATAGGGGGGTCGTTTGGAACATGGCCAGGTTTGGTGTAAAAAAAGAATAAAACAAAAGATAAATAATTTTGAAAAAGTGGTTTTGTCTGGGGTTATAATAAAACAGGACTTCAAATCATGTTTAAACATGATGAGCATAAAACAGTCAAAATGAGCTCAGCACACAGAGGTGAAATGGCTCAGCAGTGACGGGGTTAAAAAGCAAAAACATGTAAACATTGGGTATTTCTAAACTCAGGACAACATTTTGAAACCATTTAGCTGCGGCCTTTTTCGGCAGTTGTATATTTTGGGGGTCAAAGTACAAAAAAGTGTTTTCTTTCATTTTTTCCATCATATTTCATATTTTTTTTATAGTAAATTATACAATATGATGTAAACAAAGGTATCTTTAGACAGTCCATTTAATGGCGAGAAAAACGGTATATAATATGTGTGGGTTCCATGAACGAGTAAGAGAAAAATTAGACCTAAACACAAACAGCGCAGGAATGTAAAAATACAGCAGTGGGTACTTTCGGACAGTCAATGGTAAAACAGCCTGGTCACTTTGGGGTTAAGCTCCCTGTTTTAGCTCATTCAAAAAATACACAAAATGGAAACAGGAGATATAAAAACATACGTTATTTTTCCTTTTTACATGCAATTACTTCAAACAAAGGAAAAAACAACAGCATGTGTTTCTATAAGGTGGTTTTATTTGTAAGCACAAGTAATTTAGTTCCAGCTTATGTAAGTGGTAGTGTCCCTTTAAGACACATGTGGCGTATTCCAGTGGGTAACTCCACTGCTTGGCTTGTAAATGTCAACAGGTTCTCAGGTAATTCAGCTAAGGTAACATTACATTTAATTGATTTAATAAAGTAGTGTTGGTTAGTTTGCAAATTGTTATACATTTTCTAATGATCCAGGGGGCAGAGCATTACTTGAGAGAGTTTTCCTTTAACCCCTTCACTTCCAAGTGATTTAAAAAAAAAAAAAAACATTGTCAGAAACCAATGGATCTTTGTAAAATCATTTTTTATTAATTATCGAGTTATAAATAGCTATTACTGTAAATAACCTATTTGGCCAGTAGATGGCACCATCTACTGCCAAATGGAGCTACAGTGGTTTGAGCTGCAGGTCTATCAGTGTAATTCAAAGAGATCCGAATTGCCTGAGAAAGGTAACCGAACGCTGAAAATCAGCGTACGGTTACCTTTCTTGGCCGTTCGGCTATCCAGAGAGCAGGCAATTCGCCAAATCCTGGCAAATTGCCTGCACATACGATGCCTGTTCGAGGGCAGTGAAATCCCCATGAAAAAGCACTGCTTCGGCTATTCAGAGAAGACAAACCATCAGTGAAAGCTTCCCCTAATGCCCTGCCATTCGGTGGTTTAATGCGGCAGATTTATTCAGGCGAATCTCATAGGCTTCAATGTTAAAAATATTCCTGTTTTAATTCAATATCTAATAAACCATTCATTATAAAATTCTGCAGTAAAGACTCTCTTTATTTATAGATTTTTTATGATATTTTAAGCATTTTTCTAGATTTATTTTTTTGAAAAAAAAATCAGATTTTGTTTTTAAAGTTTTCTTATTTTTTCTGTAACAACCCTCTTTATTATCATTCATGGGACCTCATATGTAAATTTCAGACATTTTCGCTCAGTAGTTTCTTTGCAAACAGCGTTTAATTTTTCACACATTCATGCAAACTGTTTTGCTAATTTATTCACTTCACTCTGCGGTCTCGGCTTTCTCCGGAGGCTTCGTTGAGGGTGATCGGCTCCTGCTCGGGTTTTTCCGTGGTTTTTGAAAGGTTAATCCAGATGTTTTTGAGGGTTTTCGGCGTGCATTCGCCAGGTTTTGCGGTTAGTTTTCGTCAGGTTTGCGGCAGCTTTTCCCTGCAATTCGGGGACCCTGTGGTGCTTGCTGAATACACCGCAGGGTCACCGAAATGGGATTGGCAAAAGGAACCGAATTGAAGAGAACGAAAAGTCACCGAATGTGCGGTGACTTTTCGAATCTCTTTGAATTACCCTGTATGTGTTTTTTTTCCCTGCACCGGCTGATGAAAGCCCGATATTTCAGAGCATTCAGCAGCTGATTCGACAGTTTTTGCTCTTTGGGCATTATGCCCATAGGGCTAAAACTTTGGGGGCACATTCTGCAGCCCAAAAGGAAACAAATTTCATTTGCTTTTGGGCTGCAGATCAGCAGATTTAGGCTGGGGTCAGACGAGCGTAGTGTTCACGTCCGTGATTGCGCCTAAAAGTACGTCCGTGATAGCATGACAGAAAGCCCATTGGAGCCTGACACATGAAGTACGTCCGCACTGTACTGCAGACGCACAACGGCCGCGGCCCACGGACGCAAGAATGTACATCCCCTAGACCGGCCGCACAAAGTGCGCTGCGTCCGCAACGTCCGCATAGCTTTGTGTGTGAGTGATGGAACGTGGTCAGACGGACTGCATTTATACGTCCAGCAGTTTTCACGGACAAAATGGTTTTGCTTTTTATTTTATTTTCCCTCCTACATCCGTCAAAATATACGTCAGTGAAAAAACGGACTGTGTGGCCACTACTGTGTCTTCCGTACTGACGTACGTCCGTGTGCACATACGTACAGTCCGTAGAAATCATGCTCATCTGACCCTAGCCTTAGATATCTCGATATCGGGGCAATTTGGATGGTGCCTTTGAAGTGTGAGATATCTTGATTTCAGTAGTGAAGGGGTTAAGCATGTTTCAGGTGTGCAACCTTCGCCTATAGAGGGATCATGTGACGTTACGAGAAGGACAGGTGGTTGTATGAATTGATACTTTGTATTTCTGCCATCCATGATGAGACTAAAGCTGTATTAAGCTGCATTGAGAAAGTTTCAATGTGACTGTGATTGCACTTACTCTTGGCGTGGTATGTAAAAGAATGTAGCTGCACCGGAACAAAAGTGGTATAAATCCTGATTGCAGGATCCTGGGCAATACATATGTACTGTATATAATAAAAAAAAACAACACGCCTAAAGCGTGCAGGAAACTCTGAGGACACCCTGCCCCCTTGTGACTAAATCAGACTATATCCTAATAAGATTCCATAACTCCTAACGATCTAAAGGTGATTTACCTAGAAACCACCACAAGGGGGTGTAAAGAAAATAAGAATAAACTTTATTGACAGTCCTTAAAATGCAACGTACATTATAAACAACACTGCATAGATGACCACTGTATAAATATACATAGGATGCACCCTCCTGTGCTTTTGCCTGTGTATTTCTATACGGTGATCATTGTTGTGGGGATATAAGTAGTGTGCTGCCATATACTAGTGATATGTTCTGGGGGGCTGCTATTTCATAGACAGTGTGGCAGCGATTAGCCACTTTGTGGGAGCGGAGGTTAGCGGAGGGCCACACCTTTTAAAATGATGAAATAGTGGTAGTTTTATTCAATTTATTTATTGTGCTAATTTCATATCATCTATAGCTGCAGCACATTTAATTTTAAACTAGTTTAATGAGACAAACGTATCCTATCACACTTTTCTACAATTTTTTTGAAATCAGGAGTGAGATTACTTGTTGAGATTCTCATCACAGCCTGCAAGTTATATATTGGTATATATGGATATATATTGCCCGAAGCAATGGATATATATATTGCCCCAGCTCACATGGATATATATTGCCCCCAGCTCACATGGGTATATATTGCCCCCAGCTCACATGGGTATATATTGCCCCAGCCCCCAGAGATATATTTTGCCCCTGCTCACATGGGTATATATTGCCCCCAGCTCATATGGGTATATATTGCCGCCAGCTCTCACCTCCTCTGCTGTGGCCCCAGGCTCCGCATCTGCCGGCGTTCTTCTACTCCCGAGGCGAGCGGCCGCTGGAATGCAGCTTTGCCGCTAGCCGGGGATGGGAACCACCTGACCAGCCGCGTTCTTGCGACATTGCGCGCTGGTCAGGTGGTTCTAATCCCAGGCGAGCGGCCAAGCTGCATACCAGCGGTCGCTCGCGGCGGATTTTTCTGACTGTCTTGGCGGGCCACAAAAAACTCTGGTGGGCCACATGTGGCCCACGAGCCGCAGTTTGCCCACCCCTGGATTAGACCATTGTTATGGCCCTGAGACTGGCTGCCGTATCTTCCCAAGGAATTTGCATACGCACCATTCTAGTATACATGTACCTTTTCATGTTTTTCACATTTGGGTAGTGTTATATACAGCTGTTGGTTTATGTATTGCTGTTTATGATGTATAGAAACATAGAAAAATGTCGGCAGATAAGAACCTTTCGGCCCATCTAGTCTGCCCAATTACATGGATACTTTACCTGGATTTATCTTTTGTTTAGGATAGCCTTATGCCTATCCCATGCCTGCTTAAATTCAATCACTGTTTTGGCCTCTACCACTTCTACTGGAAGTCTGTTCCATGTATCCACCACCCTCTCAGTAAAATAATGCTTCCTGATGTTACTTTTAAACCTTTGCCCCTCTAATCTAAGACTATGTCCTCTTGTTTTGCTACTTTGTTTCCGTTTAAATATATACTCCCTTCCTCTACCTTGTGGATTCCCTTTACGTATTTAAATGTTTCTATCATATCACCTCTGTCTCGTCTTTTTTCCAAGCTGTACATGTTAAGATCATTAAGCCTTTCCTGGTAACTTTTCTCCTTCAAGCCGTACACCATTTTAGTAGCCCTTCTCTGAACTCTCTCTAAGATGTCTATATCCTTCTGGAGATACGGTCTCCAGTACTGCACACAGTACTCCAAGTGAGGTCTCACCAGTGGTCTGTACAGAGGCATGAGCACGTCCCTTTTCCCTTTGACGCCGCGGGACGTGCTATGCAGGGCTTTGAAGCCGTAGGGCGTACATGTACGCCCCACTGACTTCAATGGGCCACCTCGGACCCTCCCTGCAGCCGCGGCAAGCCAGTGAAATAACCAGCCTGTAATCAGAGACACGGTCACATTTGTATGTATGTTTTTCATCATGAACCAAATAAGGGACATCTAAAATGTCAATATAGAAGGTGCAAGAGGACCTCTTCATCCAACATTAGGGTGTGTCTGGGCACACCTGGCAAACCCCCTGCTCACTTCTATGATATATAGACTCTGCCATATCAATACAGGGGTATTCATGTTATAGAAAGGACAGAGCAAAGAGAGGAGGGGGAATTGTTATTTATGTTGAGGAGTCCATAAAGTTCACCCCCTTACAGACTTCTAGCTCCCCTGTCACCTTTGATTTCCTCTCTGGTTTAATTGAGATTCCATTCAGTAAATCAATCATTGTTGCTGGATTCTATCGCCCACCGAGCTCTCCGGTGCACTCCCTCTCTGACATATCTCAAATCCTTAATAACCTACTTGCCCAAAACCAAAAAAGTGAAATGCTGGTCCTCGGCAATTTTAATACAGATTGGCTAAATCCTAAAAACAATAAACACTGCTCACTTTTTAAAACTTTGCAGCACTCAATTAATCTCCTCCCCCACTCGCATTAATATGAAAAGCCCTAACCATACCTTGCTGGACTGGATTCTCTCCTCATCTCCTGATCGAATACAGGAGGCAGGTGTTCTCGCTAATAGCTTTAGTGACCATTGTCTAGTGTACTGCGTGCGCAAAATAAAGGCCATGAAATCTCCCCCAAAGGTAATAACCACCAGGTCTTTCAAGAAATTTATTCTTGAATCCTTCCTAAGTGATCTCAAACAGCTCCCCTGGTACAGACTAAACCTAATCCCAGACCTAGACTGTGCAATTGAATACTTTCAGTCTGAGCTCCTGCAAGTCTGGAATTCCCATGCCCCACTGCGTAAAGTGTGAGTAAAAGGGACCCATCTCCCCTGGGTTACAGCTGATCTTACACTAATATACCAGCTTAGAGATTCACTGTGGTCAAATTTCAAGAGTACTGGTTCCATGATCGATCACTACGAATACCGAAAATGCCGGAATGAATGCACAAAACCAACAAAAATGGCTAAAGCCCATTACTTCAATGAAAATCTAAACAATAACATATCAAACCCAAGAAACTTTTGGAGAACCATAAGTAACATACAAGCACCCCCAGTCCACTCCCAGCCGGCTGCTGTCAAAGTAAACAACTAAACCCTGCAACACCCCCTAGATGTAGCAAATGCCTTTAATGGTTATTTTGTTGCATGCGCCACCACTTTGATTGCCAAGCTAGGAAATGACATGCAATCAGAAAGGCCTCATGGAGGTCAGGCCCCTCCAACTGTGAAAAGTCCCTGTATCAGACAGGAATTCAGTTTTAGACCAGTGCCTGTTAGTGTCGTTAATAAACTTCTCCGTAAGCAAAAAATGAAATACCAGTCTGGACCTGGTCAAATACCAGCAATGCTGCTGAAAATCAGTGCACCGGCAATTGCAAATCCTGTCGCAACCCTAATCAATGAATCACTGGCGACTGGATACATACCCAAACTCTGGAAGACTGCGAGAGTGGTACCTATCCATAAAAGTGGTGACAGTACTTTGGTATCCAACTACCGTCCGATATCGTTGCTCCCTGTAATGTCAAAATTTTTGGAAAAATGCGTCTACACACAATTACGTGATTATTATCAATATTGGAACTACTTAACCGCAGATCAATCCGGCTTTCGTCCAAATCACTCAACTACAACCGCCCTTTTAAAAGTCTGCAATGATATCCAATCTGGGATGGAACAAGGAAACCTAACTGGAGCCATCTTCCTTGATTTTGCCAAGGCCTTTGACACAGTAGACCATGGCATCTTGTTAGAAAAACTTAAAAACTCTGGCATTGGTGATCGCACGCTAACCTGGTTCCAATCATATGTATCCAACCGATCACAATATGTGTCAATTTCTGGCAGCTCCTCCCTCCCCCTCCCGGTCACTTGCGGTGTACCCCAAGGATCAATACTAGGCCCCCTGCTATTCACAATATTCATAAATGATCTGCCCAACGTCTGCAAAGCCTCAACTGTACATATGTATGCAGACGACACCATAATCTATACCAGCAAACCAAATCTCCCACAGCTGAAAGCCGTGCTGCAAGAACAATTCACAGGGGTAGAAAAGTGGATCAAACACAACAAACTATTTTTAAATAATGACAAAACTGTAACGATGCTCTTTGGAACAAAACCTAAACTACACAAATTGTAAAATCCCCACTTATGTGTTGGGACAAAATCAAATGGCACGCTGACCACAGTCACTTCTCTCAAATATCTAGGTATGTGGTTGGACCCTAATCTATCCTTTGGCCCCCACATCGAAAAACTCTTATCTAAACTTTACCCCAAACTAGGCGCACTGTACAGAAACAAATCCTGCCTGAGCCCCGCGGTAAGAAAGCAGATTGTACAACAAATGCTTATGCCGGCTATTGAATACGGAGATGTAATGTACGCAGCCGCCCCGCAAACACATCTTCAGAAACTTACTACATTGTATAACTCATTCTGCCGCTTTGCATTACAATGTAACTACATGACCCACCATTGTGACATGTTAAAAGAGCTAAACTGGCCATCTCTGGAGTCTAAACACACCCTTCACCTTTCCAGCCTGGTGTTTAAGAGCTTTTCTGGGAAGCTGCCACCCTATCTGAATAGACTGCTTCCCCCAGCAGCTCCCTCATCCTATAACCTCCGATCCAGGACCAGCACCTTACTTGCAATACCACAACACAAAAAGACAGTGGCTCGGTCCTCATTTTCCTACAGAGCACCACAGTTATGGAATAACCTCCCAGACACCATCAAATCTTCCCCCAGCCTTAAGTCACTCAAGAGCTCCTTACTAACATACCTCAATACAGAATGCACCTGTAAACATGTAACATAATGACTATTTCCTACTAGGGATGCACCGATACCACTTTTTTAAGACCGAGTACGAGTACCGATACTTTTTAAAAGTACTCACCGATACCGAGTACCGATACTTTTCTTCAATGTCATGTGACGCTTTCCAATAAGAACAGACCATATAAAAATGCCCCCAGCTCACATGTATATCCCCCCGATATATATATATATATATATATATTATATATATGGATTTGCCCCAGCTCACACATGGATATGCCCCAGCTCATGGATATGCCCCAGCTCACACATGGATATTGCCCCCCAGCTTATGGATTTGCCCCCCCAGCTCACACATGGTTATGCCCCCCAGCTCATGGATATGCCCCCCAGCTCTCACATGGGTATGCCCCCCAGCTCATGGATATGCCCCCCAGCTCATGGGTATGCCCCCCAGCTCATGGATATGCACCCCAGCTCACACATGGGTATGCCCCCCAGCTCATGGACCCCCCCAATGATACTTACCTTCCTGGGCGCCGCCGGGAATGTCTCCGCGCACGCTCGCTGGAAGGATCCCAGCCGCGACCACGTGGGACCATGTGATCGCGGCTGGGGGCCTTCCAACGAGCACGCGCGAGGAAACTTTCCCGGCGTCGCCCAGGAAGGTAAGTATCATCGCGGAGAGCAGCTGCAGGGCCTGTCTGAATGCTCTATCCGCATTCAGACAGGCCCTGCAGCTGCTTAGTGTGTTCATACTTACCTTCCTGGGCGACGTCGGGAATGTCTCCGCGTGTGCGCTCGTTGGAAGGACCCCAGTCGCGATCACATGGTCCCACGTGGTCGCGGCTGGGGTCCTTTCAACGAGCGCACGCGCGGAGACATTCCCGGCGGCGCCCAGGAAGGTAAGTATCTCAGAGAGCTCCAGGGGCGGCTGTCCGAATGCCGATAGAGCATTCGGACAGCCGCCGCAGCCCCTCGGATGCCGGCAAGCCGGCTCAATGCCGGCTTCCGGTATCGGAAAAAATATCGGGGGGTACTGCACGAGTACCAAGTACTCATGCAGTACCCAGTATCGGCCCCGATACCGATACTAGTATCGGTATCGGTGCAACCCTATTTCCTACATATTTATTTTCTCTTAATCTGTATATTTGTGTTGTTTTTTAATATCTTGCATTGTATTACTTTGTATTTCTGTAACTGTAACACTTCAATATTCTTGAACCCAGGACATACTTGAAAACGAGAGAAATCTCAATGTATCCTTCCTGGTAAAATCCTTTATAAATAAATAAATAAAATAAATAAATATATATGCAGATAAAAAAAAAAGTGAACTGGTGCATTAAATTTAATTAAATACTTTTTTTAAAATATAAAAATTTTTATTTATATATTAATTTCCAAAACATACGCTCGTTAGAAAAAAAAACCTGTTATTGTTGTCTCGGGTCCCGTTTTGGTTATAACTGCAGCTATCTGCAAAGTGTATGGCAGATACAGGTCTGTCCCCTCTCCTGACTGGGGCCTGGGTATTGCATGGGTTAACTATCGTTTCTGCTTCATTGTGTGATCTTTGTCATAAGCACAAAATTACAACTCGTCTTTTATTTGTAGACGTCATGCATCAGGCAGCTGCTTCGGTCTCGCTGACAGGTAGCATCAGTGTGTCAGACGTAAGGTAAATGGTATAATTAATGCAGCCACATATAAATAATGTCGTTCAAGCGAGACGGACACCACAGCATGAAAATCCACTTTTACAATTTGTGGTATTATGCTGTTAACTCCTTCACTACCCTTCACGTTTCCAGCCCTGTCCCCTTTCTGTGAGCTGATCCGCTTCGGGTCTTGGCTCCTGTTGCCATTCCCAGGTTCCAGCCCAGGGGTTTCTTGTTTGCGCTCACCTGTCTCTCATGTTCTGATCCACTCCCTATTTAAGAGCACTGCTTCCATTATGCTTTGCTCCATGATTTTTGAGTCACTCCTAGTCATTGTTGCTTTGTGTTCCTGTTTGAAGCAGGTTCCTGTTTTGTTTGTATATTTGGTTCTAGTATATTTTTGGATCTCTGTTTCTGACTGTTTGTTACTTCTGTCGCTGTGTCCATGGTATATTTTGGTTATTTCTTTTGTGCTATTTCCCATCCTTCTTTTTGTGTGGTTCAGTTTGTGGTTTTCCCTCCCTGTGCTTTTGTTTTCTGGTTTATTTATTTCTCTTCTGATATTCTGTGTATGACCCTGGCATGTTCTGCCGTCCCTCTCTGGTGTTCTGATCCCTGCCAATTCCGACTACCCACTCTGGCATAGGATCCCTGGCTGCTATATGACCACAAGTTTGTCATAACCCATTCCATGCTGACTCTTTTCTGTAGATACTGATTATATGCTGGAAATTAGCAAATGTTGTGCCCATTTACAAGAAGGGTAGTAGGGAGGAATCGGGGAACTATAGGCCAGTTAGTCTTACGTCAGTAGTGGGGAAATTAATGGAAACCATGTTAAAGGAAAGGATTGTTGAACATCTAAAAACACATAGATTACAGGATCAGAAACAACATGGGTTTACCTCAGGGAGATCATGCCAAACTAATCTTATTGATTTATTTGATTCGGTAACAAAAATAATAGACACAGGTGGTGCAGTAGACATTGCTTATTTAGATTTTAGTAAGGCTTTTGATACTGTTCCGCATAGAAGGCTTATCAATAAATTGCAATCTTTGAGCTTGGATTCCAATATTGTTGAATGGATTAGGCAGTGGCTGAGTGACAGACAACAGAGGTTGTGGTAAATGGAGTTTATTCGGCGCAAGGTCTTGTTACCAGTGGGGTACCTCAGGGGTCAGTACTTGGACCCATTCTCTTTAATATTTTTATTAGTGATATTGCAGAAGGTATTAATGGAAAAGTATGTCTTTTTGCTTATGACACAAAGATTTGCAACAGGGTTGACGTTCCTGGAGGGATCAGCCAAATGACAAATGATTTAGGTAAACTAAAAAAATGGTGGGAGCTGTGGCAATTGAGTTTTAATGTGGATAAGTGCAAGATAATGCACCTGGGACGTAAAAACCCAAGGGCTGAATATAGAATATTTGATACAGTCCTAACCTCAACATCTGAGGGTTGGGATTTAGGGGTTATTATTTCAGAGGATCTAAGGGTAAGTAGTCAATGTAATAGAGCAGCAGGAAATGCTGGCAGAATGCTTGGTTGTGTAGGGAGAGGTATTAGCAGTAGGAAAAGGGAAGTGCTCATGCCACTGTACAGAGCACTGGTGAGACCTCACTTGGAGTACTGTGTGCAGTACTGGAGACCGTATCTCCAGAAGGATATAGACATCTTAGAGAGAGTTCAGAGAAGGGCTACTAAAATGGTGTACGGCTTGAAGGAGAAAAGTTACCAGGAAAGGCTTAATGATCTTAACATGTACAGCTTGGAAAAAAGACGAGACAGAGGAGATATGATAGAAACATTTAAATACGTAAAGGGAATCCACAAGGTAGAGGAAGGGAGTGTATTTAAACAGAAACAAAGTAGCAAAACAAGAGGACATGGTCTTAGATTAGAGGGGCAAAGGTTTAAAAGTAACATCAGGATGCATTAATTTACTGAGAGGGTGGTGGATACATGGAACAGTCTTCCAGTAGAAGTGGTAGAGGCCAAAACAGTAATTGAATTTAAGCAGGCATGGGATAGGCATAAGGCTATCCTAAACAAAAGATAAATCCAGGTAAAGTATCCATGTAATTGGGCAGACTAGATGGGCCGAAAGGTTCTTATCTGCCGACATTTTTCTATGTTTCAATGTTTCTATCTTGAGACTCTGCACAGCCCTGTGGTATTTTCTACTAGCTCAGATCCGGCTACTCTAAACACCAGCCTGTCAGTATTAGGGTTGATTGTGCTTGTGTCGTGCAGGAGTAACTTTTCACTGCTGGTTTTTGTTCTCTGAATAGACGAAGCATTGCTTCTCTATGGGGATTTCACTGCCCTCGAACAGGCAACGAACAGGCACCGTATGTACAGGCAATTCGTCAGGATTTGGCGAACTGCCTGCTCTCTGGATAGCCGAATGGCCAGGAAAGGTAACGTACACTGAATTTCACTGTTCGGTTACCTTTCAGCCACAATTCGGATCTCTTTGAATTACCCTGTAAGAGAAGGGAACCTCAGTGCTGGGTGACACACAGACCAAGAGACAGGACACAAGGGACAAAATCAGAGATGTTGTCTAAGCAGTAGCCAAAATCAGTAACCAGAACAGGTATTCATACACACTGGTGTATTTTGGCCTAGGCCGACTAGGCCCAGGCCTAGGGCGGCACTTTCCAGGGGGCGGCGGCCCGCACTGGGTGGCCCCACCCCTAAAAAAAAAAAAAAATTTTTTTTTTTTTTACTTTTGCAAAGTATTTTACCAGGGAGGATACATTGAGATTTCACTAATTTACACTTTCAATTTCACTTTCCAGGGGGCAGCAAAAACCTCACCACTAAATGGGTTACTCACAGAGCACCGAAATGACGCCAACGTTTTGGTGTTCTGTAGTTCCCTGCACTTAGGAGAATAAAATTTCCCCACCCTGCAGTGAATTCACCATTCACCACAGGGTCCCCAAAGTGCATGGAGTCGGCCGTTGAATGCTGCCACCGCAAACCTGTGGCCTGCTGTTTTCAAAAGAACTACTGAACGAAAATGTCTGTAATTTACATATAAGATCCTATGATTGATAATAAAAAGTTCTGTTACAGAAAAAAGAAAAACTGCTATTAAAAAAAGGGGGGGGGAATTTTGCCAAAAAAAATCTGAAAAATGACTAAGGCTGCTGTCAGACGAGCGTAGTGTTCACGTCCGTGATTGCGCCTAAAAGTACGTCCGTGATAGCATGACAGGAAGCCCATCGGAGCCCGACACACGAAGTACGACCGCACTGAACTGCGGACGCACAACGGCCGCGGCCCACGGACGCAAGGCAGGCAAGAACGTACAACCGCTAGAACGGCCGCACAAAGTGCGCTGCGTCCGCAACGTCCGCATAGCTTTGTGTGTGAGTGATGGAACGTGGTCAGACGGACTGCATTTATACGTCCAGCATTTTTCACGGACAAAATGGTTTTGCTTTTTAAGTTATTTTCCCTCCTACAGCCGTCAAAATATATACGTCAGTGAATAAACGGACTGTGTGGCCACTACTGCGTCTTCCGTACTAACGTACGTCCGTGTGCACGGACGTACAGTCCGTAGAAATCACGCTCGTCTGACCCTAGCCTAAAAGGTACTAAAAAAAAATCAATAAGTAAAGACTTTTTACTGCAGATTAAAATAATAAATGATTTATTAGATATTGCATAAAAACGGGAATATTTTTAACATTGAAACCTATGGGGTTCGCCTGAATAAACCTGCTGATTGAAACCACCGAACATCAGGGCATTTCACTGCCATTTCTCTGAGTCTCAGTACCACATGACTGCCTGAACCATGTGAAACGCACACGCGCAACTGCCCGCCCTTTCGTTAACACAGACTCTATTCTGGACTGAACACCCACCAGGAAGGGAATCAAAGCCACGGTGCACCCTCTGGCAGTGGCACCCCACTGCTGACAAGATGGCTCCACAGCATAATTGCTGTCTGCTCATATACACTCGGTTTGCTGGGAGTTTTACTGCAGTGGATTCTGATGCACTCAAACACACCGCACATTGCATTGCTAGGAGTTTTATTGCTGTGGATTCTGATACACTGACACACTGGCACACACCACACATTGCATTGCTGTGAGTTTTATTGCTGTGAATTCTGATGCACTCATACACACCGCACATTGCATTGCTGGGAGTTTTATTGCTGTGGATTCTGATACGCTGACACACACCAAACATTGCATTGCTGGGAGTTTTATTGCTGTGGATTCTGTGATACACACTGCATATTACTGTGAGTTTTATTGCCCTGGAGCTCTGGGATACGCTCATACACACTGCACATTACTGTGAGTTTTATTGCTGTGCAGTTCTGTGAAATGCTCATACACACTGCACATTTCTGTGGGTTTTATTGCTGTGCAGCTCTGATATGCTCATACACAGTGCCCATTTCTGTGGGTTTTATTGCTGTGCAGCTCTGTGATACACTCATATGCAGTGCACGTTTCTGTGGATTTTATTGTTCAACCAATTAGAGCGGCTGTGATCCCGTTTACTTGACATGCGTGGCTGTTCTTTGTAAAAATGCTTGAATTTAAACATTTCATAATTTTATTTATCTCAATAGATACATTTGAAATGGTATACAAAATATACAAGTAGGCACTTGGTATCCACTTTTAATATAAAGAGAGGAAAAGGCGGAGCTCTAAGAGGAAAAGGTGGAGCTTAAAGAGGAAGGGTGGGGATTAACCAGGAAGAGGTGTGCCCTTGACAGGAAGGGGTGTGTCAAATTTAAATTAGGGGGTGCACGAGTTTAGTCAGGCCTAGGGCAGCACAAAACCTAAATACACTACTGTTCATACATAAAAAATGGGTAGCGCTCCTTCATGTATAGAGTAAACCAAAAAAACAAAAAAAGAGGAGAGAGGGAGAAAAAAGGGAATTTTTTTACACAGCAACAAAGTGGTAATCTTTTCTTCAGAGTATTCCCAAACTTCTTTCAACAAGGAGATACATATGTATGTCTTGCATATACCTCAAAGGAAGGGGAGAGGTTACATAGCGTAATAAGCTAAATAAGTGACTTAGGAGGATTTGAAGCCGCCAAATCAACACTCACAGTTTGCGAGAGCTTCCAGCTCTCATATGATCGCCTTTTCAGGTGTTAAGTAGGCCACCTTAATTGCCCGTGTCCCCAGGTAGACGATTTCCCTGGTACTGGTCGTCTCCCGATATATTGGGTATTTTGGGGAAACCCAAAAAAGTAAACAAGAACTTTTTTTCTTTTTAAATCAAAGAAGATTTTTATTGCTCAGTAAAATATTGTATGAACATAATAAAATAGGTGGCTATACGCGTTTCGCACCTCCCGGCGCTTCCTCAGTAGCAAAAAAGATAGAAAAGTAAAGATTACCGTCCTGGTGCATTACCGTCCTTTTATGTTAAATAGGGGGGACCACCTGACTCAATGTATCCCGGCGCGATAATTTCGATGCCGCCCAGTGGCGTCCGTCGCGATCCAATGACGTCCGTCGCAACGGTTTCCATGGATCCCCATGTAAACAAAATGGGGACTCGCTTGCATATGATGGTCTCTGTCAACCATAAAATCCCGAACACTGAAGAAGGAGTTATATATACGCTTCATTAATTCAGGTCTCCGGCTGACAAACAGTGCCCGATGATTCTTACCCCAACAGGGTGGATACACGTACCGGAACGGCAAATGAAAAGAAAGAAAGCAGCAATTAAAAACAATTCCAAAACATGGAATATTTATATAGTAAAAGATCCATAGGGTTCAATTAAAACAATAAAACCAAATTCGTAATCTATAAAAAATGACATAGCTCGAAATCGGTATTTAATCCATAGGGAATAAGTGTGTTAAAACGAAAAATCAACCTCATTTCTTCTTGGTTTATTTTTTTGGTGAAATCCTCTCCACGCCAATTTTTCTTAATTTTTTTAAAGTGGGAAGAAACTTAAGCCAATAGGTGTTCCATCATGGTGATCTCTAAAATGTGCAGAGACAGTATGATATTCAAATTGTTTTTTTATATTTCTTACATGTTCCATAATTCTAATATGGAGAGGTCTAGTAGTCCTTCCAATATACATTTTATTGCATGGACAGATTAAAACATAGCTATGTTTTAATCTGTCCATGCAATAAAATGTATATTGGAAGAAATATAAAAAAACAATTTGAATATCATACTGTCTCTGCACATTTTAGAGATCACCATGATGGAACACCTATTGGCTTAAGTTTCTTCCCACTTTAAAAAAATTAAGAAAAATTGGCGTGGAGAGGATTTCACCAAAAAAATAAACCAAGAAGAAATGAGGTTGATTTTTCGTTTTAACACACTTATTCCCTATGGATTAAATACCGATTTCGAGCTATGTCATTTTTATAGATTACGAATTTGGTTTTATTGTTTTAATTGAACCCTATGGATCTTTTACTATATAAATATTCCATGTTTTGGAATTGTTTTTAATTGCTGCTTTCTTTCTTTTCATTTGCCGTTCCGGTACGTGTATCCACCCTGTTGGGGTAAGAATCATCGGGCACTGTTTGTCAGCCGGAGACCTGAATTAATGAAGCGTATATATAACTCCTTCTTCAGTGTTCGGGATTTTATGGTTGACAGAGACCATCATATGCAAGCGAGTCCCCATTTTGTTTACATGGGGATCCATGGAAACCGTTGCGACGGACGTCATTGGATCGCGACGGACGCCACTGGGCGGCATCGAAATTATCGCGCCGGGATACATTGAGTCAGGTGGTCTCCCCTATTTAACATAAAAGGACGGTAATGCACCAGGACGGTAATCTTTACTTTTCTATCTTTTTTGCTACTGAGGAAGCGCCGGGAGGTGCGAAACGCGTATAGCCACCTATTTTATTATGTTCATACAATATTTTACTGAGCAATAAAAATCTTCTTTGATTTAAAAAGAAAAAAAGTTCTTGTTTACTTTTTTGGGTTTCCCCAAAATACCCAATATATCGGGAGACGACCAGTACCAGGGAAATCGTCTACCTGGGGACACGGGCAATTAAGGTGGCCTACTTAACACCTGAAAAGGCGATCATATGAGAGCTGGAAGCTCTCGCAAACTGTGAGTGTTGATTTGGCGGCTTCAAATCCTCCTAAGTCACTTATTTAGCTTATTACGCTATGTAACCTCTCCCCTTCCTTTGAGGTATATGCAAGACATACATATGTATCTCCTTGTTGAAAGAAGTTTGGGAATACTCTGAAGAAAAGATTACCACTTTGTTGCTGTGTAAGAAAATTCCCTTTTTTCTCCCTCTCTCCTCTTTTTTTGTTTTTTTGGTTTACTCTATACATGAAGGAGCGCTACCCATTTTTTGTGTAAATTATTGTGATTTTGAGGTATTGGGGAGAATACCCCAACCCTTGGGTTGTATACAGCGATCCTTCTTTCTTGGGGTGTAAGCGCACCACTAAATCCTGTTGTTTCATTCAGGTATTCATACATAAGCCAGAGATCAGAAGCCACAGAGGGATCACGATCAAGCAAAGGAGGAGGCTGCCTTTTAAAGGTCGCAGATCAGTGGATCCCAGACCAGTCTGGCCACGGGGAATTCCTGGAGCGGAGGAGGAGGAAGGGACAGCCCCGACAAGGCAAGATCCGGCACATATCTCTCTCACCATCCAGGGGCAGGACTGTAATGTGTGGAAAAGTGACACAAGTGATAAACATTTGTTGTTGGTTTAAACATTCTGACACTTGTAGGTGGCCAGATTACATTGTGCGCTCTAAAATGGGGACAATAATGGGGAAAATCTCCGCTTGCAGGTTTTAGCGTGAGATTTCGGGGCAACCGGAACCATGCACTACCCTCAGTGATACTAGCGGTACCGCTTCTGGGCCGCCTTGAGTTTAACCTCCCGGACTCCATAGGACTCTATGGAGGGTTGTGTCGCCAAATCGCGAGCCTGCGTGAGTGATCGCGGAAGGACACTTGGGAGTATTTGTTCCCAGTCTCATTCTGCTCCCGGCGGTAAGAAGCAGCCGATTGGGTAACCATTCTCACTGCGAGATGAAAGGTGAGTACTGGATTTATTGGGGGGGGGGGAGTTAGCTAGTTGTAAATGATTCTGCAAAAGCGGATCCACTCGGCGCACTTCGGGACCCTGCACTGAATGCAGAATTCACAGCAGGGCCGGAGAATTGCGCCGAACAAAACAGCACCAAAATTTCTGTGAAATTTCAGTGCTCTTTGAATATTCCCTTAAGTAAAAATGATCAGCTATCTATAAAAAAAAATACTGTATAATATATATATATATATATATATATATAGTCAGTGAAAACCAGTAATGGTAATGTAATTATACCTATAAGGTTGCTCAGATTTTCATCCTCCGGGGTTAATGGCAAGTTTAATGCAAGCAGGTTACGTTATAATAACTGTATCCGTGAATTTCTGCCACTGCCTGTGCCCATAGACCAGGCGCACGTGGCCTCTATTAGTGCATTGTAACCCTCTTAATGGGTAATCTAGCATTTTATTATGGTTTGTGGAAAAAAAATCAGGATTCTTATAAGCTATTTTACATTTAGATTATGATCAGATGCCCTTGCTAATGACTCTGCTGGCCTCCTGCTATTACACAGACTGCACAAGGCATTAAAACGTAGAAACGCTGCTGCACAGAGCCAAAAACATGCACAGAAATCAAACCCGTCCACATTTTGCAGGATATATATATATATATATATATATATATATATATATATTTTTGTTTCTGTGTGCTTCAGTATTGAATGCATCAGGCTTTTATTTATTGGGAAACGTGAATATCTGCAAAAATGGAGATTTTCAAAAATAAACAGCGTAGGTTTACTGTAGTAATGACACTTAAAATATGCCACAATTTATTTAAAGAGAGGCGCTTTAAAAATTAAGATTTTTTTAAAAAAAATTCTCTTAATTGGAGGCATTTCCAAAACGGATGTGGACAATTTTCAACTTGCAGAATTTGGCCGCCTCTAAACTGAAAAAGTAGCCAATTCATTCCAAAAAGTAGTGTCATTTTTGTTAGCTAGTGTTAGAAATTCGGATTTGATTTAGAAAATAGGGTTAGGGTTAGAAATTAGGGTTTGGTTACCATTTGGGCTTCTGTTAGGGTTGCATTTTAGGGTTAGCTTTAACCATAACATTCTTCTCCTTTTAGCATCATTTTTAGGCACCAGATTCTGCCTTTTCTTTTGACGCCCGATGGACTCGCAATAGTTACAGCATTTATATAACGCCAACATATTCCGCAGTGCATTACAATCGTAAAGCGCAAACATGAGACATAATACTGTAAATAATGATACAAGTGGAAGAGTCAACCGTCAGTAAAATAAATCATCTGGTGTGAATATTTATATATAGGGATGCTTTTTGCAACGATCCATCAGTGATTGAAGAATATAACCAGTAATATACATAGATACAGGAAAATGGCATCGCGTCTGAGCCCTACCGGGGCGGCCGCAACAACCAGATGTATCCAGCCCAGTAACATGTATAAAACATAACCAGAAAAAAAGATGTCATCTACGCTAATTCCTATAACACCGTGTGAAAAAAACCACAATTAGAGGCTTTGGTTTACGTGAATGGCCATTGAAGTGTAAGCTCACCTGCCACGTCAAGGCACCTCTAGTGAGGCGAGTCCTATCTAATTAAGCCAAAAGCTTTTGTTGGCTTTATTAGATAGAGTGCAGGGTTGGAGTCGGCGATATAGAGCGGAGGCCAGACAGGTTCCAGGGCACAATAGAAGTTTAAAAGGAAAAACATAAGGAAAAAGAAAAACGTGACAAAACCCAGACCAGATATAGGAGGTGACTGGACACCACAGGAAAAGAACTGAACAGAACATGACAAGGAACTGAGAGCAGACTATGAAAATATGTTAGACGCAGAATACTCTGGAACACAGGGGCGAGACAGGAGAGGGGCTGACAGGGATAACTAAACAGATGCAAAACAGCAAGGAATAACTAATAGGCTGTATAAAGGATGCCAGGCTAAGGAGAAAACAGGAGAACCTAAGGACACCGGTAACAACAAGACATAAAGGAGACTTACTATACAGGAACACTGGGGTAAAAATAAACAAAGGCAAGACAGGTGGTTTCAGCAACAGGGGAAACTAATGGATGTGTCAGCAGGCTGGAGAGAATGGCCAGTTCATAAGCAAAAGGGTCGTGCCAGGCAGCTAGCAAGAATGGTATAGTCCAAGGCAAGAGGTCGGTATTCACTGAGTCAAATCAGGAAACAGGAGAATGTTCTTTATCCGGAGCCAAAGGTCGGTACACGGTATTCCAAATCTGGTACACAGGAACTCAGGACTGGAACACACAAGTGGGTATCAAAGGCAGAAGATGGTAGAATGAAGACAGGGCAGGAATACAGTGGGTATCAGGATGATGACAAGGTGTAGGTACTGGTCATAGTTACGCTGGTAAACAGATCCACACACAACCAGAGACTTCTTCTAATGAAGTAGCTCTAACTAGAAGGCATAGCTTCCCTATATGGAGACCTCATCAGGTGGATAGGCTGCACCTGAGGCTCTGTGGATGCTCAATAAACCCAGGCTGGACCTCAGGAACCTGGAATGAGGCACAAGGCAATGGTGAAAACTTTGTCTGGATCACAACATGAGGATACCAGGAAAAGGGCTGCCGGAGCCAGGCTAAGCAATATCAAACCTACCAGCGGATTCCAGGGATGGGGCATGACAGCTGGTGTGTGCAGCAGATAAAATCTACATTCAAGTCTCAGAGAAGATTGCTTTGGTCAGGTTTGTTTGACGCCCATCAAAGTGCAAATCGTAAGCAACAGGGGGCTTGAAAACAGCTGTGGTCCATGATTGCTAACTGTTCCCATATAGTCTTTATCAGATTTCTGGAAGCAGGTCACAGGCAAGTAATCACGTTATCTTTCTTTTTTTTATTTTGAATTCAAAATTTTATTTTGAAATAGGTCAGCAGTAAATCAGACATAAATACAAATAATAACGAGTGAGCGAAACAGGACAACTCAGGTGGGTAAAGTCAGAAAAACAAAAAAGCACTGTAGTCCAACAGTGGGGCATCAGGAAAAAGTAAAAGGGAGGGAAAAAATAAATAATAATAAAAAAATAAAAAAAATAAGGGAAAAAGGTAAAGGACTGCCCATTAGGTTGTGGCATTCCTGGCTAACCCCGACACCCCTTAGGAAGCCGGGGGCCATGAAAGAGACCACAGGGCCGGGAAACCTGGGGCCAAGAGGACGGCCAGAGCCTAGGTTGCCACCCTAGCGGCTCACCCAGGATACTACCCAATGTCCCATTAAAAAAAAAAAAGGGGGGGTAGTCCCGATGCTCCAGCAGACAATCAGCAAGTCCCAAATGTCAGCAAATAGGTCTGCATGTTCACTCGGACACAGACAATTAAGGGGGGGGTGGTAAAATCAAAGACCTCAGCAGAAAATCCTAAAACAAAAATGTCCTCAGGAAGAGTCTCAAGTGCTAAGGGAGGGGGGTATAAGCAGGGCATGTCATCAGGTTGGGGGGTAAACACTCAGCTAATGGTGAGTGTGGGTTGTCAGCAGGGGGTGAAACACATCTGGGGGGGATTGGGGAAAAGGCCTTGCAGGGAAGGTGTCATCAGCCAGGGATCCGAAAGCGGCACCATCCGGTTCAGCCAGTGACCAGGGAAAAAATAGGACACATGTTCCCCCTATGTCCAGCAGCCAAGAGCAGGGTCAGAACCAGGAAAGGTGACGAAGTGAGGCCGAGAGCAGGACCCTCGGTCTCCTCGAAGAAGCCTGGGGAAAGAAAAAACCTCCAATGGCTCCGGTTCCAGGTAACCCCGGCAGCTCCGGTCCCAGGACCACATGCCAGCTCCAAACCCCACCGCGTCCCGAACAGCGGCCAGGCCGGCATCGAGCAGGAAGAATCCAATGATGCCTCGACATCCGCAGCACCCTCCAGACGTCTGCGATCCACCCGGGCAGCTTCAGCTGAGGGTCGGCAGGCAGTAGGCAAACAGGAGATCCCTTTCAGGGGTAGGATAAGCGCCCGTAGCACCACCGCCGGGGCGTCGCAGCTTGTTCTCCGTTCTCCATTCTCCGGCCGCCATACCTCTTCGCACCGCTCGGCCGAGCAGGCAAGTGTACCGCACTCATGTAGGGGGCCCGCATTCTCACTCCCGGAGGGAGCAGTCACATCCCGGGAGAGCCGCATCTCAGCAATGAGGTGCCGGATGTCCCCTTGTGAAAGTGGACGCTCCCCTTCCTCCATCAGCCACGCCAGACATCTATCCAGGCACTCCATCGCAGCTCCACTGCCCCAAGGGAAGGGGAATGCTGATCCCAGCAGGAAAAGGCTTCAAAAATGGCCACCCGGGGTAGGCCGCAAAAACAGGCCGGAGGCAATAAATTGTCCCAAACTGCTCCGAGAGGGCACGGGAGAGATCAGGCATGGGTCCACAGGTACCTCAGTGCATTCCCCCACCTCGCCAGGTACTGCAGCCAAAGGTAGGTCGCAAGGGTCAGCAAAAAAATAGAACAATCCTTGTGGAGCTCAGCAAGATGCGACCATCCATATCGGCAGTCAGCTCCGCCCCCCCATCTTTCTTTTTTTTAACTCTGCCTAGCAACAGTTGAGGAGACAATAACACTGCTTAAAGGGATCTAACACATTTTATCAATCAAGCACATGTTAGATGACACAAATACCACAGAATTTTTTTTAAATAGTTTACTTTTTTTTATTGCAACCTCTGTATCTGATTTGCTCTTCCAGTATGGGGATGCTGAAATGTTTTTGCTGGAATCATGTCCACATGTGACATAACCCAAGCATCTTTTACAACTTACGTGTCGGAAATCATACCAGCGTTTAGCACATATATATTTATTTATATTGGATAGTGTATTAGTGGCTTATGTGCGAGGTGACACCGCTTATAAGAGGGGAGAAATGTCAGTTCCCACACTTATATATTTTTTGGAACTTGAACCCTGGTATTCTTTTGAGCGATGATGCTGTAAAAAATAAGAATGATGTTAAAAGAAAATCGAAAGAGATTGTAAAAGAAAAAAAATGAAATATCAGCCTATTAAGATATTGGTCTCACTATAATGACCTTATTAGAAATGGCTTGGGGTTGCCTTGGTTAACCTAAAGTTCTGAATGAACAGCTTCTGTATCACTTATTTACCAAATAATGAAATTTATTTCTGTATCTGTAGCGTTAAAAAAAAAACATAAAACATATACATATCACAAGACATAAACCGATAAATAAAGCTCCCCCTTCTACTGACTGTATATGTGTTTGAGTGGGGACAACATAAAAGTTTCTCTGCTCCCCATATATCTCTTCTTTTTTAAAAAAAAAATTATATTGCCACTGTTGTATATATTTTATGCTTCAAATTGCTGATGCATATATTCCCTTTGGCCGATCAAATCTACGAATATTACGTTTTACATTTGGAATGCGACACATATACTGACCTGGACTTTATTATATCGTTATGTTTTTATAACAGCGCATTCCTCACTTAGCCAGAATATTTAATTAGGCATTTAATCGAATGGTGGTGTCAAACAAGCAGAAATTGTTCTTGCAGAGATGCTGAGAATCATTTCATCGACGATAACATCTTGCCTTAAGCAATCCAAGGAAAGGAAGGCGAGAAATCAGGAGGACGCTGCATGGCACTATCTGTTTGGGTATGCGTGATGCGTTTCGTACAGTGACAAGGGCCAAAAGGCAAGGTCTTGCAGAAATTTTTCACATTAAACATTGTATTGTGTTTGTCATACTGTTATCTCAGTCCTCGTGGATACTTGCCCATAACGCTACTTTAGCATTCCAGTGTCATCTCTACTTCATGACTTAAGGATTCTGGCTATCAACATTTGACATCTGAAAGCTGTCAGGCTGTTTATCGAGCTGTCAGCGTTTTCCAACTAATGGAACAAGACCTTGCTATCATTTGAGACACTTTATCCCAGACAAGTTGAACTCGCATAAGCATTCTATGGCTTCTGAAACATCTCTGTCTCTCTAGGTTGTGGTCTAGGCTGCCCTTCCATGTCTCCTTCTTCAGATCTATCATTACGACGGTATCCTTACTTAATCATCTTTTCCTTTTCTTTCTAACGATCTTAACCTTCAGGATCCTGTCTTTAAACAGCTATTTTCATTTATCTTATCCGCGTTCTGAAAGACGGCAAATATGAACAAAGAATGTAAAAAAAAACATAAGAACAATTGTATCGCTTGGAGTTGGAAAGAAGATTGGAAGTGGGATACATAGAGGGGTGTAGACGAAATGGTCAAAGACCATGAAACCAATGGGAGATTCAAAGGTTGTAGACTGAGGGTGACTTCTTATAGAAGGGTATGGGATTGTTTTATTTAAAAACACATAATGCAAGATGGGAAAGATGGTTTGGTGCTTGGATGAAGAGGAGGTTCTTGCAGATAGGGCCGGAATGTTGAATGGAGAGGAGGAGACTGGTGATATTGCTGGGTGGATGGACCTAAAGAACGCAATTGGTGAAAGAGATTGGTAGATGAGTGGATGGTTGGAGAGGCAGAGATCCCTCCAATACAACTGTGGCGAAGTCTTGACTTTACGAGAAGCCGACTCAATCCCAGTCAGAAGACGCCACCAGCGAGTGTCCTTGGGCAAGACACATAACGATATGGATGCGCCTACCTCACAAAATACTTGTACACCTCATAGATTGTACGTTCCCGTGGGACAGAGTCCCCCTGAAACAGGTCATCAACAATGTGTGGTATTCTAATGTATTAACCGCTTGTACCCCTTTTAAAGAGCTGTGGAATATGTGGCGCTATAAATAAAGGATAATAAATAATAATAGGACTGGATTGATGGAGAGGAGTAAAATGGGGATAGAAATGTTTGGATGAGTGTAGAGCTTGACATTGGTGAGAAAGCTGGGTGAAAGAAGAAGAGTGCTGATAGATCTGGGTTTATGGATGGAGAGGAGGAGATTGTATAATAAAC
Source organism: Leptobrachium leishanense (assembly GCA_009667805.1). Classification (NCBI taxonomy): domain Eukaryota; kingdom Metazoa; phylum Chordata; class Amphibia; order Anura; family Megophryidae; genus Leptobrachium; species Leptobrachium leishanense. Next base: position 35,850,794 of record CM019064.1, read on the forward strand.
TACAGTCAAGTGGTGGAGAGTAGGGATGAGCTGTTCGGTTCGGAGTTCGATTCGAACATCGCCTGTTCGCGAACTACGAACATTTCCGTGTGTTCGCCCACAATGCACCACAATGGACCACAATGCACTTTTCCACTGGCCTGAAGCTTGTAATTGGCTACAGCCTTGCACTTGACCACAGGTCAGGTGCAATACAGGTTCAAGACTATGCCAATCATGGCTCAGAGTCCTGATTGGGCAAATTTTGCCCAATCATGGGCTCACAGAGCTAAATCCCGCAGCACACTATATAAGGCTTCACACAGTGCTTCAGCACGTGTTTGAGAGGAGATTGTTCTTGTGTTAGTGTGTGTTCTCACTGCCAGTCTGCCACCAGCTACTGGGGGGGGGGGGTCTCATTTCTACAAAATATCTGGGAATTGTGGTAATCTGTGTGTTCTCACTGCCACCCAGTATTTTGGGGGGTCAGTAATTTCTACAAAATATTTGGGAATTGTGGTAATCTGTGTCTTGTCACTGCCACCCATCAGGGGGTCTCACTGATTTTATAGGAGGTTTCTGGGAATTGTAATCCGTGTCTTGTCACTGGTTGCCAGCTATCAGGGTGTCTCACTGAGTTATAGAAACATAGAAAAATGTCGGCAGATAAGAACCTTTCGGCCCATCTAGTCTGCCCAATTACATGGATACTTTACCTGGATTTATCTTTTGTTTAGGATAGCCTTATGCCTATCCCATGCTTGCTTAAATTCAATCACTGTTTTGGCCTCTACCACTTCTACTGGAAGACTGTTCTGGAAATCTTTAATCTTTATAACAGAGTTGAATCAGAGTTCTGTATATATTTAATCTATATATCACTCACCATGTCAGAAAGACCAAAACGGACAGGCAGACGCTCCCAGGCACAGATAAGAGGGCAAGCGTCCTCTGTAACGGGAGGCTGTGCCTCTGGTCGTCGTGGACGTGGTGCATCCTCTGCAGGGGCACGCTTGTCCTTTCTAACTGGTGCTGGCTGTCTTAAGCAGCAGCAACATACAGAGGATTTGGTGGATTGGCTAACCAGGCCATCCTCATCCTCCGAGTCCTCTGTCAGCCAGGCTTGTATTGCTTTACAGTCCACCTCAGCTGCCAAAGCATCTAATTCAGCCTCCATGTCCACAGCTACTCCTGCCGTAGCCTCACTATCACACACGGAGGAGTCAGCTGAATTGTTTGACTACAATGACAGTGACACGATGGCACTTGCTGGCCTGGCACCAAAGGCACAATATTTGGGTGCACTGACGCCTTTACCAGATTCATATCTTTTTAATATAGGACTGCATGGTCCACCCCTGCATTCTTCCACAATACCACAGAGGGGTTACTGTATGATGGCACTTGCTGGCCTGGCACCAAAGGCACAATATTTGGGTGCACCGACGCCTGTACCAGATTTATATAATTTAAATTTTTTGGAACGCAGGGTCCAACCCTGCACTCTTCCACAATACCACAGAGGGGTTACGGTGTGACGGCACTGTTGCCGACACTAAAGGCCCAATTTTAAAGCACCTATTGTTACTTTCATCCAAAGCCTGCATAAGTTTCACCTTAATTTAGCCAAAAAAATCACTAAACTTTTTCTGCGCATCCTAAAATGTCTTTTCATACAGGCTGCCGCCCCAAGCAGTTGTTTATGAATAGATTAAAGAAAAAGCATTTACCGTCATATGAAACGTCATTTTTTGGTTTTTAAATGTTTCTATACATCCTACAAACCCGCCACTTCACGGGCAGGTTATGGGGACCTCCTAAGCATGATATTTGAAGGGATTTTTCGTTTTTATTTTTAACCCTTATTTCATGGAAAACTCAGTCCCTTTAAAAGCGTTTTTTTTAAAAAACTTTTTATCCTTGTTTCCTGTCCCCCAGGGCACTACCCGGACCCCCAAACACCTTTTATGGCAAATATCTTGCATATATGCCCTCTTAGAGGGCACTCTAAAAACCGAACTTTTGAGTCCCATTGACTTGCATTGAGTTTGGTTCGTGTTCGAGTTCGAACTCGAACTTTCGAAATTGTTCGAGTTCGAATGCGAACCGAACACGGGGGTGTTCGGCTCATCCCTAGTGGAGAGGAGGATATTAGTGATTGAGCATGGTGGGTGTCTGGAGAGAAATTAACTGGTGCTAGAGCATAGTGGCTGGCTGGAGAAAAGGAGATAGTGAAAAGTAGATGGGAGGAGAAGAGACTGTAAAAATACTGAGTGATAAAATGATGAGTGATAGTGCTTGGTGGATGTTGGGAGAGGAAGAGATTGGTGACAGAGCTGAGTGGATATTTAAGAGGCAGAGATAGTTGAGTTGGGTAGAGAAAGAAGATTGTTGATAAAGATGCACGGATGGTGAAGTGGAAGAGACTGGTGATGAAGCTGGGCTCGATGGGATGGAGAGGAAGAAATTGGTGATAAATTTGGGTAGATGGGTGGAGAGGGAAATATTGGTGATCAAGCTTTGTGGATGTTTTGAAAGGATGGGATTGTGGTAGAACTTGGTAGATTTTCAAGATGGGGTGATTAATGATAGTCAGGTATGTCATCATTGGAGAGACAGAAATTGGTGATAGATGAAATGGGTGGAGTTGAAAAGAATGCTGATAGGGCTGGATGGGTGGAGTGGAGAAGATTGGTGGTAGTGCTGGCTGGATGGGTGAAGATGAAGAGATTGCTGATAGAGCTGGGCAAAATGGGTGGTTATGAAAAGATTGGTGATAGAGTTGGATGGATGGGTAGAGAGGAGATTGATGATAGAGCTGGGTGAATGGCGGAGAGGAGAAAATTGGTAATAGAAATGGATGGAGAGAAGGTGAGTAGTGATACATCTGTGTGGATTGGAAGAGATGGGCCATAATTGAATGGAGAGGGGGCAATTGGTGATAGAATAGTGTAGTTATAGGAAGAATATGTTGATGATAGCCCTAGGTAGTTGTTACTTGGACATCTAAGCATTGGAGAACCAGTATTGCTATCGGAGTAATATAAGCCTTGCTTGAAGTGGTGAGATCCTATTGTACACATACCTACATGTATGCATCCTTATAGTTCTGGATCCTGTGAAAGAGGTGCTTTTCACTACTCCATTGCCAGTAGCCAGTTTTACCATGGCATCCTGCCTCTAAACATTAAAAAAAAATGAATTTTTTGGCAAACAAAAATAGGTCCAACTGAAAATTGCTTATGAAATCTATAGAAACATAGAAAACGTCAGCAGATAAGAACCTTTCGGCCCATCTAGTCTGCCCAATTACATGGATACTTTACCTGGATTTATCTTTTGTTTAGGATAGCCTTATGCCTATCCCATGCTTGCTTAAATTCAATCACTGTTTTGGCCTCTACCACTTCAACTTCAACTATAATTTCAATCTAATAGACATATTACAGGGACAAGAAAATATTTTTTTTATCCATACAAGAAAGATTGTCTGCGCTGGTCTGCTTATAATCATCTCTGACCCTGAATGCCAAAGTGACACGTTCTCATTTTAAAGGGACATACTGCATGCCAGTATCTTTACTGTGTCTATAGGTGTCCTAGAGAGTAAAGCTCGTGCACTGGGCACATGTCTCACATCAATCTGTATGGCTAACATACACGGGAGAGCATTAGTACTACACGTTTCTCACTTTTTTCTTTTTTCCTACATTGTTTTTTAATAGACGGTTACTCTCAAACACACGTTTCACTGTTCTACTGAAACAGTGACATTTGCAAAGGATAAATGGAAACATAAAAATCACGGGTCAATTCTTTCACATTAATACTGGTATTATCGATCACCTTAACAGAGTTTTTTGCCTCCCTGCACCGGTCAAAAGATTGTAACAATTTATCTTGAAAGTTTGTTCAGGAACTATATTAAGTGTTTGCTTATTATTCCACTTCTCAGTAAATCTTTTTTCAATTTCTTTCAGCTTGGTTCTTAAAATTATCAATTACTGTGCACTTTTTTTTTTCGCTATCTTTGGGAGCTGGCACTCGGGATATTTTTTAGTCCATGATTTTTTTATGGCAGGCAGATACCTTAAGGTAACATTTTTATCTGTTCTCTCACAGCGAGTTTTTGTAGCGACTTTTATTTGATTCTTATCTACACGTAGAAATAAGAACTAAAAGATGGGGGGGGGAAGTAATAGCCTCCACAGTGGCTTTATAAGAAAAGATAAAGTCAATAGCATCAGCATTAATTCTCATAAAATTCCCACAAAGGGATCTTTATTATTTCAGCTGGAAATAATCAAACCATATTTATTAAAGTAATTGTGTCAATTTATATTTTCATATATATATCTCTCACATTTTAGAAAAAAGTTTATACCTTGTGTTATTGTTTTATATCTAAACAGAATTTTTATTACATTAATATTGGATAAGAAATAAGAAAGCCTAGGCTATCCACTGGTATAAATGGCATTTAATATCATCAAGGAGGATAATGATTTTCTCACAGCACATTTGTATGCTGTTTGATAGTTCATTTGCACAAGCCTTGGGTTCTAAATAGCAGTTGAATTGGGGACAACGTCTTTTTTAATCAATATCAATCAAAATTATATTACAAATATAAAGGTTATTTGTGATTTGGAAAATATGTTCGTAATTTTTTTTTCAGGGCTCAAAATCTTCACCCGCCCAGATGACACTTGTTAGTAGATATTAGACATTTTCTACCTACACATGCTTATTAAAATTTGCTGCTGGGCAAACAGGATGCTGGATGGGTTTAGAAGATTTGGCAACAGAGCAGGGCCGGACCAAAAGATAGTCTTTTTCCTGCAAATGCTGCCCCCCCCCTCAAAAATACACACCCAACGAAACAGACCCACGGAAATCAGCTGTCTACAGTTCATTCAGCTTCAGTTAGGCATGAGGTTTACATTATCACATACAATGCAAAGAACAACAAAAAGAGAGATGGGTAAATATTACCAAAAACAACAGAAAATATAGAAAAATAAACAAACAGTCCAATCATAGTCCAGTCCTCCTCCCTCACCCCTGCTCTCACACACATCTTCAACCTATCTCTCTCCACTGGCTCCTTTCCATCCGCCTTCAAACACGCGCTAGTTACCCCTTTACTAAAGAAACCATCCCTCGATCCCAACTCTCCATCCAACTACCCCCCTGTATCCCTGCTTCCCTTTACCTCTAAGCTCTTAGAAAAACTAGTCTTCAACCGCCTCTCCCTCTTCCTGTCCTCCAATTCCCTACTTGACCCCCTGCAATCTGGCTTCCGTCCCCTACACTCAACTGAAACTGCCCTCACCAAAGTCACCAACGACCTCCTAACTGCTAAAAAACACGGCCACTATTCTATTTTGACACTGTTGACCACCCCCTCCTTCTACAGACCCTCAACTCTCTGGGTCTCGGTGACACTGCACTTGCTTGGGTTGACTCCTATTTATCCAACAGGTCCTTCTGTGTGTCCTTTGCTGGTAACTCCTCCTCTTCATTGCCTCTATCTGTTGGTGTACCTCAAGGCTCTGTCCTTGGTCCTCTGCTCTTTTCCATCTACACCTCTTCCCTGGGCAAAATCATCAACAGCTTTGGCTTTAATTACCACCTCTACGCTGATGACACTCAGATCTACCTCTCTACCCCTGATCTCTCTCCCCCTGTCCTTTCAAAAGTCAGTGACTGTTTATCTGGCATCTCCTCCTGGATGGCCTCCCACCACCTAAAGATCAACATGTCAAAGACTGAGCTCCTACTTATTCCTCCCTCCAATGCCTCCCCACCTCCTGACTTCTCTATCACGGTGTAGGGTATCACCATCTCCCCATCAAACCAAGTTCGCTGTCTTGGAGTTACACTTGACTCTGCTCTTTCCTTCATCCCCCACATCAAGTCTCTTTCCTCCTCCTGCCGATACCAACTGCGTAATATTTCCAGAATTCGGCCATTTCTTACCGCTGTCACCACAAAACAACTCATACACGCCCTGGTAATCTCCCGACTCGACTATTGCAATAATCTCTTATCTGGCCTCCCTCTGTCCCGCCTCTCCCCCCTTCAATCCATCCTGAACGCCTCCGCCAGGCTAATTCACCTCACCCGCCGCTCTGTCTCTGCCGCTCCCCTCTGCGAGTCCCTTCACTGGCTCCCCATCCACTGCAGAATTAAGTTCAAAATCCTTATCCTTACCTACAAAACCCTCACTAACTCAGCTCCCCACTACCTGTCCTCACTAATCACCAAATACACCCCAGCCTGCTCCCTAAGGTCAAACAGTGACCTGCGCCTAGCTTCTCCCCGCATCACCTCTTCCCATGATAGACTGCAGGATTTCTCACGCGCAGCCCCCACTCTTTGGAACGCTCTCCCTCGTACTGTCAGACTTTCCCCTAACTTCTCTTCCTTCAATCGCTCCCTTAAAACATTCCTATTTAGGGAAGCCTACCACCCAACTCACTGACGCAACCATCAATCACTCTCACCTTACAGTCCTCTCCTCCTGTTTCCAACCCCAACCCTCCCAGATTGTGAGTTCCTACGGGAATAGGGCCCTCATCTCCTCCTGTACTGTTTGTCAAATGTTGTTCAATGTATTGTAACCCTGTCTATACTGTGCCTATTGTACAGCGCTGCGGAATATGCTGGCGCTTTATAAATAAAGAATAATAATAATAATCATACTCGCCCGGCTCATGAAGTTGTATCCTAATTTGTTGCTCACGTAGCTGTCTACGGTTCGTTCAGCTTCATCAAGGAAGCTCTTTTACATTGTCACATAAAATGGAAAGAACAACAAAAAGAGAGGAAGGTAAATGCTAGCAGAATGCTTGGTTGTGTAGGGAGAGGTATTAGCAGTAGGAAAAGGGAAGTGCTCATGCCACTGTACAGAGCACTGGTGAGACCTCACTTGGAGTACTGTGTGCAGTACTGGAGACCATATCTCCAGAAGGATATAGACATCTTAGAGAGAGTTCAGAGAAGGGCTACTAAAATGGTGTACGGCTTGAAGGAGAAAAGTTACCAGGAAAGGCTTAATGATCTTAACATGTACAGCTTGGAAAAAAGACGAGACAGAGGAGATATGATAGAAACATTTAAATACGTAAAGGGAATCCACAAGGTAGAGGAAGGGAGTATATTTAAAAGGAAACAAAGTAGCAAAACAAGAGGACATAGTCTTAGATTAGAGGGGCAAAGGTTTAAAAGTAACATCAGGAAGCATTATTTTACTGAGCGGGTGGTGGATACATGGAACAGTCTTCCAGTAGAAGTGGTAGAGGCCAAAACAGTAATTGAATTTAAGCAAGCATGGGATAGGCATAAGGCTATCCTAAACAAAAGATAAATCCAGGGAAAGTATCCATGTAATTGGGCAGACTAGATGGGCCGAAAGGTTCTTATCTGCCGACATTTTTCTATGTTTCTAAATCTTACCAAAAACAAGATAAAATATAAAAACATAAACAAACAGTCCAATCATACTAGCCTGTCTCGTGAGGTTGTATCCTCATTTCTTGCTCCCGTAGCTGTCTACTGTTCATTCAGCTTCACCAAGGCAGCAGCTCTATTACATTCTTACATAAATGCAAAGAACACCAAAGAGAGGTAGGTAAATCTTACCAAAAAACACATTAAAAGAAAGAAAAATACAGCAATCAATCCACCCATGCTTGCCTGTCTCGTGAAGTTGTATCCTCATTTGTTGCTCCGGTAGCTGTCTACGTTTCGTTCAGCTTCATCAAGGAAGCTCTTTTACATTGTCACATAAAATGCAAAAAACAACAGAAAGAGAGGAAGGTAAATCTTACCAAAAACACCAGAGAATATATAAAAAATAAGCAATCATTCCCCTCATACTTGCCTGTCTTATGAAGTTGTGTCCATATTTGTTGCTCCTGTAGCTGTCTATGGTTCATTCAGCTTCATCAAGGCAGCTCCATTACATTCTTACATAAAATGCAAAGAACACCAAAAAGAGAGGTAGGTAAATCTTACAAAGAAAAAGATAAAATGTAGAAAATAACCAGTCATTTCCCTCATACTTGCCTGGCAGGATCTCGCCTCTCCTGGTCGGTGGAGTGATCGTGGAGGGAGACAGGGGACTTTCTTCCCCCAGTCTCCCTCTGCTCCCGGCGCCCAGAAGCAGCGAATCGAGCCGCCGTTCTTTCCATGGGATAGGAGGTGAGTGTGTAATTTTTGGGGGGGTTTGAGCTGCAGATAACGGATTCTGCAGCAGCGCAATCCATTACCTGCACCTCTGAGTTGGTGGTCATTTTTTCGTTAGCGCCAGCTCAAGTGATCCTAACGCTAGTTACTCTGTGCTTTCACTTTGCGCTCCCCATGTTAGGTATAGGGAGCACAAAGTACAGTAAACTCGTGCTATGAGTCGCAAATTAATGAGTGCTAACAGGTTTTTTAACCCATCTGTGATTTTAAGGCAATCTGGTCGCAGCGTTATGACCTCCTGTAAGCTAACGCTGACGCTAGTGTTAGCTTGACGGAGGTGATACAGCCCAATGTGTCTTAGACAACTAGTTAGTAATATCTCTGATTGAAATAATATTTTATCCTTCTGTTACCCCACCTAGTGTTCCATCCCTGTCCTTTAACTTTAACCCCTTCACTACCAAGAGGTTTTCCAAAAAAACACCGTCAGGAACCAGTGTTTTTTTATGAAAATCCTTTTAAATGAATAATACAGTAAGAAATATTTGGGAATATTCCCAATGTATCCCTTACTGTAATAACCAATTTGGCAGGCGTATGTCGCCATCTGCTGGTGAGAAGGAGTTACTGCAGTTCTGGGCTCAGTGCAGGATCAGCTGGGGAAAAGTCCATTAGAAACATTCCCCGGGAGGTTTTAAAAAGTGTTAGCATCTTGGACATGATGCCCAGGGTGCCAAAACTGTAGGGGCACTTTCTGGAGCACAAATACTAATGAAATGTTTTGCAAGAAACACATTTCATTTGCAACGATACATCATAGTTACAGATTGCGTTAACACAGGCTGCTGTGTCTGCTGCTACTGATCTCACATACACAATCAAGGTATTGAAGGGGTTACTGGTGACTTCTTTACATAAATCATTTGAGGTTTTCTCTAACAGACTGTAAGCATTTGAAAATACTTATCCATAGGAAATAAATCGAGGCAGAGTTTCTTTAGTGATACAGAGCTGTCCCATTACTGCTCCATCTTTTCAGCAGATTTTGGATGTTGGTGCTTTCATGGCTGTGAATCACTGCTTAAAAACACAGTGTCACCTATAATCTTTCAGCTGCACCCTTCGCAGCTAGGAAATAACACCTATTTAATGTAATTAATACCAAATAAACAAAAGACGTCATATTGGGCCCATTAGGTGACAATCCGTGTGTAGGCAGAGCATGTGAGTAAAAGGTCTTTGGCTGAATAACTGAATCATTGGTCCTAAAATTGAAATGAAACTATAATAAAGTGATTCCAAGGCACTAAAGACTTAGGTCATTTTTTCATGATTTCTTTTAAGTCAATCAGATACTGATTATAGTGCAGGCTCTTCCATAGGAGCTGCTGGGGCAGTGTTATAATATATACAGTATATATATATATATATATATATATATTATATATATATATATATATATATATATATATATATATTTTTGTTGTTGCTGAAACAATAAAATCAATATCAAATTGGAAGACATTTTAAGGAGCGTGCGTTAGTCCTTTTTGGATATAAACTAAACTGCAAAATGAAAAAGAGAAAATACAGTCCGTCCCCCCCCCATAATTTTGTGTTTGTATAGCGGAGTCGGAGAAACAGCAGAAATTGAGCAGGTCAGGATTTAGGGACATTCCTTGAACTATGTCCTGTATAAGGATGCTTTGCACATGCTCTGATTGTCTCTTGAAGAGATATTTGCTGTTTTCCATTTAATGTCATTGGGCTTTCTGAGCCAGAATGTGACAACATTAAAGGGCTCTGATTGGTCCATAGTATCAGGGGGCTTGATCCTGGAATGCATAAGCAGGCAGCATCCTGCTTTCATAGATAGAACCTTTGTAGCGCATCAAAAATAGATTTAAAGGTAGACTTCAACAAAGAGGTATATCAAACATAAAGTGCTTCAGTCTTAAAGTGCTTCAATCTTAAGGTGACAAATATTCAATCAATGTACACATATAAAAGTGCAATGTGCCATAGAACACAGTAAAGTGCAACAATATATAAAATTCCAGCAGTGCGATGGGTATAAGAGAGTCTATAAAGTGCAACAGTGTCCGAATGTGCAAAATGTGCAAATTCAATGATATCCAATACAACAGTATGAATACCAGTGGGAAAATTCCTTAAAATTTACTTCTCTTTATGTTCAAGCGATGCACAAATATAGTCCTCCTTTCTTGGTCTGTGTATCTCTTGCTGTCTCTCAATAGTGGAGAGGATAGCCAGAAAGGAGAAAAAAGTGAGAGAAAGGAAAAAAATTTGGAGGGGAGAGAAAAAATGAAGAAATAATCGTGCAGAAAATCCCAATTAAATATGGCAAATAAATCACTCGTAGGAATATGGAAACTCACATTTATAAGAGCCCAAAAAATCCCTGGCTCTAGGTTTAGGAGCTTCCAGCCATATAGAGGGTGGCGTATCCCTTCTTAAATCTTCAACTCTGGTTGCGATGGCTACAATAAGATTATAGACAGCGCTCCCATAGTATATTACCGTATTATGATAAAAAAGAGGTGATAATGTATTGAACTCACCACATATGGAGCCTCTTCCACACAGGCTCACTCAATACAGCGTCAGGTACACTATGGTGGATACCCAGAACCTCTTCTCAACCGTCTGAGGGCCAGATATCAGGAGCTTCCAAGCGGTGGCAAGTATATATCCAAGTCAATAGAATATAAACCATATAAAATTTATTAAAAAATTTATTGCATATTAAAAAATGGACAGATGCGTTACCGAGACGCGTTTCGGCATTAACAGCCTTCCTCAGTCGGTATATTTAGGTGCACTATTGTCCAAAAAAATCTCCAAACAGCAACTCGGCAACAGAAACTCAGCTGCCCCCTCATAACAGTGTCCCACGCCCTGTGCCGGAATGCAACCATAAAGTTAAATAGAATCTTTAAACCGAGGGTGCACCAGATGGCATAGCAAGCTTTGTAACGTTCTGGCTTTCCTCCAGCCCTCCCCATCCTAGCGGTCATACTGCCATCATTTACTGTAAGGAGATTGTCTGAACTCACGATCTCGAATGTTCCTCGTTGTGACCAGAACACCTCAAACATAGATTTGTCCGAATGATAATACAGAACAATTTCTGGAACTTTGTTCCTGTTTTCATCAGCAATAATGAGCGGGGGATAGAATTAATTTTTAACTTTGTCCCATAAATATGAACCAGGATTTTATGAGCCTTTGTTGTATGCTGTATCAATCAGCATCCTCTTGGCTGACAAATTGATGATCCTTTTTTTATTTACAGACACTTTTTTGACTGCGTTTTACCAGAAAGCCAGTTTTTGAGGTTCTGTATATTTTTTATTGTTTGCAGTGTCAAGTCCTAATAAACAGAAGTGTGGGAACTTGCCAACATTTTAGGAATTATTATCTCACACTTAACACAAGGACACACTCAAATCTGATATATTACTGTATATATAAAGATTTTAGGGAAAACATATGATAAATCCAATATTTATTGTGACTTAACAGGGAAAGATATTACTGAAAATATGAATACAAACTTTGTACAGGTCTATTCACTAAAGGTGAAACGCAGGAGAATTGGCAGGAGAAGTGAAAAATCTATGTCAAAATAACTACACCAGAAAAATTCACCCATCTATTTCACTTTCCAAATCAGTTATTTTGTCTAGGTTGTTCACTTCTGCCAATTCTCTAGAGTTTCACCTTTTAGTGAATAGACCTGATAGTGTGTGGGACCAATGGGAACTCAGTTCTCTCAGTAGAAATAGTGGAGAAACTGTATGTATTGGGGGCTACATATTCCACAAGGTTCTGTCGACCTAATGATGTAGTTCTGAATCATCTCTAGGACCACGGTTGACCATCCCTGGTCTAGGTATCTGTCACACACCCCGGGTGGCAGCCGGTTTGGAATGACTGTCCGTGCGGCAACCTCAGTGGTCGGCTCAGGGGCTGGGGGCATGCCAGGACCTGGTGCTGCCTCTCATGGGTCTCGCGTGCTCAGCCTCAGCACCAAGGCTCCTTTCCATCCACAATGGGTGGGGCGGGCTTTGGTGTGCGATGTCATCGGGGTGGATGCAGGCGCCTGGATGGGATGGCGCTCGGGCCAGGCGGAGGAGTCTCAGTCCTGGAGGACTTAATGGGAAACTGTGCTGGCCGCCTCCGTGATCCTTATCGGCTGGCCCTTGGGAGTGTGCTGTTTGGCTGGGAGAGTGCTCCCAGGGAAGAGTGTGACACTGTGACTCCCGTACCACCTATATAAGGTCCAGCTGATCAGTCTCAGACTGCTTCAGCATTTTTCTCACTCTTAGTAGTGAAATTCTAGTGAAACCTATGTTTTTTTGTGTGTATCAGTTCCTGGCTAGTATTCCGGTCTTTCCTGTCTCGCCACTCACCCTTGACCTTGAGTTGGTTGTTGACCACCGTATTTTGTACTGCGATTCTGGTTCCAAACCCCGCCTCTACATCTGGGTTCTGTCCCCTCCCACACCGGCCATAACAGTATCCTTGATGGTAGACCACTCAACATTGCCACCAAGATGCCATATCTTATCCAACTGGTCAGCCAACCACCTCGCCAATGAGACTACTAGGAACTAAAACATCAATGCCAACATAGTTGTTGCATACTAATATAATAATAAGTAAAATAAATATAATTTAATCGGATTAATATAACATATTCATTTCTTTATAAATGATCCATAGGTTGCGCAATGCAGGCAATTCAAATATTTCGTTGCAAAAGTACATTAATATTAATGAACGTGCAAATGATTAATCATGCACATGAATTAATGCCGTAGATCAGAAAAGGATTAAATCCGAGTTCAGGAATGAAAGCCAAATGGTCACAGTCTTCGCAAACCTCAAATTCTACAGGATTACGCTGGCGCGTGGGTTGCTGATGCGCTATCACAGGGCAATGTAAAGTGTTTGCAGCCTGGGAACATACGGTATTCTGTATACTTTAGCCACGTGACACACGTGTGACAATACTGACTAATGTAATACCCTTCAGGTAGACATAGCGTTAGAGAACGCTCATGAGATTATTTGGAATACTCAGCGTTTCCAAGTATCCTAATACATTAGTGAGAAGTGACAATAATATTAATGGTATAAAACAAGATATTGTTTGCACAAACTGGTGAGTGAAGCCCTGATCTGGGAACCTGGATAATATCTTGCAAATAGGACTACGGCAGTGAAAAAAATAGTATAAAACCTGTCTGAATACGATATGATATATACAAACAGAATGACAGAAAAATCCAATAACCAGAAAACTTAATTCATGAAGTTTTTGTCTAAAACTGTTTGTTTTTAACATAAAATAAAATGTTCAAACATCCTGAAATATTAGTATGAGTTGAGCATCCTGGGTTATATTACAACAAAGATACAGAAAAGCGACGTCGTACCTGAGCCCTACCAGGGCGGCCGCAACCACCAGACGTATCCAGGCCAGTAACATGTATAAAACATAACAAGAAAAAAAGGTATAATCTGCGCTTACTCCTATAACATCATGTGAAATAAAACACTATTAGAGCCTTTGGTTTACTTGAATGGCCATTGAAGTGTAAGCTCACCTGGCACATCACGGCACCGCTAGTGAGGCGAGTCCTATCTAATGAAGCCAAAAGCTGCTTTCTGAGCAACCATGCTGCTCCTCAGTCATGAGGCAGGTGAGCTTACACTTCATTGGCCATTCAAGTAAACCAAAGCCTCTAATTGTGTTTTATTTCACATGGTGTTATAGGATAACACCCTATCCGATGCGCTTATCCCTACAACACCATGTGAAACAAAACACAGTTAGAGGCTTTGGTTTACTTGAATGGCCATTGAAGTGTAAGCTCACCTGCCTCATGACTGATGAGCAGCATGGTTGCTTAGAAAGCAGCTTTTGGCTTCATTAGATAGGACTCGCCTCACTAGAGGTGCTGTGATGTGCCAGGTGAGCTTACACTTCAATGGCCATTCAAGTAAACCAAAGCCTCTAATTGTGTTTTGTGGTGTTAGGGATAAGCGCAGATGACACTTTTTTATCTTGTTATATTGCAACAAAGGCTGGCTGTCCACTGGGTCCGTAGTCAGACGACTGACTTATAGTGACTTAGCAAGGAAATATATGATTGGTCACCTGATCCCCTAAATAAAATCTTTTTAGAATGTGGAAGCAAATGGGAACTACGTTCCGTTTGTAGAAAATAGAGGTGGAACTGTGTTTCCAAGTTTTCCACTCGATTTCATCTGTGATTCCATCCTGTAGTAATGCAATATTAATCAGGTGCTCTGTTTCCTTCATCAGGATTCAATGGTCAGAAAATTTGTGTTCTTTTAGGTTTGGGAATGTGTGGCATGTGCCAAGTGTTTATGTGAATATTTCTGAATGCATTAAATTCCGATTTTGGGAGAATTTTCATGGATCAGAACATAAAAGTACATGCCAATCAGAAGGCTACAGGGTCGGCTGAGATGGCAAAGTGCCAGTCATAGTATGAGAATCAAATCACCATGGACAAAACAACAAAGTATTAGTGCTGAGCATTTTTGGGAGGTTGGATTAGCTGCTAACTTTATAATGACAGCTTGGCTAAGAGCAGCAGAGCTGAGATATGACACGCACGCTGCCTATAAGCAAGTCAACGGATACACCTCATCGCGACCCTCAGACATTATGTGCGCCTGCAGATTTTCCTTACTGTCTCCATTTTGAGACTGTATTCCAGGGTAGGTGCTTTATCAGTGTCTGGCCGCGTAACGAAGCGCAAAGCTGCCAGATACCACCAGCAGCGAAACACGTCGCCGCAAGTATAAGCTTGTAGAGTCCATAGGACTATATGGAGACTTGTGCGTCTTGGCCGCGAGCTCTGAGTGACCTCGCTATCACGTGATAGCACATTGCCGCTGGTGAATCGTGGAGGGAGACTAAGAACAGTTTGTTTCCAGTCTCACTCTGCCCCTGGAGAGAAGAAGCAGCGGATCGGGCTGCCCTTTTCACATCGGGATGAGATGTGAGTATGGGATTTAAGGGAGGATTAGGAGAGTGCATTTACAAATCACTTAACACCAGCTTTGATGCCCGGGTCAGACGTACGGTTTGCAGAGCAGAAGAACGTCCGTAAGAGTGGACGTTCCTTCCACTCTGACACCCTTCTGACCAGGGCCGGCCCGATGATGGTGCAGTGTGGATCGGCCGCTCCGAGTGGCAAATATTTTGGGGTGAGATAAGGCTATTATCCGTGAGTTAAGGCTAGGGTCAGACTAACGCATATTTCGCAGCGACCGTCAAAAAGTGCGTCCGAACACATTGCCGTATTTTTTCACGGATTGCGCGAAAACGGTCATACGATGCGCATTTTTGTGCGTGATTTTTTACGGATCCAAACCAGGAAACTTTGGGTGTCTGGACGTTATGTTGGCCGGACATGAGCAGGGTCTGACGTCTCCAAATCACGCACACACGCCGCTAGTGGACGCAGCGCACTCTGTACGTCCGTACTAGCGGTTCTGCGTTCTCGAAAAAATGCGTTCATTTTCCACTTGCGTTGCGCAGCCGGACTTTCGTGCGACCGTACTTCGTATATTGGCCGTCATTGCCCGTCATTTGCTGCTAGTGCGGCCGTGATTAAGTGCGCCTAAACGCACGTTAAAAATTCGCTAGTCTGACCCCAGCCTAAATGGGAGAATTTTTCTGGTTTGGCTATTTTGACCTAGAATTTTCCATTCTCCAGTCATTCTCCTGCTCTTCACCGCTCTCTGAATAACCCTGACAGGGTTATTCAGAGAAAGGTGAAACTCAGGAGAATGACTGGAGAATGGAAAATTCTAGGTCAAAATAGCCAAACCAGAAAAATTCTCCCATTTATCTCACTTTCCAAATCGGCTATTTGGTCTAGAATTTTCCATTCTCCAGTCATTCTCCTGCTTTTCACCGCCAAAAAATCACTAAACTTTTTCTGCGTGTCCGAAAATGTCTCCTCTTTTCATACAGACTGCCGCCCCAAGCAGTTGTTTATGGATAGATTAAAGGAAAAGCATTTACCGTCATATGAAATGTAATTTTTTGGTTTTTACATATTTCTATACATCCTAGAAATCCGCCACTTCACGAGCAGGTTATGGGGACCTCCTACGCACGATATTTGAAGGAATTTTTAGTTTTTATTTTTAACCCTTATTTCATGGAAAACTCACTGTCCCTTTAAAAACGTTTTTTTTTTTACTTTTTGTCCTTGTTTCCTGTCCCCCAGGGCACTACCCGGACCCCCATACACCGTTTATGGCAAATATGTAGCATATATGCCCTCTTGGAGGGCACTCTAAAAAACCGAATTTTCAGCCCCATTGACTTGCAGGGGGTACGGGTTCGGACCCGAACAAATGGGAAGTTCGGGTTCGGGCCCGAACCGAACTCGGGGGGTGTTCGGCTCATCCCTACCTATATCCTCCGATCCAGGACCACCACCTTACTTGCAATACCACAATACAAAAAGAAAGTGGCTCGATCCTCATTTTCCTACAGAGTGCCGCAATTATGGAATAACCTCCCAGACACCATCAAATCTTCCCCCAGTTTAAAGTCCCTTAAGAGCTCCCTATTAACATACCTCAATACGGAATGCACCTGTAAATATGTAACACAGTGACTATATACAGAATGCACCTGTAAACATGTAACACAGTGACTATATACAGAATGCACCTGTAAACATGTAACATAGTGACTATATACAGAATGCACCTGTAAACATGTAACATAGTGACTAGATACAGAATGCACCTGTAAACATGTAACATAGTGACTAGATACAGAATGCACCTGTAAACATGTAACATAGTGACTATATACAGAATGCACCTGTAAACATGTAACACAGGGACTATATACAGAATGCACCTGTAAACATGTAACATAGTGACTAGATACAGAATGCACCTGTAAACATGTAACATAGTGACTATATACAGAATGCACCTGTAAACATGTAACATAGTGACTATATTTCCTACATATTTATTTTCTGTTAATCTGTATATTTGTTTTGTGTTAATATCTTGCATTTTACTACTTTGTATTTCTTCAACCATGTTCTTGAATCTAGGACATACTTGAAAACGAGAGAAATCTCAATGTATCCTGAGTAAGTAGCGCGATGGCGGCGGATGCCCATCCACATCCATGTGCTCAGGGGAGCCCCACCATTGGCCCCTTCGGTTGTTACACCACTGCCTAGCAGTACCAATGTTTTGGTTCCGAAGCAGCATAGTGACCGCTTAGGCTGGGGTCAGACGAGCGTAGTGTTCACGTCCGTGATTGCGCCTAAAAGTACGTCCGTGATAGCATGAAAGAAAGTCCATTGGAGCCTGTTACACAAAGTACGTCCGCACTGAACTGCGGACGCACCACGGCCGCGGCAAACGGACGCAAGGCAGGCAAGAACGTACAACCACTAGAACGGCCGCACAAAGTGCGCTGCGTCCGCAACGTCCGCATAGCTTTGTGTGTGAGTGATGGAACGTGGTCAGACGGACTGCATTTATACGTCCAGCATTTTTCACGGACAAAATGGTTTTGCTTTTTAATTTATTTTCTCTCCTACATCCGTCAAAATATACGTCAGTGAAAAAACGGACTGTGTGACCACTACTGTGTCTTCCGTACTGACGTACGTCCGTGTGCACATACGTACAGTCCGTAGAAATCACGCTCGTCTGACCCTAGCCTGAACGTCTGCCATATTAAGCATTTTTAAGCTATATACAAATAAAATGTGCATTAGCTACTTAAAACTAATATAACTTTTACTCATCAGAACTATCAGAAATAATTTAGTTCATATATTATTCTCATTAATTGTATTTACGGATTTATTTTTGGCCTTTATGACCGATGCAATATTATCCCGATTGGTAGGAAGGTGATCTTAACGGTTACAGGTTCACATTAACATGGGCGTCCGTAGAAATTTTTCCGGGGGGGCGGGTAATTATAATGGCATCCATATTCTGCCCTTTTGACAATGTCATGAAGGGGACAGTCATAAAATAAAGTGTAGTAATACAGAGGCTGCGAAACATGATGCAAGTCTAATAGAAGAATAAAGGTGTCAGTGTCTGATCTGAGCGTTGCATTTTCTAGTCTGTTAACGCCATTCAATGCACCGCACTAGTCACACACCCAGGATCGACGCACTAAAGGGAGGGTCTGTAACTGGTGTTACCACAATGCTCTGTAGTAATACGGCACTGTCTCCACTTGGGATGTGTCTGCCATGCTGCAGCTGCAAACTCAGGTGAGGTGACACTACTGCAGGTGAGTTACTGGAGTGCAGTAAGATCCTGCCTGGTGGTGTCATCTGCAGGGTGTCACCCGGGTCCATCCTGCACCCACTTTCCCTCGACCTGTTCACCGCAGAAGCCCGCAGATAAGAGCTGGAGCAATACTCACAGTTCGCTTGTTCATACATCGCGCAATGAACTATAATGCTGAATTCTGCGCTGCGGATCACTCTCCTGTCTGTCCTCAGCGAAGGCAGCTCTAGACCTGGTCAGGATGAGGCGAAACTGAAATGAGTGGCCATAGGACTAGAGATGAGGCTTTTACCAAGCATTTTAGATGACGTTACAAACCTATCAGGACCTTTATTTCCCTCCCCTTAAAAAGACACCCGCACACCCTGAATATATGGAGGAACCCCTGAAAAGACACCCTGAATATATGGAGAAACCCCTAAAAAGACACCCGCACACCCTGAATATATGAAGGAGCTCCTATAAAAGACACCCGCACACCCTGAATATATGAAGGAGCTCCTATAAAAGACACCCGCACACCCTGAATATATGAAGGAGCTCCTATAAAAGACACCCGCACACCCTGAATATTTGGAGGAGCCCCTAAAAACACACCCACACACCCTGAATATATGGAGGAGCCCCTAAAAACACACAACCCTGAATATATGGAGGAACCCCCATATTGGAGAGAAACCCCTGGACCCCCGAAAAGACACCCTGAATATATGGAGAAACCCTAAAAGACACCCACACACCCTGAATATATGACGGAGCTCCTATAAAAGACACCCACACACCCTGAATATATAGAGGAACCCCTAAAAACACACCCACACACCCTGAATATATGGAGGAGCCCCTAAAAAGACACCCACACACCCTGAATATATGGAGGAACCCCTAAAAGACACCCGCACACCCTGAATATATGGAGGAACCCCTAACAGACACCCGCACACCCTGAATATATGGAGGAGCCCCTAAAAAAACACCCACACACCCTGAATATATGGAGGAGCCCTTAAAAAAAAGAAAATTCTTGTACTGTCCCTAATTCTAGAATTAACCCAAACTCTAAAATTATCCCTAAGGGTAACCCTAGCACTAGATTTAACTCCAAGATTAACCCCTAATGTTAAAACTAATCCATAGTCAAATACACCCACCCATCACCTTCCCCCCCCCCCAAAAAAAACCACAAAAATACAATAGCTTTTTGTTTAAAAAAATCTTTATTCATTCTCACCATACACTGATCCAGGAGAGCTTCTCTGTCTCTGTCTCTCTTTGTTCCCGGCCAGCACCACATGCTGCAGTCACGTGACACCCTGCAGCCAGTCACGTGGTGGGAGAGGAGACGGGGAGGAGCCTGCAGCAAATCATCCTGTTACCAGGGTAGAGGCCAAAACAGTAATTGAATTTAAGCAGGCATGGGATAGGCATAAGGCTATCCTAAACAAAAGATAAATCCAGGTAAAGTATCCATGTAATTGGGCAGACTAGATGGGCCGAAAGGTTCTTATCTTACCGGCGGCCTTTTTGCTATGTTACCAGCGATGAAAAGTGCTACGGGCTGTGCTGTGAGTGATGGGCAGTTCCAGGGGGGGGCACGTGCCCCCCCTTGCCCTATCCTGCGGACGCCCATGCACATTAACTACATCATAGACAATAGACTCTAGACTGTAAGCTCCTATGAGCAGGACCCTCTACACCTCTTGTTTCCATCATATGTCCGTTTTATATGTATTTCGTTCCCATTGGTTATTGTAAAGCGCTGCGGAATCTGTTGGCGCTAAATAAATGATGACAATAATAATAATAGTTGCTCTGATATTTGATCTTCTGCATCTCCAAGACCCAATTCCGACCAAGGGTCCAATTTAATTCTAACATTCCATCACTTTTTTTGAAAATAATCTTGATAAGGGTCGATATTTTTTTCAAAACATCAGCTGATTCAAGTGAAAACAATTCGGCAGAGCCAATATTCGAAAAATGATGATTCTCCAGAAAACAAAAGTGGGCCGGAAAAATATAATTTTTTGGCAAGCAAAATACAGATTTGTGCCTTTTAAAACAAAGCCATTAGAAAAATCTAAAACAACAACTTTTAGAATATGAAAATTTTTGGAAGTCGGCGAACTAATAAATTCAAATTGAATCGCTAAAGCCATTATTTCCATTAAAAAGTATAGAGGCGAGAGCTCATATCTGAGCAGAATTTTTATCGGGAAATTCCCAAACTGAAGAATGGCCATTAGGCAGCTGAGAAAGGTGCCGATTTTGTGCCAAATTAAATTGAGTCCCACGCCTGTAATACGGAGCTGCTAAGGAAAAAAACTGGCGTGAGTTGATGCCGGCGAGGTTTTGAGCTCTTAAGCTAACGGCCAGAGTCATTATGTTTCAAGGCTCAAGCCATTAGCTTTATGGCTTTAGGGCCCCAAGTCTGTAAGAAGTCTGACAAACACGTTAATCGAGAGGATTTACAGAATCCAAGGTCATTTTTTTTACCAGGCTGGAGCGAACTGATGGGTCTTGGCTTGCTTGGCTACAGAAAACTGAAAATGATAATGCCTCCATGCACACTATCTCCCCAAAAAGTGATTTCTAAATTAAACTACACTG
The DNA here is from genome assembly GCA_009667805.1 of Leptobrachium leishanense. NCBI lineage: Eukaryota > Metazoa > Chordata > Amphibia > Anura > Megophryidae > Leptobrachium > Leptobrachium leishanense. The sequence goes on from CM019064.1 coordinate 35,871,941, forward strand.
TCAAGCCAAAAAAAGTCACCACTTGGATTCAACTAAGCCAATAGGTGCTCGTCTTCCATTGGATAATTACTGCAGTGATTAATAGTATATTCAGGGAGTCATATGACCTCGTTGTATGCTGAAACCTAACGTTAACTCGCGTAAATCAACGCTGATATTACAATCCTCGCGTATTTTTTCATCCATCAAAATATAACACGTGTAAAACGGATGCGCAAAAACGCGCGCGCAGTAACGTTGCGTGCAGAAATCAGTGTGCGGACTGTTTTTTTCACGCGATTCAACCAATCAGAATTATGAACCACAATTGTCTTAAACGTTAAGTTTTTGCACCTGTTAAAGTTAATCTGTGCATATATGCTGTATCAAAAAAAAGCACGTACAACTTCTCCATTTTATTGGTTTGGGTATGTGTAGAATGTGTAACTATACTTTGCTGCGTATGTTTTTTTTGGGCTGGTGTATTTGGTTTCGGCCAGGTTGATAGAATTTGCCATTAACACCAGCTTTTAGGAGTTGCTAAAATTATGTGCGCAAAGGCTGTGCGTTTCAAACTGCGCATAGATTGTAATACCATCCGCGTACCAGCGCACAAACGCATTTGCGCTCACAATGTTAAGTACAGGACGGGCGCAGTAAAGTACGCTCGTGCAGTGTTCGCGCATGTTCACCCACGGTAGATGTATACGCACGTTTGTTGCGCTGACTTTGTTATACGACGTTCAGCGCAAAGGGTTTGCCCCTCGCGTTAATGCGTTTTTACGTGGGCACAAACGTATGCGTGAAGATTGTAATAGGGCCATAAATGAGCTGGTTTTCCCATCAATAGGTTTTTTCTCCCCTGATGGCACAGCGGGCATATTCCAAGATGGCAATGCCAGGATTCATCGGGCTCAAATTGTGCAAGAGTGGATCAGGGAGCATGAGACATCATTTTCACACATGGATTGGCCACCGCGCAGTCCAGACCTTAACCCCATTGAGAATCTTTGGGATAATGAGCTGGAGAAGACTTTACGCAGCGCTGCGACTCTCCCATCATCAATACAAGATCTTGGCGACAAATTAATGCCACTCTGGATGGGATTAAATGCTGTGACATTGCATGAGCTTATCCATACGATGCCACGACGAATGCGGAATCACAGCAAAAGGCGACACAACCAAATATTGCAGCGTGTGACTTTTTTGTGGTCAGGCTGTGTATCACAGATTGGATATTGTCTGACCTGCAGATGTTTCAGTATAAATTTTATAAGGACATTTGTTAAGTGGTTTCTGTTGATTTGACTCTTGTAATTACTACGTGTGTCCAATTACATTACTCAGTACGGAAATGTAAGTCAAAAGTACGTTGAATACTCGGCTTGATATTTATCTGTCTCGAAACGAATATTCTTAGAATATTTTAACAGTAAATCATGCGCACGAGCGCTTCAAGAATTCGATGATCGTGCAGCCTTGGCCAGTTGGATTTCATTCCTCCGCTCGTTTTCGTCAGGTGATAGAATGTGTTCTAGAATTATAATTCTTGATGCCAATAAAAGACGTACCTTCTCTCGTGCCTAAAATATTATTAAACCCATAGTTGTGGTAAACAAAGCACGAACTTGCCCATTCCTGGCACACGCTGATTGGTAATTACTGCTGCCATGGATGTGTGCAATTGACTTAGACTTACTGTAACACACATACAAATACAGGGCTGTTTGGAGAAAGGTGAGCACCAGGAGAACTGGCAGGAGAAGAGAACAATCTAGACCAAATAGCCGATTTGGATAGTGAGATAAATGGGAGAATTTTTCCGGTTTGGCTATTTTGACTTAGAATTTTCACTTCTCCAGTGATTCTCCTGAGTTTCACCTGTATTTGGATAGACCTGATAGACAATTCGGGCAATCAACAAACCCAATTTTCAATATAAATGTTTTAGGAGTGTGAAGAGCATAGATAATGAAATAAGAACATTAGCCATCCAAATAATACCTCGTATTGCTTGGCTTTGATTCTCACCGAATGAATAAAATAAAATTAATAATGCTGGTCATCCTCACACCTCATGTTGCAGCGTGACGACAAATCTTATCGCTGTATGCTGGCCAGCGTCATGCTGTTTGTTGTTCTCTGGTGATGTCCACCCTGTAGTCCAGTGTTTCCCAAACCTCTCCTCGGGACCCTCAACCAGGCCAGGTTTTGCAGATTCCTTTTGGGGAAATGCAGACTGAATCCTGCAATCACTGAGCAGCAAATTATATCACCTGTGCTGTGATTCAGAGATCTGGAAAACCTGGCGAGGCGGAGGGTCCCGAGGACAGGTTTGGGAAACACTGCTGTAAGCCATCACTCCCACCCTGCAGTCCATCACGCCCATCTTGCAGTCCTCTCCTCCTGTTTCCACCCCCAACCCATCTGGATTGTGAGCTCCAACGGGAATAGGGCCCTTGTTTCCTCCTGTACTCGTTTATTCAATGTTGTTCAATGTATTGAAACCCTGTCTAAATTGTGCCCATTGTACAGCGCTGCGGATTATGCTGGCGCTTTATAAATAAAGAATAATAATAATAATGTGCATAGAGAGGTGTCAGCTATAACCCCCGACGAGGCCTAACAAGGCCGAAACGATCGCCTGGGGTTGCTGCATCTCTCGTGCAGGGATGACTTTCTCGGCATTCCAGTATTGGTCACCCTTTCTGGGTGAATGTGTCTGACTGCATATGGAGCAGTTGGCCCTGTAATGACACAATCGAGCTAAAGCTTTGTGAGACCTGAGCGGGCCCCACCATAAAGCAGGTCATTAGTGCCGTTGCTTGTTCTCAGGCACCTCACAAACCTCTCTGTTTCTCTGGTGATCTGACTAAACACCATTGGAAAGCTTCATACTAATGTTTTTTTTTAAACCGTTGGCATTCGGAATATAATATGTGGGGCTTACGTTAAAGGCCCTTATCCTAGCATTAACGCTCACCTATATGAGCACCAATGCTAGTGTTAAGAAGGAAATAGTGCCCCTAGGGTTGTATTCCAATCGTGGCCTGAGCTGTTGTAGACTTTCCAAAGGCATTAAAGTCTATGGAGTTGCTATGATTGCAACAACCCGGGTTAAGTTTACCCCATAGTTGGAATACAGCCCCTAGTGTGAGTCCTGGAAACACTTTTGAAGACAGAATGATATCAGGCAGCATATAAAGCAAGCTGACATCATGGGTAACATGGTTGTTACAGTAACACCTTGTATCTGTATGTGCTGCATAATGTCTGTGTATGGGAATTACAGTAACACCTTGTATCTGTATGTGCTGCATAATGCCTGTGTATGGGAATTACAGCAACACCTTGTATCTGTATGTGCTGCATAATGCCTGTGTATGGGAATTACAGCAACACCTTGTATCTGTATGTGCTGCATAATGCCTGTGTGTGGGAATTACAGTAACACCTTGTATCTGTATGTGCTGCATAATGCCTGTGTATGGGAATTACAGTAACACCTTGTATCTGTATGTGCTGCATAATGCCTGTGTATGGCATTTACAGTAACACCTTGTATCCCGTATGTGCTGCATAATGCCTGTGTATGGCAATTACAGCAACACCTTATATCTGTATGTGCTGCATAATGCCTGTGTATGGAAATTACAGTGACACCTTGTATCTGTATGTGCTGCATAATGCCTGTGTATGGAAATTACACCAACACCTTATATCTGTATGTGCTGCATAATGCCTGTGTATGGGAATTACACCAACACCTTGTATCTGTATGTGCTGCATAATGCCTGTGTATGGAAATTACAGTAACACCTTGTATCTGTATGTGCTGCATAATGCCTGTGTATGGAAATTACACCAACACCTTATATCTGTATGTGCTGCATAATGCCTGTGTATGGAAATTACAGTGACACCTTGTATCTGTATGTGCTGCATAATGCCTGTGTATGGCAATTACACTAACACCTTGTATCTGTAAGTGCTGCATAATGCCTGTGTTTGGCAATTACAGCAACACCCTGTATCTAAATGTGCTGCATAATGCCTGTGTATGAAAATTACAGTAACACCTTGTATCTGTATGTGCTGCATAATGCCTGTGTAGGGAAATTACAGTAACACCCTGTATCTAAATGTGCTGCATAATGCATGTGTATGACAATTACACCAACACCTTGTATTGTATCTGTATGTGCTGCATAATGCCTGCGTATGGGAATTATAGCAACACCTTGTATCTGTATGTGCTGCATAATGCCTGCGTGTGGGAATTACAGCAACACCTTGTATCTGTATGTGCTGCATAATGCCTGCGTATGGGAATTACAGCAACACCTTGTATCTGTATGTGCTTCATAATGCCTGTGTATGGGAATTACTCCAACACCTTGTATCTGTATGTGCTGCATAATGCTTGTGCATGGCAATTACAGTAACACCTTGTATCTGTATGTGCTGCATAAAGTGTGTGTATTGCAATTTGGATTTTTATGCCATGGTTTATTATGTCTCTGCCTATGCATACACTCAAACTCAGGCCACGAATTTGAAACATGCACATGCCATGTGTCCGAACTCAAATATTTACTAGAGAGTGTTTAACCTGTATGCTATGTTTATTAGCTTTTAATGAGATGTTGGGCTGTGGGTAATTCATTTACCATAATTGTACCGTAAGTAATTATGGCCTGGTGCTTGTCATTTACACAATAAGTAATGGTTTTTATTTTCGTGCAACACAGAAATTAAAAATGACGTGTTAGGCTAGGTCAGACTGAGGCAGTGCGAACGCGCGTTCTGCGCACATAATCACGGCCGCACTAGCAGCAGATGACGGGCAATGACAGCCAATATACGAAGTACGGTCGCACAAAAGTCCGGCGCGCAACGCAAGTGGAAATGAACGCATTTTTTCGAGAACGTTAAACCGCTGGTACTGACGTACAGAGTGCGCTGCGGCGCATAGCAGCGTGTGTGCGTGATTAGGAGATGTCAGACGCTGCTAGTGTGCGGCCAACATAACGTTCAAACAGCCGGATTTCCCTAGACTTCTTTTCACCCCATCGTCATGAAATACGTCCAGAATTGCGCATCGTCTGACCACTTAAGCGTATTCCGTGAAAAATGCGTGCGCACGCATCGACGTACATTTTGACGGTGGCCGCAGAAAATGCGCTCATCTGTCCCTAGCCTTAACCTCTTCACTGCCAAATCCTTTTGTATTACAAAGAAACTGAAACCATAGTATACATCGAGTTTCCAAAGAATAGTTGGATTGTAAAGATACTCTGCAACTATAAGATAACTAAAGGGGTTATTCAGAAAGCATCAAAAGTTCAGTGCTTTCTCGTTCGATGCACTTCGGTGATTCCAGTTCGCCAACCCTATGGTGAATTCACTATTCACCCCACGGTCCCCAAAGTGCGCTGAACATGGAACCGCCGAACTCCGGTGGAGGACCAATGATGACCGGGTACCTGTCTAGAGAAAAAGGTCATTTAAGGACCAAGGACGTACATCATGGTCTTTAAACCCCCCTCCCTCCCTATACTTACCTCTCTGGCTGGTGTCTGACGTCCTTGAAGTCAGACCCCCAGTTTTAAGGACCCTGGCCATTGCACTGACGTCATCGCCATGCGCGATGCGTCAGTTTCAGGTGTCCCCCCGCAACAGCCGAGAGAGTGACTGAAAGGGAGGGGGGAGGTCCTTTGGACCTCTCTCCCTCCAGATCGGCACTTAATTATCCCCTTCACTTCGGAGGAGGTGTGGGGAACGTCCTCATTGACTCCTGCTGCATGCGGAGGACGTTCCCCACACGTCACCCGGAAGCGGTAGCCCCGGCGGAGATACTCACCTCTCTGTCCGGTGTCCCGCGGCGTTCTGGCTTCAGGGAAGCCAGGCGCTAAAGATATAGGCCGGCCCCGACATCTGACGTCATCGCGCCATGATGTCATTTCCAGTACGACCCCCGGCAATGGTCATTTCCAAAACAACCCCCGGGAGATTGCCTAAAAGGAGGGGGAACATTTTGGATCCCTTTCCCTCCCGATCGGGAGTGTTTACAGTAAAAAAAAGGCACCGCTTTGAAGGACAGTGTCTGCCCTTTAAAGCGGTGCCTTTTTTTAAGCCCTGACATGCCAGATCGCGATCCAGCATCGTTCGGTGCCAGATCGTGACCTAGCTCCGGTGTGGGCCGCCAATCTTGGATGGCGGCCACACCTCCGGGTTCCCCCTCGTCTCCTGACATATCGCGCGATAACATCAGGTAGCCGGGGAACCCCTAGCTGCCCGGGGATTTCCCAAGGAAATCCCCTGGTGGAGATAAGAGGGTCATGGAGGGGTCATTCGAAAGGGCTGAGCATGGCCTTTTCGAATGATACCAAACACGACCATGTTCAAAGTAAAAATAAAATTTAAAAAAATAAAAAATAAATAAAAAAACATGTTTTTTTTGTGTGTTGTTTTTATTAATGCAGCAATATTGTTCACATTTCAATTATAATGATTTTTTTCTATGGGGTGCGTTTGCTAAACATCACGTAATTCCCCCCAAAAAATTTAACAAGTCCCCATTTCTAATTTTTGTACAAGCGCACCCCAAACGCTCATGTGATAAAAGGTGAAAAAAAAAACACTTTACACGCTGTAGATGATTAAAAATTCTAATTTTCTTGCATTTTTTGTTATACAGGCAGGACATGACGTATACATATAAAAATGATATATTATGAATCTGCCGAGTCTGCCAGAAAGAACAATATACAGTCAGGTTCAGAAATATTGGGACATCGACACAATTCTAACATCTTTGGCTCTATACACCACACCACCACAATGGAGTTGGAATGAAACAAACACAATGTGCTTTAACTGCAGACTGTCAGCTTTAATTTGAGGGTATGTACATCCAACTCAGGTGAACGGTGTAGGACTTACAGCAGTTTGCAGATGTGCCTCCCACTTGTTAAGGGACCAAAGGTAACGGGACAGAATAATAATCATAAATCAAACTTTCCCTTCTTAATACTTGGTTGCAAATCCTTTGCAGTCAATCACAGCCTGAAGTCTGGAACGCATAGACATCACCAGACGCTGGGTTTCATCCCTGGTAATGCTCTGCCAGGCCTCTACTGCAACTGTCTTCAGTTCCTGCTTGTTCTTGGGGCATTTTCCCTTCAGTTTTGTCTTCAGCAAGTGAAATGCATGCTCAATGGGATTCAGGTCAGGTGATTGACTAATCGGCGCCAGATCACGGACTTGTCCTAGAGGTGTCTGACATCTTGGATGCAAGCCAAGCTTCCGGGGCTTCCCCCCCACATGTGTGCGATGATGTCAGTTGAGCAATTAACCCCTAGCTGCCCAGTGGTGGAGATGGGGAGTCCTTTGGACCCTCCTATCTCCCGTTCGGTGACAGCTAGAGGGTCATGTTTGGTATCATTGGAAAGACGAGAGCATGGCCTCTCCAATGATACCAAACATGTTGTTTGGTGAAAAACAATAAAGAAAAATAAAATGAAAATATAAAAATAAAAAGAGGTGAAATGGCTCAGCAGTGAAAGGGTTAAAAAGCAAAACCATGTATACATTGGGTATTTCTGAACTCAGGACAAAATTTTGAAACTATTTAGGTGGGGTCTTTTTTGGCGTTTGTAGATTTTGGGGGTCAAAGTTTGAAAAAGTGTGTTATTTCCATTTTTACATAATATTTCATATTTTTTTATAGTAAATTATACGATATAATGGTATCTTTAGAAAGTCTATTTAATGGCGAGAAAAACGGTATATAATATGTGTAGGTTCCATAATCGAGTAAGAATTAGACCTAAACACAAACAGCACAGAAACGTAAAAACAGCAGTGGATACTATCAGACAGACAATGGTAAAACAACCTGGTCATGATGGGGTTAAACAAATAACAGCTAGATATCCACAAAAGAAGGCATAATGGCGCAATAACACGTTCTTGCGCCATTGTGCCTTCTTTTGTGGATATCTAATTTTTCTTTAAAGGCATCAAGTTGCCTTTTTATTTTGTGCAGCAGTAGATTGAGGACACTTTGACACAAGTTTTATTGGTTAAACAAATAACAATGCATGAAAATGTGTGGAAATAATAAATAAAAGGTCCTATAAAAAAATTAAATAAAAAAAAGCCTTTTAAAATTATGCCTAAAAAATAGAGAACAATTTCCAAAAATAAAATGAATAAAAGTCTGTTTGCTGAAAATGAAAAAAATAAACGATTGAATAAAAAAATGTAAAAGCGATAATATTGTTTTATATTGAATCTGCCAAAACTGCCAAATGTTAAAAAATAACCATAAACAAACAAAATCAATATTCCTATTATAATTACCATAATTGGAATGCCATAAAAAACTTTTTCAAGTTTCTTCTTATATAACTAAAAGAAAGGACGCGCGCACACCATGGCGGAGACAGTAAAACCAGCCACACACAAGATATATAGCTGCAATATGTATGCCTTTCTTTGTAGACAAACCAATTTATTAGATTTCAAAGAACTTCTAGCCAATCAGCATACAGATACATTTCTACGTCAGATTTTGGCCAGCACGGTTTAACAAAGATTACTACATATGATTCAGAGATGTTTTTTTTCTAGCTTACAATGTCCGTGCACCCTTTCCTGCACTTCCTGTAAATTAGACCCTACATGAAATGTGGCTAAATTCCACAAGCAACATCCTATGTAAGAAAAGACTGTCTACATACGGAATTAACACTTAAAATGGGATGTGACCCCTCACTTTCTATCAGAACAGTCTTTTCAATACAGGATATTTATATTTACAGAAAATTAAAATCTAACACTAAAATTATCGGATCCGATAAGCCGCCGAACGCGTCCGAAAAAGCTGACAATTTTTGCAGATTAAAAGTATAAATGGTTTAATAGATAATTCATAAAAATGGGAATATATTTATTTTGACTAGATTAACCATTAATTCTCTATGGGGATTTCACTGCTGCCGAAGATCACCCATATTTCGCTGGCAATTCGCCAATATTTGGCAAACTGGCAGCTTTTTGAATAGCCGAATGGCCACGAAATTGCACCGTATGGGGAAATTCACAGTTCGGTGCAATTTCGGGGGCCAATTCGGTGCTCTCTGAATAATCCATAGTGTACATATACACAGTTTACATATTCATTACACATATAAATATACGTAGTAGACTCACAGTCGGGTAAATGCATATTCACTTGCAACTTACACATATATATACACAGTACACACATACATTAAGTACACACATGTGCATGAATATTTAAATAAAAGAAAATGAATAAATTAATGAATACCTAGCGATACATATTTTCTCTTTTGTACCTCTAAATATTTCTTCAGTTTTCGTTTGGCCAGGTGCTGCTGGCCTGGGGGCAGAAGGAAATTGATTCTGGCTAGCAGTGGCAGCAGAAAGTATATGGCTGAGCCAGCATTTCGTGCAAGCAGCCTTAATGAAACCTGTCATAAAATAGTAAATATTACATTGTACAATTTTATTCTTTACTTTTAAGGAGAATGCACTGTAAAATCCAGCACTGGGAGCCCAGTTTCAGCATGTTCGTGAGGAGGTATGAAAATATAAAAATAAAATAAAAGGGGTTATTCAGAGAGAGCCGATCTAGTCCTGAAATGTAACCCGACGCCAAAATTAAGTGTACGGTGACGTTTCGTGGCCATTTGGCTATTCAGAGAGCAGGCAGTTCGGCACATTTTGGCGAATTGCCTGCACGTATGGTGCCTGTTCAAAGGCAGTTAAATCCCCCATAGAGAAGCAATGGTTAATCTATTCACAGACACCGAACAGCAGTGAAAAGTTGCTGAAATTCCCTGCTGTTCGTTGTTTTCATTCGTCAGGTTTATTCAGGCGAATCCCATAGGCTTCAATGTTAAAAATATTCCCGTTTTAATTCAATATCTAATAAACCATTTATTCTTTTAATCTGCAGTAAAAAGTCTCTTTATTTATTGATTTTTTTTAGGATCTTCGAGCATTTTTTCGAGATTTTTTTTTTTCTCTATCAGGCCTTTTTATTATTATTCTTAGGATCCTATATGTAAATTCCAGGCATTTTCGTTCAGTAGTTTTCTTGCAAACAGCGTTTCAATTTTGAAACTTACAAGCGTACTGTTATTCTTTTACCCTGTTCGTCAGCTTGTTGGCTTTTTCCGGCGGCTGCTCTGCGGCGTGCGATGTGATCGGCGGCTCGTCGGCTTTTTCTGGCTTGTTCGGCGTGATTTTTCTGGCGGTTCCTATAGGTTTCTGGTGGGTTTTCCCTGCGGCTAATGCTGAATACACTGCAGGGTGGGGAACTTTGATTCCCCGAAGTGCAGGGAACTGCAGGGAACGAGAGAGCACCAAAATGTCGGCGACATTTCGGTGGTCTCTGAATAACCCCTTAAGTAAATAAACAAACTCACTTCTCCCAAACACTTCTATACCTTTCAAAAATAGACAAATGAAAGAAAATTTCCAATTGACATGTTAGAGAAATCTGACATTTGCAGTCTGTGAGCAGAAACCAGAATCTGGAGAAAATAGAAAAAAAAATTGTATTAATGAAACCCAAAAACGCTTCTAAAAAAAATAAACTACTAAAAAGGAAAAAAATAAAATATATCTAACAAACCAGGAGGAGAGCACCCCAACTCATACATTCAAATATTTTAACGGCATCTCATGCACTTAAAGATTTTGACAACTTTTAACCCTTTAAAGATTTATTATAAAACTTTTTAATCCTAAACTCTATTAAAAAACTTATGGGAATTTAGTTCACAAAATATGGCCATAAATAGCTTAGGCCTGTCACAACAATTTATGCCCATATCTTGTGAATTAAATTCCCATCACTTTTAAACAGGGCTTAGGGTTAAACATTTTGCAAAATTTCCACTGGTTTATTGTATTTTTTTGACTTGAGAAGCACATGCTTAGTAAAGTTTGAGTGCTGTAATAAATTATATATATATATATATATATATATATATACACACACACACACACACACACATACAGTAGGAGAGCACACGAACTAACACATTCAAACACTTCGAGAGTAGCTTATAAATTTAAAAATGTAAAGATTTTCCTATATTTTAACCCTTTAAAGATTCTAACATCTCTTAACTCGTCAGGATTTCAACAGTTTTTAACCCATTCAAGATTTTTTCCAAGGTTTTTAACCCTAAGCTCTGTTAACAAAGGAAGGGAATTTAGTTCACAATATATGGCCATAAATTGCTTAAGACTGTCACAGCGCCAATGTGTCCCATCTTTGACAGGAGCTAATGTACATCATCTAATGACCGCTATTATGTGATAAACTCACTTACGGAGGACAGAATCCTTATAATATATATATATATATTTATTACACACACACACTGTATATTAAATCATTAATAAAAGGTAGAAACATGTCTTGAAAGTCTAAAACGATATCAGAGCTCCAACCTTCTAATCTTAGCTTCTAGCTCCTGGATACAGCAGACTTTTAAATGATTGTGAATGTGTCTTGGGAGCCTTCCTCGCTTCAGTATATGCATGCGTATGAAAAGCAGGGGTTGTTAAGAGAAGTAATTATCACCACCCTTTAAGCGGCTATTAATCCGCGGGGCGCAGGCTTGTAATGTTCTTGTGACGTTATACGTTATATATATGTCGTGTCACATCTTGCTGAGCAGGCAGGGGTGTATGCGGCTTTATGCGGCTTTCTCGGTGTGTGCAGGATGGAGTTTCTCAGACGGTGTTTCCTAGAGCGCTCTCATCCTATACCTGTTATTTTAAGCACATTCGGCAATTACCCAGTTTAAAAACTTAGCTCTGCTCTAATTCAGCCCAATAAAGGAAGGTGTTGTGATTCCTGCTTCCAGTTTAATAGTGATTTTTATTATCATTTCCTGCCAATGAAATTACGATTAGAAGCTCTATCTCTGTCAGTTTTATTGTTTGTCTCATTTCACCTTATTTGCCGCTGCTGGTTAAGACCAGTCTTTAAGATAAGAAACCCGTGTAAACATGTCAGCATGCCAGCTTCATGCAGCCGTATTCAGGAGTGGGCCGGCATGAGGGGAGGAAGGCAAATCCCTCCTCCCCCAGGCTTTTATTATTCAGGTTGGTGTAGGCCGCAGCCTTCCAGCCCCATTCCTCTGGTGATTAAATGTGATTATAGATGTACTGGGCTGTCTATATATACACAGCACTGTAGGAGGGAGGTTTCCATGGGGTTAAATGCCTAATTTGGTAGAGAGTTAAAAGTCCTACGGTACTATCAATTAAATAATCTTACCATACATTGTACTATTATTATTATTATTATTATTATCATCTATTGCTATAGCGGCCAGGGCTGGATTAAGATCTCTATGGGCCTGTAGCTGAAGATTTTGGTGGCTTTTTTTGGAATTTAGTGAAATGAAAACATAATTTTAGGTTATTTAATAGTGTAGGTATGGGTATATCTAATGAGGCGGTTACTGTCTGATGAATCACTCAGATTTCAAACATTTAAAACGTATAAAATAATTTTTTCCCATTTTATCATCCAAACCTTTGTGGTTATACAGTATATTCTATAGGGAATTCTTGTTAAAATGAAATGTGAAATAGGAACCTGTTGCTGCATTTTTCTGAAAAAATATACAATTTTAATCAAAAAATGAAATAATTCCCTTGTGTTTTGGAGGATGGTGTTTTATGAATAATATGACTATGTATAAACCACTGAACGTGTGTCCAGCGTGGAAAATGAAAAGGTGAGTAATGGCAGTGGTATTGCTCATTTTATACGTGACAAATGTACAATGCCATTGCTTTGGAACTAAAAATAAAGTTATTTTTTCTTTTTTTTTTCTTTTAGATTTTACATGGTCATGTTTGGTATCAATGCAAAAGGTCAGACTCTGACTTGTCCAATGAAACCTCACTTGACCTTGTGAGGTGTAAAGATTAGTGACACAGGGGTCCAAAGTCCCCCCAGTGCTCTTCGCTGCAGTGAGGTGGTTTAGGTTTTTGATGTAACAACGGATTGTGCCATCACCTCCATACTTGTTGGTGACATGAGAAATGTGATGGGGAGTTGGTGAGTGCAGCATCATTGTTCACTACATAATTGAAAAGTGAAAAATGTTGTGTTTGTCCAGAAAAAGTAAATATTTATTATTTTCATTTTATTGGTACCATGCTCTGGCCTTTCCAATGATACCTCACATGAACCTGTAGCTGCTATGGAGTTGCAGATAAAGGGGTTGAAATGCTCATCAATGCATCCTTTCTCTGGGCCTAGTCTGGGGCATGGACCTGGAGCTGCTGCTCCATCAGCCCCTATGTTAATCTGGCCCTGGTAGCGGCACATATTCTGCAGCGCTTTACAAGATCAAGGTATAAGGGGTTGATACATTGTAATACCACACATGGATGATATGCCCTGATTCAGGGGACCCTGTTCCCAAGGGAACAAACAATCTATGAGATGTACAAGTATTTTGTTAGGTAGGTGCATCCATATCATTAGGTGTTTTGCCCAAGGACACTCGCTAGTGGCGTCTTCTGAGTGGGATCGGGTCATCTTTCCATAATTGTAGATCAGCGACCTGGTGGTTAGGTTGAACCCGCTTCTCGTAAAGTCGAGACTTGCTTCTCCACAGTTGTATTGGAGGGATGTGCTGAATGGTATTTTAACTCCACAGTTGAAGGGTAGAGACGTTACCACTGGACTCCACAGCCGATATTGTGTGGTAGGCAAGTATGTACCGTTAGGTGTGTTGCCCAAGGACAATTACTCCAAAAAGTTCTCCAGAGTTTCAGGTTTCTCTGAATATCCCTGTATATTGACATGTTTAGCTATTCTTGTACCGTTGACATATGAATTGAGGGTATGTTCATGGACATATTATCTGCCCATACAGACACCTACAGCATAATTTTGATTTTTATGGTTAAAGCTGTTAGTATAAAATTGGTAGGATTTAAAAATCATATATTTAAAAAAAAATTCATATCTACATATCAAAATATTATGGGCCCGATTACATTCTTCACGCAAAAATGCACAGTAAACGCATGAATTTTTGCACGAAGTGTTAACGTTAACGATCGTAAATCAACGCTGGTATTACAATCATCAAGTATTATTTCAGCCGTCAAAAAATAACGCGCGTAAAAAAAAGCCACAAAAATGAACGCGCATTAACGTTGCGCGCAGAAATCGGTGTGCAGACTGTTTTTTCACGCCATTCAGCCAATCAGAATTAAGAACCACAATTATCTCACATTACGTTTTTGAGCCTGTCAAAGTCGATCTGCGCATATATGCTGCAGCAATAATAAAAACACGCACAACTTCTCCATTTTATTGTTTGGGTATGTGTAGAATGTGTAACTATACTTTGCTATATTTTTTTTCGGGCTGGTGTATTTGGGTTTTGGCCGGGACGTTGAGTTGCCGTTACCACCAGCTTTTAAAAGACATTAAAATTATGCGTGCAAACGCTGTGCGTTAAATTTTGCGCATAGATTGTAATACCATCCGCGTACCAGCGCACAAATGTATTTGCGCTCACAATGTTACGTATAGGACGCTCGCAGTACATTACGCTTGCGCAGGGGTCGCGCATGTTCACCCGCGGTAGACGTTAACGTGCATTTTTTGCGCGGACATTCTAATACGACGTTCAGCACAAAGGGTTTTTCCCCTCGCGTTAATGCATTTTTGCTCACGCGTTAACGTCTCCGCCAAGAATGTAATAGGGCCCTATTTCAGTTTGCATAGTTCGTTAACGGCTATGTGCATTTAAGACGTAAAACAAATATATATATATATATATATATATATATATTTATTACACACACACCTCTTCTATATCTGTTACGCCTGAAAGAGAGTCCTTGGGTGCAAATGATATAATAATAGTATAATTTTGCTTTAAACCTGTGAAACACTTTGCACGTCTGAGTTTCTTAAAGGAGCTTATTAATTTTCCCTTCATTAGGTTGATAATTTAAAAAAAATGAAGTTTGGAAGAATTCCCTCACAGTCTATGTCAGATCTCTCCAGTTATTTGTATCTCCTCTGGTGTGGGATTGAATATCTAGCAAGATGTGTTTAGCGCTCGTCTCGTGCCAGCTTGTCAGCCTACGTTGAGCCCTCCGTTTATTAAGCCTCTCAGGCATCTTAAATACTAGCTTTTACTGACACTCGATATATAGTGGACAGCTTACACGACAAACCAAAAAGTTATTTTTATTTGGCTTAATAACACCCTGTGCTGAATGTAAAGCAGTCATTATGGATATTTGTCTGTGGGTGTAGCTATTATTTAAGAAACAAATACACGTATTCACGAATTACCGGTTCTGCCCGTGAGCCCATATTCCATTCAAAAATATTATTGAGATCAGCTCCCTGTCATTATATATATATATTACATATACATACACACACATACACACACACACACACACACACATACTAATTATATATATATATATATATATATATAACAGATTAGCTACCCTGCAGGGGTAGCTCCGTCTGCGGCGCCGTGTCTTGCTGGAGAGCTTAGCCGGGTAGCGAGCTAGCAAGGTGGGAGAGAGATTGGCAGCGGTCCCTGGATGGTCTGGAAGCGAAGGATTCAGTAAAGCTGGCTTCTTCAGTGATTATGCCCTCCCCAAATACTAGTCGTGACTCAGTACAGGTTTGAAGGTAAATCAGAGTGTTTTTAATGACAAACAGAACATACACGGTCCTTTTATATGGTACAGTCCCATTGTTCTCTCCCATGCCCGCCCCCAGACCCCTGGAGTGAATGCTGCACAGGGGCTAGCCATAGCCCAGGTTCTGATTGGTTGGTTCCAAGACCATTGCAGGCTTCTTTCAGGTCCTCTCAGTCTTCACTTGGGTCCACTGGTTGTATGCAGATGAAGTCTTGACCTCACAGTGACCACATACAGTGATTTTACATAACCCAGAGGTAGCCGAGCTCTGTCCCGATGCCAGCTCTGCTGCTGGGTTGGGGAACCGCTCCCCCGTACATAAATTGTCCTCTTCACGCGCTGAAGTGCCTGCTGATGCAAGCAGTGAATCTGGGAAAACTGCCCCACATCTCCTGGGCTCCGTGGAAAGGACCGCAGCCTCTTCCTTGGCGGGCCATGACATTGTCGCTAGCTCCTCCACCCATCCCTGAGCAGGAGCACTCCATTGGGACTCTGGGTCTCCTGGTGAGCCCTCGGGCCATCTGCCTGGGTGGGCCTCAATCTCACCCACTGTCTTCCAGTTCTCCTCTTTCCACAGTGGACCACTGTCCTGATGGCTCTCGTTGGTGGAGACCGCAGTCCCATCCACCGGTGCACTTCCACTGACCTTGGTAGGTGACCGAAGCACTTGGTCACTCTGCTCCGCTGCAGGTTCTGCAGGAACGGTACTTGCTGAGTCCTCTGTCTTTTCCCCGGACAACATGCTGCGCTGCGGCTGCAGGATAGTCACCTCCTCTGTAGCAGTTGAGGCCTGGGATGCGTTCTGCAGCTGGGGAGAGGGGCCGACTGCCTCCTCACCCTGGTGCTCCGAACCAGCAGAAGATCCTGAAAGTAGGTTGGCACCACCGGGTTCTGTTGGCAGCTCTTCTGCCATGTCCATCGGGGTGAGAGCGAGCGGGGGAGCGTCCTCAAACAATCTCCTGTATCCCTGCTCCAGCTCCCACTCTTGGGTGGCTAGCCTGTCCAGATCACTGCTCAGCCCAAGGTCGTCAAGGTGCTCACTTTCCCGAAAGTCCCGGATCTCTTCCCATCTCAGTTTAGCTGTACTGCCAAAGGAGGGGTCATCTTGGAGAGCGTCAAATATTAATCCCGGGCCGCCGTAGTCATAGCCCTCCGTAGGATCTTTCCTCTCCAATTTTGGACACAGGTTGGCAGCATATTATTATTATTCTTTATTTATAAAGCGCCAGCATATTCCGCAGCGCTGTACAATAGGCACAGTATAGACGGGTTACAATACATTGAACAACATTTGACAAACAGTACAAGAGGGGATGAGGGCCCTATTCCCGTAGGAACTCACAATCTGGGAGGGTTGGGGTTGGAAACAGGAGGAGAGGACTGCAAGGTGAGAGTGATTCATGGTTGCATCAGTGAGTTGGGTGGTAGGCTTCCCTAAATAGGAATGTTTTAAGGGAGCGTTTGAAGGAAGAGAAATTAGGGGAAAGTCTGACCGTACGAGGGATAGCGTTCCAGAGAATGGGGGCTGTGCGTGTGAAGTCCTGCAGTCTATCATGGGAAGAGGTGATGCGGGGAGAAGCTAGGCGCAGGTCGCTGTTTGACCTTAGGGAGCGGGCTGGGGTGTATTTGGTGATTAGTGAGGACAGGTAGTGGGGAGCTGAGTTAGTGAGGGTTTTGTAGGTAAGGATAAGGATTTTGAACTTAATTCTGCAGTGGATGGGGAGCCAGTGAAGGGACTCGCAGAGGGGAGCGGCAGAGACAGAGCGGCGGGTGAGGTGAATTAGCCTGGCGGAGGCGTTCAGGATGGATTGTAGGGGGGAGAGGCGGGACAGAGGGAGGCCAGATAAGAGATTATTGCAATAGTCGAGTCGGGAGATTACCAGGGCGTGTATGAGTTGTTTTGTGGTGACAGCGGTAAGAAATGGCCGAATTCTGGAAATATTACGCAATTGGTAGCGGCAGGAGGAGGAAAGAGACTTGATGTGGGGGATGAAGGAAAGAGCAGAGTCAAGTGTAACTCCAAGACAGCGAACTTGGTTTGATGGGGAGATGGTGATACCCTCCACCGTGATAGAGAAGTCAGGAGGTGGGGAGGCATTAGAGGGAGGAATAAGTAGGAGCTCAGTCTTGGACATGTTGATCTTTAGGTGGTGCGAGGCCATCCAGGAGGAGATGCCAGATAAACAGTCACTGACTTTTGAAAGGACAGGGGGAGAGAGATCAGGGGTAGAGAGGTAGATCTGAGTGTCATCAGCGTAGAGGTGGTAATTAAAACCAAAGCTGTTGATGATTTTGCCCAGGGAGGAGGTGTAGATGGAAAAGAGCAGAGGACCAAGGACAGAGCCTTGAGGTACACCAACAGATAAAGGCAATGAAGAGGAAGAGTTACCAGCAAAGGACACAGAGAAGGACCTGTTGGATAAATAGGAGTCAACCCAAGCAAGTGCAGTGTCACAGAGACCAAGAGAGCTGAGGGTCTGCAGAAGGAGGGGGTGGTCAACAGTGTCAAAAGCAGCCGAGAGGTCAAGCAGGATGAGAATAGAATAGTGGCCGTGTTTTTTAGCAGTTAGGAGGTCATTGGTGACTTTGAGGGCAGTTTCAGTTGAGTGTAGGGGACGGAAGCCAGATTGCAGGGGGTCAAGTAGGGAATTGGAGGACAGGAAGAGGGGGAGGCGGTTGAAGACTAATTTTTCTAAGAGCTTAGAGGTAAAGGGAAGCAGGGATACAGGGCGGTAGTTGGATGGAGAGTTGGGATCGAGGGATGGTTTCTTTAGTAAAGGGGTAACTAGCGCATGTTTGAAGGCGGATGGGAAGGAGCCGGTGGAGAGAGATAGGTTGAAGATGTGTGTGAGAGCAGGGGTGAGGGAGGAGGAGAGGGGAGGAATTAGATGTGAGGGAATGGGGTCGAGCGGGCACGTGGTGAGATGTGAGGAGGACTATAAGGAATGGACTTCCTCCTCAGTGGCTGGGAGGAAGCGGCAGAGGGTGGCAGAGGGGACCTCTGGGAGTGGAGGTGGCAGATAACTATCTTGTGTTGGGTTGTCGCTTCTGATAGTTAGAGTTTTACTAAGGAAGAAATCTGCCAGGTCTTGAGCGCTGAAGGCAGCTGAGGGGGGAGGTGCGGGTGGGTGGAGGAGGGTGTTGAAGGTGGACCAGAGCCGTTTAGGGTTAGAGGACAGCGTAGATATAAGAGATGAGAAGAAGGATTGTTTGGCCAGGTGGAGGGCAGAGGTGTATGACCGGAGCATAAACTTGAAGTGAACAAAATCAGCTTCAGAGCGGGATTTCCTCCAGGCACGCTCTGCAGTGCGGGAGCATCTTTGCAGGTAGCGTGTCTGGAGGGTGTGCCAGGGCTGAAGCTGGCGGCGTGGGGCCTTACAGAGTCGAAGAGGAGCAAGAGTGTCTAGAGCAGAGATAAGCATAGTGTTGTAGTGATTAGTGGCAGCATCAGGGCAGGTGAAGGATGAGGTGTGAGGGAGGTGGTGAAGTAGATTGGAGAATTGATGGGGATCCACGGCATGTAGATTTCAGAGTGTGTGTGCGGGGTGGGGGAGCAGGGTGTTTAGGAAGTCCAGATAGGTTGAAAGAGAGAAGGTGGTGGTCAGAGATGGGGAAAGGGCAACAGGTGAACTCAGAAATGGAGCAGAGGTTGGAAAAGACAAGGTCAATAGCGTGACCATCGCGGTGGGTAGGGAGGAGAGAGGATTGCGTGAGTCCAAGGGAGGACGTGAGTGAAAGAAGTTTGGAGGCAGCAGGGGCAGAAGGATCATCAATGGGAATGTTGAAGTCCCCGAGAATTAGG
Source organism: Leptobrachium leishanense (assembly GCA_009667805.1). Lineage (NCBI taxonomy): Eukaryota > Metazoa > Chordata > Amphibia > Anura > Megophryidae > Leptobrachium > Leptobrachium leishanense. The sequence continues at coordinate 35,891,484 of CM019064.1, forward strand.
CATGGAAGATTAGAAGACAGGAAGGGAGAAAGCCAGGTGGCAAAGTGGTCAAAGAACTGGGAGGTTGGTCCCGGTGGGCGGTAGAGGACTGCCACCCTGAGAGCCAGGGGAGAGAACAGGCGGATGCAGTGTGTTTCAAAGGAGGAGAAGGAGAGGGATGGGGGTGGAGGGAGATGCTGGTAGGTGCAGGTGGGAGAGAGCAGGATTCCGACACCGCCACCATTTCTCTCACCTGGTCTGGGGGTATGGCTCAGGTGTAGACCGCCATGTGAGAGAGCTGCAACGGAGGCCGTGTCAGAGGGAGTTAGCCAGGTTTCAGTTAAAGCTAGGAGGTTGAAGGAGTTTGAAAGGAAGAGGTCATGGATTGCTGTGAGTTTGTTGCACACAGAGCGAGCGTTCCAGAGGGCGCAGGAGAAAGAGGACAGGCGCTGAGGGATTATGGGAATGAGGTTGCTGGGCTTGCAGGGAGGAGATTTATGTGCGATGGAGATAGGATGAGAGGGAAGTATTGGATGTGTTGTGGGGCCAGGGTTAGGGGATATGTCACCTGCATAGAGTAACAGCAGGAGGGTGAGAAAGAGACGGTGGGAATGGGATTTGTGGGAGTGGGAGTGATTGGCAGCATGAGAGATAGAGGGAGACCATGTTCTGAGGAAACAAAGGAGCTCATGCGAGGCCATCATGTGGGACGAGAGGAGGGAGGGAGAGATGCAGATAGTGTAGGGGTCGGTGGTAGAGGGGCAAGAGTTCCATTTAAGGAGAAAGGTAGAAGTGAAAAGTAGAAGCGTGAGAGAAAGCATAATAATATAGTCGTGTGTTTACCCGATGGAAAATATGGGCCTTGCAGTTCCTTCCTCCAGTCCCGCAACTCCAGAAAATCAACTCCAAGCTGCCACTTAAGATAGTCACTTGGGATGGGCACAGGAGCCAAGGCCAAGGAGCCACTCCTTGCTGATATATAGAGCAGACTGATTGCAGACAGCCAACGTAAAAATGTAAACACCTGATGCTGGGCAGGGAATTCACATGCTAATTAGCAAAACAATTGGTGGGGGAAAATGGAAAAAAAAAAAAATAAGACAGAAAAATACCAAGGGAACGTTTACAATGTGGGTGCCTGCGAATACTGGGTGATGGGGGTCGTACCAGAAAAATATACAGGGGATCAGTTGCAATGTGGGTGCCTGAAGTTACTGGGTGATGGGGGGGGGGGGTCGTACCAGAAAAATATACAGGGGATCATTTGCAATGTGGGTGCCTGAAGTTACTGGGTGATGGGGGGGGGGGTCGTACCAGAAAAATATACAGGGGATCAGTTGCAATGTGGGTGCCTGAAGTTACTGGGTGATGGGGGGGGGGGGGGTCGTACCAGAAAAATATACAGGGGATCAGTTGCAATGTGGGTGCCTGAAGTTACTAGGTGATGGGGGGGGGGTCGTACCAGAAAAATATACAGGGGATCAGTTGCAATGTGGGTGCCTGACGTTACTGGGTGATGGGGGGGGGGTCGTACCAGAAAAATATACAGGGGATCAGTTGCAATGTGGGATACCATTCCAATGGGATAGCATACCATTCCAGTGCCCGGTACCCATCCTCCAGCCATAGCTCCTTCTGGATCAGTTTCTCCAGTTGGGACAGTCTTTCTACCTGGGGTTGCACTCCTAGGAATGGCACCCGCAGGTCCCACAGTCTCCAGTATTTCTCACCCAAGGTAGGAAGAATCTTTCCAAGGTAGTCCTGTTCAAGCTGTAGGACGTCCCTCCAGAGCTTCTGCCGTGCCGAGTCATTATGCCACAACACCTCCTGGCCGAAACCTGGATCACTGTGCTGGTCAGGCGCTTCCATTCCTTGGTCCCAGAACTCCTCTTCCACGACTGCAGGGAGTATCTCCTGGGACGCTGTAGATTCCCCGAACTGGTACCGCAACTTGGTCACTCTGAGCTGATTGACCCCTGCCAAAACGATAGCGATCACCTCCGCCGGGGGGTTGACTCCGAACAGGGCCAGCTTCCATTGTACCTCCTGGTGCCATTCTGTGGATTCTGAGTCCTCGTGGAGGGCCAGACTTGCCTGTTCGTCCTCCATCAGGTCCTTGGTGAGGGCAGCCTTTGGCTTACTGCTGACCGCTTTATCCCTGGAGAAGTTCCTTGAAGTTCCTTGAGGACTGTGTGCTTCCAGCCGTCGTAGTGCTGAGCAATACGGGGTGAACGGCTGTAGGACGGTGTAGCAATCTCTCGAATCCCCGGGTGTCTGAGACCGGGGTCAAGCCAGCGGCTGCATTTCCCCCTGCTGTCTGGTCTCAGAATCTCCCCAGGTGATGTGCTGCTCCAGGCGATCGGCGGTTGTGGTGCCTGAGACCGGGGTCAAGCCAGCTGCTATATTTCCCCCTGCTTGTCTAGTCTCGGAGCTCCGACCGCTTGCCACCAATGTAACAGGTTAGCTACCCTGCAGGGGTAGCTCCGTCTGCGGCGCCGAGTCTTGCTGGAGAGCTTAGCCGGGTAGCGAGCTAGCAAGGTGGGAGAGAGATTGGCAGCGGTCCCTGGATGGTCTGGAAGCGAAGGATTCAGTAAAGCTGGCTTCTTCAGTGATTATGCCCTCCCCAAATACTAGTCGTGACTCAGTACAGGTTTGAAGGTAAATCAGAGTGTTTAATGAAAAACAGAACATACACGGTCCTTTTATATGGTACAGTCCCATTGTTCTCTCCCATGCCCGCCTCCAGACCCCTGGAGTGAATTCTGCACAGGGGCTAGCCATAGCCCAGGTTCTGATTGGTTGGTTCCAAGACCATTGCAGGCTTCTTTCAGGTCCTCTCAGTCTTCACTTGGGTCCACTGGTTGTATGCAGATGAAGTCTTGACCTCACAGTGACCACATACAGTGTATTTACATAACCCACTGTAAAGTGAATCAGATAATGGGTGGCTGAGACAATGTGACTCCCAACCTTTCAGAACAGGTAAACAGATAACAGATATCCAAAGAGAAAGCACTTTTGCATAATCCACAAGTTACTCAAACCTATTGTATATTCTATACAAAGGAAAGCATTTGACGCTAGTGTCTTTAAAAAACCACATTTAACTAAAGAAATATAAGTCTATTTAAAACTAAAAATGAGCAATTGACAATACATTTAAAACCACACAATATAACGGAGCATAAACTAGCAGGATGGTGCAGGGGAAAAACATGATTAATTAGAAGTCTAGCAACAGTTTTACACTAAATCTAACAAAGGAAATTAGTTCCTATAAATAAAGGGTAAACAAAATATAACAAAATAAGAATGAAATTAAACTAAATAAATCCTGTGGCGGCCGTTCCGTCATTATATTATGTAACAGGGCATCATGTAGAGAGCAAGGAAAGGTCCTGTCCGGGGTTTATGTGTCACCCAGATTTCTCTCTTACACCTTCCGGAACCTCTAAGCACCTGGTTTTGCACTTTGCCTCAGTGGCAATTTAGTGCAGGTGAGGCAAACAGACATCGCTCTGGAGTCTGGGAAGCAGACAGTCTCTATCTGCTGGAGCACAAGGTTGGTTTTCTGAAGCCTGACAAACACTAGGTTTGCAAAGGTTGTTAGTCAGGGCTATTGTATGTTTAGTTAGTGCCAGGGCACGGCTAGGAATTTTCTTTGCTTTTGAACTGTTTATTTTGAGCAATATACAGTGTGGTGTATAACCTGTGGGTTGCTGCAATAAATGTACCCCCGTTTGAAGAAAAGTCACTGGTCTGGTCTCTGAACCTTTGAAGAGTGCTCACCCCAGAGAGCAATTGCACCCGCTACCTGTTTCCCAGCTCACATATGGTGGAGAATGCGGGCAAGTGATCGCAAGAACCTGCTATTTAAAAGGCCAGTTACTGAAGTGAAAAAGAAAAAAAAGTGAACTTTGGGCAAGTGATAGCAAGAACCTGCTATTTAAAAGGCCAGTTACTGAAGTGAAAAAAAAAAAAATGGAGGATGTTATAAAACAGTTGGTGTTGGCTAATGCAGCACATCAACAGGCTAATGCTACACAGCGGGACATGTTAAATGCTCTGCAGAAGCAAACTCAGGTACTGCACACGCAGCAGATCAGTGCTGTACAGGAACAGACACAAATGTTATTTGAAAAGCTTGCAGTTGCTGCTGAAGGCGATCGCAAGACTCTGACGGAGGTGGTACAGACTCTGGCACAGAGGTCTCCCCTGCAAGCTGCAGATTCTTCTGACAACTCCTCACCCATCCTTGTCAGTCGCTTCCTTTCCAAGATGACAGCAGAGGAAGATCCAGAGGCCTTCCTGTTAACATTTGAAAGAACCGCTGAGAGGGAAGCATGGCCTAAGACACGGTGGGAAGGATTGCTGGCGCCCTTGCTAACCGGTGAATCACAGAAAGCATAGCATGATTTGGAGTCTGTGGATGCCATGGATTATGACAAGGTCAAGCTGGAGATACTAGCACGGCGAGGTGTTACTTTGGCAGTGCGAGCACAGCGTGTTAACAACTGGTCCTACCAAGCTGGGAAGTCACCGCAGTCACAGATGTTTGACCTCATCCACCTGGTCCGAAAATGGCTGCAACCGGAGTCCCTCTCGGGGCCACAGATCATTGAGCGGGTAGTCATGGATCGCTTCCTAAGATCCTTACCGATCGTCTTGCAAAAGTGGGTAACCCAAGGGGACCCCAAGTCGGTGGATCAGCTTGTGGAGATTGTTGAGAGGTACTTTGCAGCTGAGGATTTGAACGCCTCCCTGGTGAGCCCATGGACTTTCCGCCCAAAACCAAGGCCTCCCTCGGCAATCGGTAAGACTGTTCCAGGAAAAGTGGGTGGTGAGCGTGGCAAGGAGGCAGAGGGAAAAACTGCTGATTTAAACCGGGGAGGTTGGCATTCCAAAGCGGGAACACCAGTGCCCGTCAGCAGACCTAACCTGAGGAATGTAAGATGTTTTCGGTGCCAGGAACTTGGGCATTTAGCTGCGAACTGTCCATTAACTGATGAGCCTATGCAGTGTGACTTGTCTTTCAAGGAAAGACGGCAGTCTTTGTTTTCCACTGTTTCATGCACCGCGGTGCCAGTAAAGGGAAAACACATGTGTGCAATAACTGTGAATGATAAGCATGTTACAGCTTTGCTGGACTCTGGAAGTTTAGTAACCCTTATTAAGGCTGAATTGATAGACTCTGTGAACTTCCGGGCTAAAAAGGTTGCTGTAGTGTGTGTACATGGTGATACTCGGGAGTATCCTATAGTAGCTGTGAAGTTTGGAACCGCACGGGGTGATCTGCACTGGTGTATTTTGGCCTAGGCCAACAAGGCCCAGGCCTAGGGCGGCACTTTCCAGGGGGCGGCGGCCCGCTGGGTGGCCCCACCCCTAAAAAAGAAAAAAAAAAATTTTTTTTTTTTTTTTTTACTTTTGCAAACTATTTTACCAGGAAGGAAACATTGAGATGTCACTAATTTTCAAGTATGTCCTGGGTAGGCAACAAGGCCTAGGCTTTCACTTTCCAGGGGGCAACAAAAAACCTCACCACTAATTGGGTTACTCACAGAGCACCGAAATGACGCCAACATTTTGGTGTTCTGTAGTTCCCTGCACTTCGGGGAATAAAATTTCCCAACCCTGCAGTGAATTCACCATTCACCGCAGGGTCCCCAAAGTGCATGGAGTCGGCCGCTGTATGCTGCCACCGCAAACCCATGGCCTGCTGTTTTCAAAAGAACTACTGAACGAAAATGTCTGGAATTTACATATAAGATCCTATGATTGATAATAAAAAGTTCTGTTACAGAAAAAGGAGAACCGCTATTAAAAAAAAGGTGGGGAATTTAGCCCAAAAAATTCAGAAAAATCACTAAAAGGTACAAAAAAATCAATAAATAAATAAAGACTTTTTACTGCAGATTAAAATAATAAATGGTTTATTAGATATTGCATAAAAAACGGGAATATTTTTAACATTGAAACCTATGGGGTTCGCCTGAATAAACCTGCTGATTGAAACCACCGAACATCAGGGCATTTCACTGACATTTCTCTGCTGTTTGGGGTTCTCTGAATAGATTAACCATTACTTCTCTATGGGGATTTGCACTGCCTTCAAACAGCACCGTACTTGCTGGCAGTTCGCCAAACTTGTGTGTGAGCATATCACCAGAGCAGTGGTGTACTTAGAGGAGTGGCAGAGGGCGGGCCGCCCCAGGTACCAGTGATTATTGGGGTGTCATTAGGGGGTACTAGGAGGTGCCACTGTCACTGTGTGTCAGCTTTGAGCTGTGTTCTCAAACAACGAGCAGCGGAGCATGGCGTTTGCATACGGAATAAAATCGAATAGAATAAAAATCCCCCTCTCCTCCCTCCATAGCTCCTCCCCTGCCCCGCAGCAGCTCTAGGAGAGGGGAGGGGGATGTGATTTGTGTCCAGAGAGAGAAGATGACAGTAAACGGCAGGTAAAGGGGGGGGGGGTTTCAGCAGAATATGAAGCCCTGTCTGCTTACTGCTGTTTAAAGTGGACCTTTCCTTAACCAGCACTGCAGTGCTAGAAATTTGTCATTGAGCTGCCTGGCTCCTGGTGAGGCTGCTTGCGTGCAGGTCACACTCGGTCCGGCCAGTCAGGTGGTACTGAGTCTCAGTACCACCTGACTGGCTGAACCACGTGACACGCATACACGCAGCTGCCCGCCCTTTCGTTAACATGGACTGTCACTCTATTCTGGACTGAACACCCACCGGGAAGGGAATCCAAGCCACGGTGCACCCTCTGGCAGTGGCACCCCACTGCTGACAAGATGGCTCCACGCACAGACACAGCCGTGATCCTAACGTGGCCTGGAGGGACCTCCTGCTGAGTCTGTACACAGTCCCTGCTGACTCTGCACACAGCCCTACCATGGACAGAGGCCGGTAAATGTAGAATAAATAATTGCTGTGTGCTCATATACACTCAGTTTGCTGGGAGTTTTATTGCAGTGGATTCTGATGCACTCATACACACCGCACATTGCATTGCTGGGAGTTTTATTGCTGTGGATTCTGATACGCTGACACACACCACACATTGCATTGCTGGGAGTTTTATTGCAGTGGATTCTGATGCACTCAAACACACCGCACATTGCATTGCTGGGAGTTTTATTGCTGTGGATTCTGTGATACACACTGCATATTACTGTGAGTTTTATTGCCCTGGAGCTCTGGGATACGCTCATACACACTGCACATTTCTGTGGGTTTTATTGCTTTGCAGCTCTGATATGCTCATACACAGTGCCCATTTCTTTGGGTTTTATTGCTATGCAGCTCTGTGATACGCTCATATGCAGTGCACGTTTCTGTGGATTTTATTGTTCCGCCAATTAGAGCGGCTGTGATCCCGTGTACTTGACATGCGTGGCTGTTCTTTGTAAAAATACTTGAATTTAAACATTTCATAATTTTCTTTATCTCAATAGATACATTTGAAATGGTATACAAAATATACAAGTAGGCACTTGGTATCCACTTTTAATATAAAGAGAGGAAAAGGCGGAGCTCTAAGAGGAAAAGGTGGAGCTTAAAGAGGAAGGGTGGGGATTAACCAGGAAGAGGTGTGCCCTTGACAGGAAGGGGTGCGTCAAATTTAAATTAGGGGTGCACGAGTTTAGTCAGGCCTAGGGCAGCACAAAACCTAAATACACCACTGGTGATCTGAGGCACTTGGTTGGGGTTGTGCCTCATTTGGTGCATGATGTAATTATAGGGAGAGACTTTCCTGAATTTTGGGAACTCTGGGAACACCCAGACTGTGCCACAGTTTCTAAACCAGAGACTGAATCTGAATACATGGATGCTGCAGAGCAGTTGTATTCAGAGGATCCCTCTTGGGGGTCCCCAGACTTTCCCTTCTCTGTTTTGGCAGGAGAATTGGAAGAGTCTGAAGGCCCTATAGCCAATGAGGATAGACCACCCTCTGTTGAAACTGAAGCTACTCTAGAGTTTGCAGATCTTAACACTCAGAGAGAACTTTGGTAGTGAGCAGAGGAAGGATCCTACTCTTGTGAGGGCCTGGGAAAATGTTATGATGATCAATGGGGAACCTGTTGACCCAGGGAATAGGCTCTCTTTTCCTTACTTCATTAGTAATGATGACATGCTATATCGTGTGTATAAAAAGAACAATGAAATTATTGAGCAATTAGTGGTCCCCAAACCGTACAAAAAGGTGGTATTGGAGGTTGCCCATGGACACTTATTGGGGGGTCATTTAGGTACTGAGAAAACCACTGAAAGGTTTTTACAGAGGTTTTACTGGCCTGGGGTACAAAAAGATATTGAAAACTATTGCAAATCTTGTCCGGTTTGTCAAATGTCTGCACCCCTACCTCATTTTCGGAGTCCCTCAGTACCCTTGCCAATAATCGAGGTGCCATTTGAGAGAATTGCTATGGATCTTGTGGGCCCGCTTCCGAAGTCTGCCCGAGGGCATCAGTATATCCTGGTCATTATGGATTACGCTACCCGTTACCCTGAAGCAATTCCCCTATGCCAGACATCAGCCAAGAATATAGCTAAGGAGTTGTAAAGGTGTTTAGCCGGGTCGGGATCCCTAAGGACCTTCTGACGGACCAAGGTACCCCATTTATGTCACGAGTGACAAAAGAATTGTGCAAGTTGTTTAAGGTGACGCACTTGCGAACCTCGGTATACCATCCTCAAACCGATGTACTAGTAGAGCGATTTAATAAAACCTTAAAAAGCATGCTGAAAAAGGTTGTTGACAAGGATGGGAAAAACTGGGACTATTTGCTTCCATATCTGATGTTTGCCATCAGAGAAGTTCCTCAGTCCTCTACAGGGTACTCTCCATTTGAATTACTCTATGGGAGACACCCTCGGGGACTTCTGGACATAGCCAAAGAGACCTGGGAGGGGGAGAAGACACCCCACAAAAGCATTATTGAGCATATTTCGCAGATGCAGGACAGAATTACAGTAGTAATGCCAATTGTAAAAGAGCATTTAGCTCAATCGCAGGCAGCTCAGCAGAGAATATATAACAGGGATGCTCGAGTCCGCATTTTCTCACCTGGCGACAGGGTGCTGGTATTAGTTCCCACAGTTGAGAGCAAGTTCCTTGCTAAGTGGCAGGGTCCCTTTGAAGTGATAGAAAGAGTTGGGGAAGTAAATTATAAAATTCACCAACCAGGGAAAAGAAAACCAGAGCAAATATACCATGTGAACTTGCTAAAGCCCTGGAAAGATAGAGTATCGCTAGCTGCTGGGTTCATCCCAATAACCCACCAGCTGGATACTGAACACCCTCAGGTCCCTGAAGTAAAAATTGCTGAGTCGCTGTCTAAGTCACAAAAGCAGGAAGTCAGAGAGTTTTTAATAAAAAACCAAGAAAAATTTTCAGAGATGCCTGGTCAGACGTCGGTAACACAACATGACATTGTTACTGAACCAGGGGCACGGGTTAAACTTAAACCTTACCGTATTCCTGAGGCAAGGAGGAAAGACATCAGTAGGGAGGTGAAGAAAATGTTTGAGCTAGACATCATTGAAGAGTCCAGTAGTGACTGGTCCAGTCCCATTGTCCTAGTCCCAAAGTCAGATGGGAGTTGGATGTTTTGCAATGATTTTAGGAAGCTCAATTCAGTGACCAAGTTTGACACTTATCCTATGCCCCGGGTAGACGAACTTATAGACCGACTGGGCACAGCTCGTTATTTGACAACTTTGGACTTGACCAAAGGATATTGGCAGATTCCCCTGACAGAAGGTGCCAAGGAGAAGACGGCCTTCGTAACCCCTGAGGGTTCGTTTCAATATAAAAAGATGCCTTTTGGATTACAAAATGTACCTGCTACATTTCAGAGAGCTATGGACAAACTTTTGAGACCCCACCAACAGTATGCAGCAGCATACTTGGATGACATCGTAGTACATAGCACTGACTGGGAATCTCATTTGCCTCGAGTCCAAGCTGTCTTGGAAACTCTCCATAGAGCAGGTATCACTGCTAATCCAAAAAAATGTGCCCTGGGGTTAGAGGAAGCCAAATATTTAGGTTACACGATTGGGCGTGGAGTCATAAAACCCCAGCTAAACAAAGTAGAAGCCATTCAGGAGTGGCCACGTCCTACCAGTAAAAAACAAGTCAGAGCTTTCCTTGGGATAACGGGATACTACAGGAGGTTTATCCCAAACTTTGCAACTCTTGCAGTCCCGTTGACAGACCTTACCAAAGGGAAGAATTTAATGGTCAAATGGTCCCCAGAAGCTGAGGAATCTTTCCAGGTCCTGAAGAGGGCTCTTTGTGCACAGCCAATCCTCTACTCCCCTGATTTTTCCAAGGACTTTGTAGTCCAAACTGATGCATCTGATGTTGGTCTAGGGGCAGTTTTGTCACAGGTACATAATGGTGAGGAACACCCTGTAGTGTACTTAAGCAGAAAACGAAACGATCATGAACAGAAATCTGCAGTGATTGAGAAGGAGGGTTTGGCTATTAAATGGGCATTGGATGCCTTAAGATATTATTTATTAGGGCGCCAGTTTGATCTGGTGACTGACCATGCTCCCCTCAAATGGATGGCTCTAAAAAAGGAGACCAATAGACGTGTGAACCGTTGGTTTCTGGCATTGCAGGACTACAGCTTCACTGTGAAGCATCGCCCGGGTAAAAAAATGGCCAATGTAGATGCTCTGTCCAGAGTCTACGCTTGTGTAGCTGACAGTGTTCCACCCAGGGGGTTGAAACAAGGGGGGAGGGTATGTAACAGGGCATCATGTAGAGAGCAAGGAAAGGTCCTGTCCGGGGTTTATGTGTCACCCAGATTTCTCTCTTACACCTTCCGGAACCTCTAAGCACCTGGTTTTGCACTTTGCCTCAGTGGCAATTTAGTGCAGGTGAGGCAAACAGACATCGCTCTGGAGTCTGGGGAGCAGACAGTCTCTATCTGCTGGAGCACAAGGTTGGTTTTCTGAAGCCTGACAAACACTAGGTTTGCAAAGGTTGTTAGTCAGGGCTATTGTATGTTTAGTTAGTGCCGGGACACGGCTAGGAATTTTCTTTGCTTTTGAACTGTTTATTTTGAGCAATATACAGTGTGGTGTATAACCTGTGGGTTGCTGCAATAAATGTACCCCCGTTTGAAGAAAAGTCACTGGTCTGGTCTCTGAACCTTTCAAGAGTGCTCACCCCAGAGAGCAATTGCACCCGCTACCTGTTTCCCAGATATATATATATATATATATATAATATATATATATATATATATATATAACATACATACATACACATATATATATACATACAACGAAGGAGAAAAGGCGGCACTCGAACAAAAATAAAACATAAAAAATTTATTGAATCATTTAAAATGAAGCCATAGAACCGACGTTTCGGCTCGCACAGGAGCCATTCTCAAGGTAACTCAAACAAACATTGTATGTGTTTAAATAGTGAACAGGCATAGTTGGAATACCAATCCAAACGAGCTAATCAGAAAGAGAAGTGGCCACAGGTGTAAATGTGCGTGGGTCCTGGAGCCCCGCACATCTCAGCCAGATACGTCACGTGATTACGGCCGTGAGCCAGTTGTCAAGACAACTAAAAACAATGCTAAACCTAACCGGAAGCAAAAGAGAAAAGAAGAAAAACATCCCGAGCAGGAAGAGAGAGCAACATATTAATAGAAAAGTAAAGATATATACAGGTGAGCGTTGCTGCAGGCAATAATAAAGGCACCATCAGCCAAACAGTATATGAAAGAGGTAGGTTTTAACAACATCTAAACAGATCAAGTGACCCACAGCAGAAAGATCATATTATTATACCCACAGTGCATCAAATCAGTCAAAAATGCGTAGAAACAATATGAGCACAAAATGCAGTGTCTATGGTGTATGCATAGAAATAGTAATAAGACACAACAGTTAACGATCATACAGAAAGCTAGAGAAGGAGACATATTCATTCAGTCCCCTCGGTGCAACAGTATCGAGGGTCCTGATCCAGTATGTCTCCCTCTGTAGCAATCGTTGGGAGCGATTGCCACCTCTGGGGAGTGGGGGGACATGATCGATAGCAACAAACCGGAGTGAGGGTAGTCTGTGTTGTAGTATCAGAAAATGTTTAGCCACCGGCTTATCAGTTTGGCCATCCCTATAAGCAGTGTTAATGGAAGAGCGATGGCCTCGAATACGTTCTCTCAATGTGCGATCAGTCTTTCCTATATACGTAAGCCCACAGGGGCATATAATCATGTAAATTACAAATTCCGTCATACAAGTGATGCAGTGTTTTATTTTATATATACGGCCAGTGTGTGGATGTGCAAAGGTGGTTGTTGGGTTCATATGATTACAGGTTACACATCCCGTACATCTAAAGCAGCCCATTTTCTGTAGAGGAGTCTTAGTAGCATAGGATCTGACAGCGTCAGTATGTATGAGTAAGTCTCGAAGATTACGCCCCCTAGAATAGCTAATGAGTGGCTGATTTCTAAAAGATGTAGGTAAAGATCGATCATATGCAAAGTTGTGCCAGTGTTTCTTGATGATATGCGCTATCTTAGCACTATGAGTGTGAAACTTAAGTGGAAGAAAAATTCTCGATGGTGTCCCCAGTGTGGGCAACTTGGGTTCCTGTACGCGAAGGTTCGCCTTTCTAAGAGCGTTGTTGAGCGTGTTAGTGGAATACCCCCTAGCAAGAAAGCGTTGATACATTTCCATAAGTTGATCATGGCATGTATCCACATCGCTATTGTATCTCAGTACTCGCAAGAATTGAGACATAGGAAGTGAGCACTTCAAATGTTGAGGATGGTGACTGTCCATATGTAAAACAGTATTCCTATCTGTTTCCTTGCGAAAGAGAGTATAGCCTAAGGTGTTGTTAGTGCGAAAAATAGTCACATCTAAAAAGGCTATAGAGCTACAACTGCTGTTGGCAGACAATTTCACAGGGGTATCAAGCAGGTTGATAGAATCAACCATCTGATTGAACGAGAGTATGTCGCCCTCCCATATTAGGAAAATGTCGTCAACAAAGCGGCAGTAAAAAAGAATCTGAGAGTCATACCTCTGTAAAAGATGTGTATGTTCAAAACAGTACATATAGAAATTAGCATAGGTTGGCGCCATGGATGCCCCCATCGCCGTGCCCGCGCATTGGATGTATAAATTATTTTCAAATTTGAAAAAATTGTAATATAAGGCAATGCGTAGGAGCTCCAGTGTGAATTCAATGGGCGGACCTGTATAATGTTGTGACTCTTGTAGCACTCGTTGGACGCATTGTATCCCCGCATCATGCGGGATGATGGTATACAGGCTCTTAACGTCTAATGTAGCCATGAGCCAAGGCGATGAGGGTAGATGTAAAGATTTAATTTTTTCTAGAAAATGTGGAGTGTCCTTGATGCATGTAGTTAGATGAGACATAGTGTCCTTAGTTACAAAATCAATGTATCTGCCAATAGGCTCAAGCAAACTTCCTCTCGCCGAGACTATGGGACGTCCCGGAGGTGTTTGCAAACTCTTGTGAATTTTGGGTAATGTATACAATACAGGTGTAACAGGATGTTTGGTGATCAAGAAAGTCGCAATGGTATCAGTAATATAACACGCCTGTCGTCCCATCTCAACCAAAGAGGCAATTTTGTCAGAAAATTCCTTAGTGGGATCGTGTGTTAGTCTACGATAAATAGTAGAATCAGATAATTGGTGTAGTATTTCATTACGGTAATATGCATAATCCATAACAACAACAGCACCCCCCTTGTCTGCAGGACGTATAGCAATGGTGGAATCTGAAGCTAAGTCCTGTAACGCTTCATATTCCTCCTTGGTGAGATTGGGTCTACCAGCTGGTCGAGTCTGGAGAATGTTGGCAGTCTCTTCTTGTAGAATTTTAGAGAAGGTGTTAATAAAAGGATTACCAGATTTAACATCCATAGTGCTCTTGAGCCTGAGCCTGGCTGTTCCTGTCGAAGTTGTATAGGTGTCTTTAATCCGTTCTTGAACTTGAACTTGTGGTGATGTATATATACATACATACACATACATATATATATATATAATACATACATATATATATATAAATACATACATACATACATACATACATACACATACACACATACATACACATACATATATATATACACATACATACATACATATATATACACATACATATATATATACACATACATAAACATACACACATACATATACACATACATACATACATATATATATACATATACATACATACACACATACATATACACATACATACATACATATATATATACATATACATACATATATATATACATACACATACACATACACATATATATATACATACACATACACATATATATACATACACATACACATATATATACACATACACATATATATACATACACATATATATACATACACATACACATATATATACACATACACATACACATATATATACACATACACATACACATATATATACATACACATACACATATATATACATACACATACACATATATATACATACACATACACACATACATACACATACACACATACATACACATACACACATACATACATACATACATATATATATATATATATATACACATACATACATACACATACATACACATATATACACACATATATAACCAGTGAAAAGTGTATCCTGCACTCTGGACATCAACAATGCCTGGTGCCCATCCGGCTCAGATATAGGAAATAGTCAATGTAAGGACGGCACTCACGGTCTTTATACCAGGAAAACTTGAATTTAATGTAGAAAAAGCAGAATCGACGTTTCAGTCCACTACCCGTGGACTTTCATCAGGATATACAGAACAACCAAAAGTGCAACATTTAAATAGAAAAATAATAACATACTCACCAACACTCAGTGACCCACCCTCCCGGGACCGGGCGAACGCGGACTCATTCGAGTGACGTCAGGACGCCAGCGACGATCACGTGCCCCCACCGTAACCATAGAGACCCGATGTTAATCCAATGGTGTCTGTTACACTAGACGCGTACATAGAAAAAACAAAACAATGGCAAACACGCAGCAGCTCAAAAAGGCGATGATCACAGGATATAACCTGCTAGATCAGACCTGCGTGGCTTACACGAAACAGAGGTCATGAATGGGGAGCAGTCCGGGCACAGAAAATAAAAATAGGGGAGCTGAAAGAAAATAGTGAAAACAGTAACCAAATATACCGTGAACATACCAAAGGAGTACCAAGAAAGGAAAAAAGGGATAGCATAAAAATAATTAAAAACATTTGCAAACGCTTCGGGGGCAATACACTAGTGTGTACAGTATGGAGTATAACTCCTGCAAGAATCAAAAACACGGAATGGCTCAAAGGTACATCAGTGTACCCAAGCCCCGAAAGAGTAGGTGGCACAAACCAAGGTGCCATAAATCAAAGATTATATCTGAACTAGCTTAAGAGACACTATCAAAAGAATATAAAAAAAATATTTTTTTATATTCTTTTGATAGTGTCTCTTAACCCTTTCGCTGCTGAGGCTTTTCCCGCCCCTATGCTGAGGTCATTTTTACCTGTTTTGCGCATCATGTTTAAACGTGTTTTGAAGGCTTATTTTAGTATATGACCCAGACATATTATATATCGTTCTTTCCGTCAGACTCAGTAGATTCATAATATGTCATTATTATATGTATACGTTATGTCATGTCTGTATATTATAACAAAAAATGCAATAAAATATGTATTTTCAATAATTTACAATGTGTAAAGTGTTTTTTTCCACATTTTAACATGCGAGCAATTGCGGTTATATTTTGTATGGGGTGCGCTTGTTAAAAAAATTAGAGATGGGGTCTCGTTACATTTTTTTTTGGGGAAAATGACACTATTTTTAACAAACGCACCGCATACAAAAATCGTTAGTGCAGCATCATTGTTCACATTATAATTGAAATGGGAACAATATTGCTGCATTAACAAACCAAAAAAAATAAAAAAAAGTGTATATTTTTTATTTTTTAATTTTTTTTTTTAATTTTTTTTTAATTTTTATTTTTCATTTTTTTTTTTTTTTTACAAAAATTTTCACTTTCATGTTTGGTATCGTTGGAACGGCCATGCTCTGGCCGATCCAACGATACCAAAATTTAACCCCTAGCTGCCACGGATCGGGAGATAGGGAGTTCCAATGAACTCCCTATCTCCACAGTTGGTGGCAGTTAGGGGTTAAGTCTAGGACTGGCGTCATCGTGCTACAAGATGTCGGCCAGCTCCGGGAAAGGATCGCGAACCGGCGCTTTTCAGCGCCGATTCGCGATCCAGCTCCCCAGGGGTTAATGCCAGGCATCATTTGGAAGGGCAGGCTGTGCCCTTCCAAATGATGCCTGGGTTAACCCCCTGTGCGCCGCCGATCGGGAGGGAGAGAGGTCCGAAGGACCTCCCCCCTCCCTTTCAGGCGCCTCCTCCGCACATGCGGGGGGGGGCCTGAATTAGGTGTCATTGCGCCCCCGCGATGACACCTAATTCTGGCGGCTGCTGGTCCGGATGCCGGGCTGACATCCAGGATGTCAGCCCGCACCGGAGGGGCCAGCGATCGGCCGGAACCCGGCCGAACGCTGACCCCGATGGGAGGACGCGCTCAGCGCGTCCTCCGCATACCAGCGGGACTGCTGAGGACGCGCTGAGCGCGTCCTCAGCAGTGAAGTGGTTAAGCTAGTTCAGATTAGACATGTGCACAGCACAAAATTTCGTTTTGAACTAATGGATTAGTACTAAAATGCAATTTATTTAGTTGCTAAAGAAATTCGTTTTCAGTTCTTTAGTATGAAAACTAATTTCATTCATCCGAAAACCAGAGGATACAAATATTATTGTAGTGGCTCCTCAGAGTGCTGAGATCGCTGCTTGTTACAGTATCTCTCACTCTCAGCACAATGTGTCAGGCAAAGCTGTTACAGTAACTGACTGCTGCTCATCACAGAGCTCAGAGTTTCAGCAAAACTAGTAAATAATATTTTTATATATAAGAGGTTATAACAATATTATTTCCTTGTTTTACTAAAACTGAGCGCTGTTACAGTCAGTTACTGTAACAGCTGAGCCTGATACATTGTACTGAGAGATAATATAACAAGCAGCTGATCTCAGCGCTCACAGCCACTGGATTTAAAAGGCTAAAAAAAGGCTCCTCTCTGTATAATGTATAGAACATCCTCCTGCATTAATTAATACCCCTCTCTGTATAATGTAGATAACATCCTCCTGCATTAATACCCCTCTCTGTATAATGTATGGAACTTCCACCTGCATTAATTAATACCCCTCTCTGTATAATGTATAGAACATCCTCCTTCATTAATTAATGTCCCTCTGTATAGAACATCCTCCTCAATTTATACCTATCTCTGTATTATGTATATAACCTCCTCCTGCATTAATACCCCTCTCTGTATAATGTATAGAACATCCTCCTGCATTCATTAATGCCCCTCTCTGTATAGACCATCCTACTAAGTAGGACCTACTGCATTGGCATGTGGAGGGTGCAGGACTTCAGAATGCAATGCTTATCCAGCACAGGAGAGGGAACTTTTACTTAAACTTTGCATCTCTGTGGGGGAGAGGGACAGGAATATAAAAGCAGGGGAGAGGGCAAATATTAACATAAGTCGGTCTGAAAGCTCAGAGAAGAGATGTCTGGTGCAAATTTATTTTTATAATAAAATTAAGCACTTTAAATCCAGGGAAAACATTCTAATAAATCACACTGACAGCTCATAATAACAGAGTAACTGGGAGTTGGATACTAAATGTATAAGACGTAAAAAACCCTTTATAACAAGCAGCACTGGGAGAGGAGTGGAGGGACTTTATATAAAATGTGTATTATAGATGAGGAAAGGGGGATAGTGCTCCTGGATAATATAAAATGTATCAGACCTAAGCCCCTATTATGCAGAGCGGGAGGGGAGATAACACACATTTTATAAAGTCCCTCTCTTCTCCCAGCGCTGCTTGTTATGAAGGGTTTTTACTATCCAGCCCTCCTCTGTCATTAGCTTTCAGTGTGATTTATTTGAATGTTTTCCTTCTCCAGCTGCTTTAATCATCTTGTCTGCCTCATAGACATGCAAGGGTTAAGTAAAGGTTTCCTCTCCTGTGCTGGCTGTCTGTGCTGCGAGTGAGTATTCTGGAGCTCTATCACTGTCAGATTTTCGGGTAGGGGGTCGGGAAGGATTACGCATACAAACCTTTTCTGTAGCATTGCGATGTTGCGATCTTCATTGCTGGTCTCCTTCACTCATCAGTGTAATATCACAAAAAGGACAAACTAAAATGTAGTGCATTTTATTTTAGTTTCTTTCGTTTTTTGTACTGAGCAGTTTCGTATCTCTTGAGTCATACTAAAACTAAATTATCCCAAAATTCTGACTAAATCGTTTTAGTACTAAAACGAATGCACATGTCTAGTTCAGATATAATCTTTGATTTATGGCACCTTGGTTTGTGCCACCTACTCTTTCGGGGCTTGGGTACACTGATGTACCTTTGAGCCATTCCGTGTTTTTGATTCTTGCAGGAGTTATACTCCATACTGTACACACTAGTGTATTGCCCCCGAAGCGTTTGCAAATGTTTTTAATTATTTTTATGCTATCCCTTTTTTCCTTTCTTGGTACTCCTTTGGTATGTTCACGGTATATTTGGTTACTGTTTTCACTATTTTCTTTCAGCTCCCCTATTTTTATTTTCTGTGCCCGGACTGCTCCCCATTCATGACCTCTGTTTCGTGTAAGCCACGCAGGTCTGATCTAGCAGGTTATATCCTGTGATCATCGCCTTTTTGAGCTGCTGCGTGTTTGCCATTGTTTTGTTTTTTCTATGTACGCGTCTAGTGTAACAGACACCATTGGATTAACATCGGGTCTCTATGGTTACGGTGGGGGCACGTGATCGTCGCTGGCGTCCTGACGTCACTCGAATGAGTCCGCGTTCGCCCGGTCCCGGGAGGGTGGGTCACTGAGTGTTGGTGAGTATGTTATTATTTTTCTATTTAAATGTTGCACTTTTGGTTGTTCTGTATATCCTGATGAAAATCCACGGGTAGTGGACTGAAACGTCGATTCTGCTTTTTCTACATTAAATTCAAGTTTTCCTGGTATAAAGACCGTGAGTGCCGTCCTTACATTGACTATTTCCTATATATATATATACATATATACATATATATACATATATACACAGGTCAAAAATAGGACGCACTCCAGGATTTAGGTGAAAAAAAGTAAAATCGATGGTTTATTCCAGATGCATATAAAAGAGAGATGTGCCCATAGGCACTCGCCGCCGTTTCGGCCCTCACAGGAGCCTTTATCAAGGTGATCAATATGGGCAAATACAGTGTATTTATACAAAATATTTAAACATCACAGTCATACTCACCGCGCTTGTAGCGTGCTGCCGGGCGAGGCGCCGATTCCCCGAGGGGCGTGGCGTCCGAAGCCGGTGAGGCGCGCAAATCTGACGTGGTCTGTGTGCGCCGAGTGTGAACACCCTGGATGGTAACCAGGGAGACGCGTCCCGGCGAGCAAGACATTAAAAACAAGAAGTGCCTTCTACAGAGGCGGGCAGAGGATAGGAAGTGGGACACAAGAAGGAACAGATCTGCTTATTAAGAAGCACAAAGAATGTAGAGAGGACCTAATCATGGCATATTGTAGGCATGCGACCTCACTCATGTGGAAAGAGAGGAACAATTCCATGTAAGAAAATATCTAAAAAGAGTCAAGAATCAGTGAAGTGCTGAAAGCACAGTATAACATATGCTGCGCGATAGAGGAATGTATTAAATCCAATCTTGGAAGAAAGTGTACAAAGCAAATGGCAAAGAATTACCATGTGTGGAGACCCAATGGCAATCAAGGGTCTGAATCAATATATGGTCCGCAATCAAATGATATACTGTAAAGAATATGTAAAATATAAGGCGGACAATGTAAGTGAAATGAAGGGGAGAAGAAATGAGTGAATGAGAAAAAAATAAAAAATAAATGAATAAAAAATAATAAATAAAAAACGTGTCCAGTCAAAACAACCAACAATACAAGAAATATGTGATGTGTGTAAACATAAGGGTACAAACAACAAAAAAAAGTGCCTTTACCTAAAAAGTTCAAACAAACACCTATGATTTCATATAAAAGAGCTAACAATTTACGCGATATTTTGGTTAATACAGACCCCATTAGGTCTTATTCCAATAGAATTCAACCAACTAGACTTGGCTGCTTTCGTTGTCCCAACTGCGTGACATGTAGTCACATGACTTCTGCGTCAACCTTTCCACATCCAACTTCTGGAAAGCGTATGAAAATTAATCATTATATCACCTGCACGACGGATCATGTAGTGTATCTCATTACATGCCCCTGCGGCCTCCCCTATGTCGGCAAGACCGATAGGATGCTTAGAGACCGCATTAGAGGACATCGATCTAATATAACTACGGCATTCAGAGACAACTTTTCGGATAAGCCAGTCGCTAAACATTTTTTACAACACCATCATCAACTGTCTTCCTTACGATTTATCGCCATTGATCATGTCCCCCCATTACCCAGGGGTGGCGATCGTTCCAAAATTTTGTTACAGCGTGAAACCTTCTGGATCCGAACCTTGGATACAGTAGCTCCAAAGGGCCTGAACGAATATATATAATTTTCTTCATTTTTATGACAATTTTTTTGTATTTTTATGGAGTTTATATTGCCATTTTGTTTGGATGCTATAGTCACTCATGTATTTACCTATTTATTTATGTTTTGACAAGGTGGAAAGCCTGCCCAGAGGGCAGTCTATTGTGGATATACTGCCCTCAGCTCGTGGATACTGCCCTCAGCTCGTGGATACTGCCCTCAGCTCGTGGATACTGCCCTCAGCTCGTGGATACTGCCCTCAGCTCGTGGATACTGCCCTCAGCACGTGGATACTGCCCTCAGCACGTGGATACTGCCCTCAGCACGTGGATACTGCCCCCCAGCTCAGACCCCAGACCAGACATGGGGCGGCTGTTCGAATGCTCTATCGGCATTCGGACAGCCGCCCCATGAGCTCCGCATACTTACCTTCCCGAGCGGCGAAGTGAAAGTTTCCCCGCTTCCGGTCGTTGAAGGACCCAAGCCGCGGTCACGTGGGACTCCCACGTGACCGCGGCTTGGGTCCTTCAAAGAGCGGAAGCGAGGGAACTTTCCCTTCGCCGCTCGGGGGTTGGATGCACGCGGCAGCCTCTTTTCGGCTGCTGTGTGCATCTTGTAACCGCCGCGGCGAGCGCACAGCCGGCTCGTGCCGCGGCGGTTGCATGCGCGCGCAACCAACCGCCGCTGGTTGCGCGCGCATGCGCAGAGTAAGGATTGGCGACGGACACGCCAAGCCTTACTCAATTATAGTATAGGATACTTTATAATGTAGGTTAGAGGCCGTTAATCTTCTCCCTTTTTTAGATTTAGTGACGTGCACCTACTCAATTTTCATATTCACATCACTCATTTGACACTTTTGGCACTTTTTTTTGTTGTTTGTACCCTTATGTTTACACACATCACATATTTCTTGTATTGTTGGTTATTTTGACTGGACACGTTTTTTATTTATTATTTTTTATTCATTTATTTTTTATTTTTTTTCATTCACTCATTTCTTCTCCCCTTCATTTCACTTACATTGTCCGCCTTATATTTTACATATTCTTTACAGTATATCATTTGATTGCGGACTATATATTGATTCAGACCCTTGATTGCCATTGGGTCTCCACACATGGTAATTCTTTGCCATTTAGTTTGTATACTTTCTTCCAAGATTGGATTTAATACATTCCTCTATCGCGCGGGAATATGTTATACTGTGCTTTCAGCACTTCACTGATTCTTGATTCTTTTTAGATATTTTCTTACATGGAATTGTTCCTCTCTTTCCACATGAGTGAGGTCGCATGCCTACAATATGCCATGATTAGGTCCTCTCTACATTCTTTGTGCTTCTTAATAAGCAGATCTGTTCCTTCTGGTGTCCCACTTCCTATCCTCTGCCCACCTCTGTAGAAGGCACTTCTTGTTTTTAAGGTCTTGCTCGCCGGGACGCGTCTCCCTGGTTACCATCCAGGGTGTTCGCACTCGGCGCACACAGACCACGTCACAGATTTGCGCGCCTCACCGGCTACGGACGCCACGCCCCTCGGGGAATCGGCGCCTCGCCCGGCAGCACGCTACAAGCACGGTGAGTATGACTGTGATGTTTTAATATTTTGTATAAATACACTGTCTTTGCCCATATTGATCACCTTGATAAAGGCTCCTGTGAGGGCCGAAACGTCGGCGAGTGCCTATGGGCACATCTCTCTTTTATAAGCATCTGGAATAAACCATCGATTTTACTTTTTTTCACCTAAATCCTGGAGTGCGTCCTATTTTTGACTTGTATACCATATTTTGGATTTTCTGCACCCAGGTAACACCATTGTACATGTGGTATATGCAGGTTGCCATCGGTTTTTGTATATATACAAAAATAATATAAATAATCTGGTAAGCCGCGTTAGTCCAGAAGCCGAAATCAGACTATAGCAGTGCGTATATTTATTTATTGGACTAATGTTACATTTTAAAGACAAGCTTTCGAGACTGAAACCTCTCTTCTTCAGGTCTGCCAATGTGGTGTACATGATCCAGTGCACGGCCTGTAAAAAGGGCTGCTATATTGGAGAAACTAGCCTTGAACTGAATCTCAGGAGGAACCTGCACAGACACTCCATTAAGAACCATCAGGAAAATAAATATTGTACCTCGGTGGGACATCACTTCAATCTGAAAGGCCACTCCATCCAAAACCTCAAAATTAAAATCCTCAAAAGGAAATTTTAAAGACCCTTGTGAACGTAAGGCATTTGAAATGAGAATGATCACATATTTTAACACCATAAAAGAAGGGCTCAATGTAGATTCTGGATTTTTAACTCACTATCATAATGTCATGTAACATTTGGCATTGTACTTGGTTTGTATATGTTCTTTTTTCTCTTTTTTTAACTTTTTCTTTTATTTTTAAGTTGGGTAGTATACACTTTCCTCCAAGGCACCATCATGCTTATCTTTGTGGTTTAATGAGCCTATGATCTGTCCTCTGTTTGCCTTACATGACCATAGGATTCCACTATTAGCATTTACAACACCCCCTCCCCTCTGCTTGGCGCGTTATTGTTCAATTCTATGATTTTGGTCAGTTTAGCATCTGAGGAGAAGAGTTTATAGTCTCGAAAGCTTGTCTTTTAAATGTAACATTTGTCCAATAAAAAAAGTATCACTACGCACTGCTGCACTCATATATATATATATATATATATATATATAAAAAAAAATTCAATCCAAAGATAGTGACAAACTTTTTATGGTTAATTAATTTTTTTTATTGTTTTTATTTTTTCAAGTATGGGACTGTTGTCAGGGTTTCAGAGTAGTATCGACCCCCAAAACCTGGGGCCCGATTCCTATGCTGCCATTAAGCACAGTGCTCATGTCGTACAGCAGAACAGCTCACATCAAAAGAAGGGGCAAAATCTGTTATCTTAACATGAAGCAAAAGCTTGCTTTATAGATGAACTATTGCGTAATAAAGGATTGCACCATCATCTCCACATTTGGTCCAGGCAGGGAAATGTGAAGGTGAGTTAGGGCACAGGCATCATATTGGCACATACAAATATTATTTTTATTTTCTATTGGTATGTTTCGGAAGCTGCATTTGCTAATAATCTCATTATAATCACTACAAATCCCCATAAACAGAAGATCTCACCATTTTTATTATTTATCTTTGTCACGGGTACTGTATCTGACACAAAGGCTGTTTCTGCCTGTATGCTGATAATGCATACCCCGTGTGACATTGTGGTACGGAATCTTTAATTTCAGAATCTTTACTGTCAACAATATTTCTGTTTAATACAAATGGACACAAGAAAAATTTAAAATGAGAAAGTTTACATTATTTAGAATTTTCTCAGAATAACAATAGATATGCAAATTTACCCTAACCTACACAATTTTCTAATTTACCCTATAATTTTTTTTTTTTTTTTTTTAAGTATTTTACCAGGAAGGATACATTGAGATTTCTCTCGTTTTCAAGTATGTCCTGGGTGGTGAGTATGTACCATTAGGTGTCTTGCCCAAGGACACTTACTGGAGAGGTGCTCTGGCTGGGATCGAACCTGTGTCTCCACAGACTCTCTCCATGCAAAGCAGTGATGTTGCCTCTACTCCACCCAGCATTAATTGCTAACTTCGCATCCCATGTTTCAAATAAATGTTATGATAAATGTTTTTTCTAACCAAAATCCCTTGGTTGTGAAGGGGTTAAGGAAGGAGGTTTGTTAAAAAAAAGAAATACTTTAAGCTAAAAACTGAATAGAGTAAAAGAGAGGGGGGTCCGGAGAGGTTAATAATTGAACACTGTGGTTTTCTCCCTCCAATTCAGATACAGTTACAGTTTCCAGGTACACGAGACATAATAAATAAAGATTAGGTGCAGACGACCCTGCCCGCAGGATAATTGTCCTACTAAAACAGCACTTAAAACAAGAGCTCAGCCAGACGTCCCGTGAGCTTACAATCTAAGGGAAAGATGTATGTGAAACAAATGGGAGTAGGGGGGTGGAGCTGGTTGCCCTAAATAAGATTTCATAGGAAGGGCCAGAAACCTGGGCTAGTTAGAGTGATTAGCAAAGTGGAAGCAGCTGGAAGGGAAGCTGCAAGTTTAAGGCTAGTGTCAGACGAGCGTCTTTGGAGAGTGGAAGGAACGTCCGTGAGAGTGGACGTTCCTTCCACTCAACGTCCGTCTGGCCACCTTGCTGAGCGCACTCAGTGCTGCAAAGCGCGATCCTCCTATAGAGAATTGCGCTTTGCAGCTCCGTCAACACGCGTCCTAGCGCTTTGTCGGAGAGGCTTGGATAACGGACGCTTGTTCGCGCGTGTGCACAAGCGTGTGACCAGCCCCGTTGCAGCGTCACAACACTGCAATGGATGCCGGTAAGCACGTCAATATGGGCTCACATAGACCAGGACTGGGTGGGCAGCAGAGTCCAAATGCGGGCTCTGTGGCTGAGGGTGTTGGTAGATGGGTGCTCAGGTTCAGAGTCCAGATGCAGGCTCTGTGGCTGAGGGTGTTGGTAGATGGACGCTGTGTGAAGAAAGATTATTTTAGAATTAAATCTTTTATTAACCCTTTCAGAAATGTTCGGGTCTATCGGTATCAATCCATCCCAGTGAAGAGAATTCGTATAAGTCTTATCTCGTACTTTCTCCCCAGTTCTTCAGGTCTCTGGCTGCTCCTGTTCGTAAAGGGTGGCTTTGCCTTATAATTAATTTATTTTGCACACTGTGCCACAGCTACTTGCTGCATAGCTATAAAATCTGAAGCAAGCCCCGTGGTAAATGTTTGGCATTTTGTTACGTTCAATTGATGACAGGGGAGCTGCGGGGAGCCTGTTCGTTCCTCTGCCGTCCCTTACTTAGTAACGGAGGGGTAGTTTTAAAAAAGCCTGTGTATTTCCATCCACATTACGGTCTAACGTAGTTAACGGCGCAGTCTCTTTGCGGCATTCAAAGAATAAATCATTAAGTCATAAAGTGAATGACTTTTTTAAAAAAAATAAAAAAAATAGCATAAAAAAAGGTGTAAAATATTCCCGTACGAAGTGCTTTGTTACCAGAACTTTGAATCTCATCTAAAATGAAAGTCGTTTAGCATTTAGCCTTGGGCTGGCAAGCTCTTCCGGCGTCCTGCGCCATTTAAACGCATTATAAATGTTATATTGAATAGGATTATTCTAACATTATGAAAATGGTGGCTTTAATACATTCTAATTATGCATTATTGTTGTGAGCGCGTCACTGTATTGTACGTATTTTAATACATTTAGTTACAGATAGTGCTTTTTTTTTCTAGGAAAAAAGGTGGGGGTACTCACCATGAAGCGTCATAAAGTGTCAGGCAGCGAGTCGCCAATGAAAAAAAGGTGTACGCTCGCATGAACTAATAAATAGGGGGCACACGCCACCGTGCAGCTAATGAATAGAGCCAGGGCCAGGCCATGACATTGTGTTGTCCTGGTCCAAAGATGAAAGGATGCGGTCCCCCACCTCAAACTATTCCCACCTGAAAACACATGCATGCTTATCACAGAGCTCCACAGCAGTAAAACTCACAGTAATGTGCAGTGTGTATGAACGTATCTGTCATGCCCCGCGCCGCGGCCCGACTGTGGCCGCCATGATGGGACACTCAGCATACTTACCTGAGGTCCCTCGTGGTGCGTCGCTCCCTGGTTCCAGTCCACAGCTCGGAGGAGGAGACCCAGGGTGCGTCCCACGTCACCTTCAGGATCCAACTGAGGAGAGACAAAGCGCACATGCGTGATCGCCTATCTCCGTAAAGCACGAAGACCTTGGTACTCTAGGTCAATTAAAGGTACTGCATTACACCTGCACTGGAGATCCATGTATGCCACCAATTAACCCATCAAGTACTCCGGTATCCCAGCTCCACCTACGAGTTCCAGGTGAACGGTGTTCTTATGATCCTCTGAACCCGATTTAAACCTCCCGCCTTTCTCAGTTCATTAACCAGGTTATACTGTGGTTCACCGGTTCAGTTATCCTGGGTTCCCTCTTCGTTCCTGTTCCAAGTGAATCCTGAGTTCCAGATCCTTCCCCAGGCTTGCTTCCACGTCCACGGTACAAGCTCCATCTCCAGGCTTGCTTTCAAGTCCACGGTAGCAGCTCCATCTCCAGGCTTGCTTCCACGTCCACGGTACCAGCTCCATCTCCATCTCCAGGCTTGCTTCCAAGTCCACGGTACCAGCTCCATCTCCAGGCTTGCTTCCACGTACATGGTACCAGCTCCATTTCCAGGCTTGCTTCCACGGTACCAGCTCCATTTCCAGGTTTGCTTCCACGTCCAGGGTACCAGCTCCATCTCCAGCATGCTTCCACGGTACCAGCTCCATCTCCAGGCTTGCTTCCATGTCTACGGTACCAGCTCCATCTCCGGGCTTGCTTCCACGTCCACGGTACCAGCTCCATCTCCGGGCTTGCTTCCATGTCCACGGTACCAGCTCCAGATCCTATCTCCAGAATTGCTTCCAAGACCACGATACAAAGTCCAACTCCTCAACCCCGGTTTGTCTCAAAGGCCACAGCTCACGTTACCCTCTTCTACAACCCTTCGTTCTGGACTTACGTTGTGCCCCTTCTAAATCCGAAGATCTTTACGCGCAATTCCCCGTTCTGGACTTTATACTTGCCAAGGATACCTTTTGCGTTATAGTCTTTTGTTCTGGACGTATATTTTGTTTCATCTCAGTAAATACTCAACTGCTCATATACATCTCCTGGTCTCCTTCGGCTTGCCATTGGGTTCCATACGCATAACACTACACAGGGGTCATAGCCTCTGCCCTTACAGTATCACAGAGCTCCACAGCAATAAATCTCACAGCAATGTGCAGTGTGTATGAGCCTATCACTGAGCTCCACAGCAATAAAACTCACAGTAACGTGCGGTGTATATGAGCGTATCACTCAGCTCAATAGCAATAAAACTCACCATAATGTGCAGTGTGTATGAGCGTATCGCACAGCTCCAAAGCAATAAAACTCAGTAATGTGCAGTGTGTATTTTTTTTCCTATTGCCACTACTGCTCCCATTTAATTTATTATGCCACTATTTATTTATTATGTCCTGTAATGGAGTGGACCTGGTCACGTGAACACCACAGCAGGGAAAGAGTTTCATTAAGCAATCTTTATTCCTTGTAGCACAGGTGTATACAGGCACAGCTGCTTGGTTCAACCAAATAAACAAAAGAAGAAAAAACCTTTCTCTTCTATCCAGCAATCAATGTAACAAAAACAAAAGATTGTGTCCTCAAATCACAGGCCTTTAGGAGCTGTGTTTGTCTGAGGGGAGATCCACCAAAAATGAACCTCCTGTGCCTGTATAGGCGTGTCTCTTTTAAAGCCCCAGCAATCACAACATCAAGCCATTGTGTGTGTTGCTGGGCTGATCAATCCTGTCAAGTTAACCCTTTCCTCAGGGAACCTTATATACACCCCATCACACATCTCCCCCCTTAGAGTGGACCCCCAGGCACACTCTCCCACACCAAACACATCCCTAGATAGGAAATCCGCATTCAGGTGCTCCTTTCCGGGACGATGCCGGACACTGAAGGAGTAGGTTTGTAATTCCAAATACCATCTAGTGAGCCGTGCATTCTTGGATTTCATGGTGTGAAGCCAACGTAGAGGAGCATGGTCGGTCACAAGGAGAAAGTGCCTGCCGAACAGATAGTAGCGCAGAGAGTCAACAGCCCATTTCACTGCTAAACATTCCTTCTCTATCACGGCAAAATTTTTCTCTCTGGGAAGTAGTTTCCTGCTTAAATAGAGGATGTGGTGTTCCTCTCTATCAAATTCTTGGGACAATACAGCCCCTAAGCCCACCTCTGAGGCATCCGTATGTAGTACAAACTCTTTGTCAAAGTCAGGACTTCGCAGCACCGGCTGATCACACAGCGTATGTTTTAATTCGGTAAATGCTTTGGTACATTCGGAAGTCCAAATCACTTTGTTTGGAGCAGAGTTTTTGGTCAAGTCCGTTAAAGGGGCTACCAGGGTAGAAAAATGTGGCACAAATTTTCTGTAGTACCCAGCCAAGCCAAGAAATGCCCTGACCTGCTTCTTATTGGTAGGAACAGGCATTTTAGCCAGTGCTGCAACCTTGTCTTGCAAAGGCTTAATAAGGCCATTGCCCAAAACATAGCCCAAGTATCTGGTTTCTGTTTTCCCTAATATACACTTCGCTGGGTTTGCTGTGAGACCTGCTGACCTCAACGACCTCAAAACCGCAGCCACTTTGTCAAGGTGGTCATTCCAATCAGTGCTATAAATGACCACATCATCTAGATAGGCAGAAGCATACTGTTCGTGAGGGGTAAGAATATGATCCATGAGCCTCTGGAACGTCACAGGGGCCCCATGAAGCCCAAATGGCAGCACCCGGAATTGGAACAGACCTACAGGTGTAGCAAAGGCTGTTTTCTCTTTTGACGCTTCTTTTAACGGGATTTGCCAATACCCTTTGGTTAAATCCAGTGTGGTAATATATTTGGCTTTACCCAGTCGGTTTAACATTTCGTCAACTCGTGGCATAGGATATGCATCGAAATTGGATATTGCATTTACCTTCCTAAAATCAATGCAAAACCTGACCGAGCCATCGGGTTTTGGTACAAGAACTATTGGGCTGCACCACTCACTGTTTGAAGGCTCTATAACCCCCAGCTTCAGCATGCTCTCTATTTCTTCTTGTACTACCTTCCGCAATTTCTCTGGTATCAAGTATGGCCTCAATCTAACAACTTCATCACTTTTCGTCTTTATGTGATGTGTAATTAAGTGTGTATTTCCTGGACGTGTAGAAAACACATCGGTAAAGGCCTCCAGCAGCCGCTGTGCTCCCTTTTGCTGGGCTGGACTTAATTGTTTTCCCAAAGTCACGCCCATCGATTTCTCCTGAATTTCACGTACATCTGGCCCCACGTCTAGCCTATCCGCTCTGGGAGCAATAAACAAGTTTTCTTCGGCTCTCCAGAGTTTTAACAGATTAACATGATATATTTGTTTTTCCTTTTTATGTCCAGGGCGGAAGATTTCGTAGTCAACATCCCCCATTCTTCTTATTACCTCATAAGGCCCTTGCCATTTTGCCAACAGCTTACTTTCTGAACTAGGTAGAAGCAATAACACTCTATCTCCGGGCTTAAACTCCCGGGCTTTTGCATTTCTGTTATAGCTGAGAGCTTGCGCCTGTTGGGCAGTTTCTAAGTTACTAGCAGCAAATTGCCCGACCCTTTTAAGTCTCTCTCTCAACTGCATAGTGTACTGTAGGATATTCTGGTCTGAATTAGACTGCGCCTCCCACTCTTCCTTCACTATGTCAAGTATGCCTCTAGGTCTCCTCCCATAAGGCAACTCAAAGGGTGAAAACCCAGTTGAAGACTGTGGAACCTCACGGATAGCAAACAACAGATATGGCAACAATTTGTCCCAGTCTCTGTTCTCCCCATCCACGAATTTCCGCAACATTTTTTTGAGCGTGCCATTAAATCTCTCTACCAACCCATCCGTTTGCGGGTGGTAGACTGACGTTTTAAGGGACTTTATGTTTAGGAGAGCACAAACCTCCTTCATAAGCTTTGAAGTGAAGTTTGTACCCTGGTCTGTCAGTATCTCTTTAGGAATACCCACTCTTGAGAACAACTTTATCAATTCATTGGCTATTGTCGAGGCTGAGGTATTCCGGAGAGGTATCGGGTTGCATAATCAACTATTACCAAGATATGATGGTTACCTGCTGCAGTTTTCTCAAGAGGACCAACTAGATCAACCCCAATCCTTTCAAATGGCAGTTCCACTAATGGTATCGGTATAAGTGGTGCTTTGACTTGTCCCTTTGGAGCCACTAGCTGACATTCCGGGCAGGACTTACAAAAATTTTCTACCTCCTTATATACACCCGGCCAGAAAAACCTGTACAATAAACGGGCCAGAGTCTTCTCTCTCCCCAAATGCCCTGCAAGGGGAATAGAATGAGACAGCTGTAACAGTTGTCTCCTATAGCCTTTTGGTACCAATATCTGCTCACATAGGTCTCCTGTATTAGGGTGTTTGCAAACTCTGTATAGCAATTCATCCCTTAGCATAAAATGGGGGAAGTGACTATGCTTGAGTGCATCCAAAACATGTCCGTTTGCAACAGCCAGACTGTCGTATGCTCCACTCAGTGTGGGGTCATTTTTCTGTGCCTTTCGCACATCCCTAGGACTTGTCCCCAACTCAGGTATAGGGTCCCCAGGGTCCCCTGCTTGCTGTCCCATGTCTTCCCCAGCTATCACCTGCTGAACAGGGCATTTATGTTCCACGTCCTGTATGTCTGCCCATTCTCTTTTCTCCAGTCTCCTTTGTGTTTTTGATTTATGAACCCTAGCTCTTGTAGAAAACAAGTCTGGGTCCTTAAAAGGGAAGAGTCTTCCTATGTCTGCACTGCATTCCTCTTCCTTTCTTAGTTCCACATCTTTGACCTGAACTTTGAGGACTCTGCCAAAGTGTTCCCAATCTTTCCCAACCACCACTGGGTATGGCAACTTTTCAGCCACCCCTGTAACAACCTGGGATGATGCATATCCATCTATCTGAAGGTTAAATTTTGCTGAGGGGTAGGATTTTACATCGCCATGTATGCACATTATGAGCACAGGTTCTTGGGAGTCCAAGAAGCTGAAGTTGACAAGATCCTGTTGTACCAGAGTTCTCCTACAACCTGAATCAACAAGGGCCCTGACTTCTATGCCATTCACCCATGCTGGGACTACAAAAGCTTCCAGGTCATTCACTTCAGAGTTAATTGCATAACACTGGCCAACATAGTCACACTCCATAGAGTCCACAGAGGAACAAAATTTTGCGATATGCCCACTTTCTCCACACTTAAAGCATACCAGTTGCCTTTCTTGTACCTGATCATTGCTTAAAGCCCTCACTTTATTGCCAGAAGGCCTTTCTGTTCTGGTCTTAGACCAGGGACTTGCTAGAGTTGAGTACTCCTTAGAGACTTTCTCCCTCCCTGATAGAGGGGCATTTAAAACAGAAGGTTGCTTCCCTAAGGTTTCCCACTTTTCTCTTTTACTTTGCTTTTGAGCAACCTGATACCCATGGGTATCCTCTGCCTGCAGAAACTCTTCTGAAATTTGGACAGCATAATCCAAGGAACTGCGTTTGTGTCGTGAAACCCATTGGGACAGACCCTTTGGGAGCTGTTTGATGTATTGTTCCAGGATTAACAAATCCATAATTTCAGAGACTGGGCGAGTAGCAGGCTTTAACCATTTATATGCCTAATCTTTAAGCTGCTGAGCAAAAGCCCTAGGGGGAGTGCCCAAAACAAATGTCTTATTCCTGAACTTATTTCTATAACATTCATCAGAAAGACCAAGACGATTCAGGATAGCAGATTTCAGTATATCATAGTCCCCTGCTTCGGCTTCCCCCAAACACTGATAAGCAGCCTGCGCTTCACCGGTTAAAAAGGGAGCCAGTCTTATAACCCAGGTACCTTTCTTCCACTGGGCCAGGGTTGCAAGTCTCTCAAATGCAGTCAGGTAGGCTTCTGGATCATCCTCTGGTCCCATCTTGGTCAGGGCATGGGAGAAGGACTCCTTAGAAGAACCCTCTGTTGCACCTTGTTCCCTTGTATACTCCAGAAGCTGCTGTATAAGTGCCACTTGGAACTCCTGCTGTTGCTGCTGCGTCTCAGTCTATAGTTGTTGCTGCTGGGCATGTTGCTGTTTCTGGATGGATTGCATCTGCTGTAGTAGCTGAAGCTGGAACTCCTGTTGCCGCCTCTGCTGTTGCTGTTCCATCATCCACTTTAACAGCTTGTCAGAATCCATTTTCCTAAGAAACAGAAACACAATCCTAGTGCAGATTGCCTGTACTTTGCGCACACCCAGGAAATGTCACAAATGAGGTACTCTTACCAACTGCCAATGTGAATCAGGCACATCTCCACTCCACGGTTTATATCGATCCCACCGCTGCCACCATAATGTAATGGAGTGGACCTGGTCACGTGAACACCACAGCAGGGAAAGTGTTTCATTAAGCAATCTTTATTCCTTGTAGCACAGGTGTATACAGGCACAGCTGCTTGGTTCAACCAAATAAACAAAAGAAGAAAAAACCTTTCTCTTCTATCCAGCAATCAATGTAACAAAAACAAAAGATTGTGTCCTCAAATCACAGGCCTTTAGGAGCTGTGTCTGTCTGAGGGGAGATCCACCAAAAATGAACCTCCTGTGCCTGTATAGGCGTGTCTCTTTTAAAGCCCCAGCAATCACAACATCAAGCCATTGTGTGTGTTGCTGGGCTGATCAATCCTGTCAAGTTAACCCTTTCCTCAGGGAACCTTATATACACCCCATCACATGTCCCCATTTCATTTTATGCCCCATTTCATTTAGTATGCCCCATTTAATTCATTATTGCCCCAGTAAAGTATTATGCCCCTATTTAATGTGGTATGCCCGCATTTCATTTAGTACACCCCATTAAATGTATTATGCCGCAATTCATTTATTTTTGCACCATTTAGGCTGGGGTCAGACGAACGCAGTGCGAACACGCGTGCAGCCGCACTTTATTACGGCCATAGTAGCAGCAAATGACGTCCAATGACGGGCAATATACAAAGTACGGCCGCACGAAAGTTCGGCTGCGCAACGCAAGCGGCAAAGGAACGCATTTGAGAATTTAGAGCTGCTAGTACTGACGCACAGAGTGCGCTGCGTCCACTAGCGGCGTGTGTGCGTGATTAGGAGAAGTCAGATGCTGCTCATGTCCGGCCAACATAACATCCAGACACAAAATGTTTCCTGGTTTGGATCCGTAAAAAATAACAGCCGAAATTGCGCATCGTATGACCGCTATCACGTGTTCCGTGAAAAAATGCATTCGGACACAGACGCAGTTTTTGACGGTAGACGTGAAAAATGCGTTCGTCTGACGCTAGCCTTAATTATTATGCCCTCATTTCATTAAGGCTGGGTTCACACCTAAGCGTTTTACAGCGCGCTCCTGCACGCTGTAAAACGCTCAAACAATGAAATCCCATGATTCCCTATGTGGGCATGTCACACCTGGCCGTTTCTCAGCGCGCATGAACGCGCTGATAAACGCCCTATGTCCAAAGAAGTTCGGGAGCTTCTTTTCGGGCATACAGCAGCGCGTTCGCGGCCATATCATAGCCGCGAACGCGTTTTTTTGTATGCGCAAACGCGCGTAAAAAAAACACGCACATTGCGTGACGCAGCGCTACGCCCAGGTGTGAACCCAGCCTAAGGGCTCTATTCCATAGTTAATGTAAGCATTATCGCCAGGATAAACGTGTTTAACGCATGTCAACCATATTATATTCCTGACGCTACCCCCGTTAGTAATCCGTTCTGCGCAAGCTTACTGTACTTTGCGCATCCTATACTTTACATGAGGAGCGCAAACGTACACTAGCGTTTCAATAAGTAAGGTATGCCATAGTGCTAGCGCAGGAATGCAGACAGCCAAAAGTCATCACCTTTTAAAAAGCTGGCGCTACATGAGTCTGCATTTACAAAATCATTTAACATCCCCTAAAACCCCCCAATAAATCAAACTCACTTCTCACCCCACACCGAGAACAGTGGCCCGATCCCCCACTTCTTGTCGCCGGGAGCAGAGTGAGACTGGGAACATTCTGCATGCAGAAAATCGGTGTGCGGACTGGTTTTTTTCATGCGATTCAGCCAATCGGAATTAAGAACCACAATTGTCTCCCATTCAGTTTTTACGCCTGTCAAAATCAGAGTATATATGCTGCAGCAATAATAAAAACATGCACAACCGCTCTATTTTATTGTTTGGGTATGTGTAGTATGTGTAACTATACTTTGCTGTATTTTTTTTTTCAGGCTGGTGTATTTGGTTTCGGCCAGGTCGTTCAGATTTGCAGTTACCACCAGCTTTTAAAAAACATTAAAATTATGCGCGCAAACGTTGTTCGTTAAATTTTGCGCTAAGATTGTAAAACCTTGCGCGCACCAGTGCACAAACGCATTTGCGCCCACAATGTTAAGTATAGGACGTGCAAAGTACATTACGCTCGCGCTGGGTTTGCGCAGGTCCACCCGCGTTAGACGTTAATGCGCATTTTTTGCGCGGACATTGTAATACGACGTTCTGCCCGAAGGGTTTTGTCGAATAATGTAATGGAGCCCTTTATTTTATCCTTTATTAATGGCATTTTAGGAGTTAATGGGTAGGCTACATGGCTCAGTGTATGCATTTCATGTTTTCACTTGATTACTGGCATTTAGGGGTTAATGTAAGGCTACATGCCTCACACAGTGTATATATTTCACATTTTCACTTGATAACTGCCATTTTAGGAGTTCATGAATAGACTACATGCCCCACAGTCTATTCATTTCAGGTTTTCCCATGATTAATGGCATTTTAGGGGTTAATGGCTAGGCTACATGCCACATTGTTTATATTTTTTATTTTATTTCCCTGGTTTTATGGCATTTTAGGGGGATCAAACACAACAAACTTTTTTAAAATAATGATAAAACTGTAACGATGCTCTTTGGAACAAAATCTAAACTACACAAATTGCAAAATCCCCACTTATGTGTTGGGACAAAATCAAATGGCATGCTGACCACAGTCACTTCTCTCAAATATCTAGGTATGTGGTTGGACCCTAATCTATCCTTTGGCCCCCACATCGAAAAACTATCATCTAAACTTTACCCCAAACTAGGCGCCCTGTACAGAAACAAATCCTGCCTGAACCCCGCGGTAAGAAAGCAGATTGTACAACAAATGCTTATGCCGGCTATTGAATACGGAGATGTAGTGTATGCAGCTGCCCCGCAAGCGCACCTTCACAAACTTACTACATTGTATAACTCATTCTGCTGCTTTGTGCTACAATGTAACTACAGGACCCACCATTGTGACATGTTAAAAGAGCTAAACTGGCCGTCGCTGGAATCTAGACGCAAATTTCACCTTTCCAACCTGGTGTTTAAGAGCTTTTCTGGGAAGCTACCACCCTACCTGAATAGACTGCTTCCTCCAGCAGTTCCCTCATCCTATATCCTCCGATCCAGGACCAGCACCTTACTTGCAATACCACAATACAAAAAGACAGTGGCTCGATCCTCATTTTCCTACAGAGCACCGCAATTATGGAATAACCTCCCAGACACCGTCAAATCTTCCCCCAGTCTTAAGTCACTTACCTCAATACAGAATGCACCTGTAAACATGTAACATAATGACCATTTCCTACATATTTATTTTCTGTTAATCTGTATTTGTGTTTTTAATATCTTACATTTTATTACTTTGTATTTCTGTAACTGTAACACTTCAATGTTCTTGAACCCAGGACATACTTGAAAACGAGAGAAATCTCAATGTATCCTTCCTGGTAAAAAACTTTATAAATAAAATATTATGGAAGTTAGAAACTAAAGGGTCTAATCATCTTTAGATCCTTTGCTTTTTGTCGGATTTCGGGGAATCCATGTCGGTGAAAATATGGTGAATTCCCTACTTAGCGAATGGTCGCAGTAATTTGCGAAAATTAGAGTCGCTGAAGCTGTTATCGGACAAATAAAATATTGAATTCATGTATCAGGTTAGTACAACAAAAAGGTATCATTGCACACAGGGTTATTCAAAGAGAATCGAAAAGTCACCGCACGTTCGGTGACTTTCATTCACTTCAATTTGGTGCGATTTGGCGATCCCATTTCGGCGACCCTGCAGTGTATTCAGCAAGCTCCACAGGGCCGTCATAGTGCAGGGAAAAGCCGCCGCAAACCCGACGAACACTCACCGCAAAACCCAAGCGAATGCACACCGAAACCCCCAAAAACATCTGGATTAACCCCACCGAACACGCCGGAGAAACCCGAGCAGCCACCGATCACAGCGCAGAGCAGCCGCTGGAAAAACCCAACACCGCAGACGAATGGAGTGAAATGAAAAAAACAGTACGCTTGAATGTTTGAAAAGTGAAACGCTGTTTGCAAAGAAACTACTGAGCGAAAATGTCTGAAATTTACATATAAGATCCAATGAATGATAATAAAAAAGGGCTGTTACAGAAAAAAGAAAAAGATCCTATAATATCCTGCTGCAGAATATTATAATAAACAGTTTATTAGAGCTGTGTGAAGTTGGCACCCCATGTTCGTAAAACGTGTATAAAAATATACCATTCGTTTGTGCTACGTTTGTGCTGGTTTGTGCTGCAAGAATGAACGTTTGTGCTGGTTCGCTTCTAAAGTTATTGCACATTCAATTTTAGATTATGTGAACTCAAGCCCCGCCCACTTTGCACCCCATGTTACTGTATTTAAAAAACAAATATACCATTTGTTTGTGCTACGTTTGTGCTGGTTTGTGCTGCAAAAATGAACGTTTGTGCCGCTTCCGTTTCAGAAGAATTGCGCATTATATTTGATGAAACCCCGCCCACTTTGCACCCATTGTTATTAAATTGAAAAAATAATTAGACCATTCATTTGTGATGATTTGTGCTACATAAACAAAGTTTTGTGAGGGTTTGGTTTAGGGGATATTACAGTTACTCGTATTTATAAAGCACCAACAGGTTCCGCAGCGCTGTACAATGAGTGACAACGACATACATACAGGTTGGACATACAGAACATTGGCAAGAAGATCCTGCTCGAGAGCTTACAATCTAAGAGGAGAGGGGTGACACTAAATTGAGGGTAAATAGCTGAATATGGGAAGATGGAGCATGAAAGGTGCAGAGGGGACTATGGGGTGAGCTGATAGCACTATGGGGTGAGCCTATGGGGTGAGCTGATAGCACTATGGGGTGAGCTGATAGCACTATGGGGTGAGCTGATAGCACTATGGGGTGAGGTGATACGACTATGGGGTGAGGTGATAGCCCTATGGGGGGAACCGATAGGACTATGGGGGTGATCTGATAGCACTATGGGGTGATCTGAGTTTTTATAGACTTCTTGAAGGAGAGGAGAGATGGGGAGAGTCTAATGTTGCGGGGGAGACCCATATAAATAGAACGGGGGCAGCTCAAGAGAAGTCCTGAAGTCACGTGTTGGGGGTATGTGTCTGAGAAGATGACAGCAGTGGCGTATCTACCGGGTTGCGGGCTGACTTTGTGTCTGCCCCGGGCGCAGGGATGAGTGGGGGGGGGGGGTGCAGAAGCATCTGCCCAGCCACAAATACCCCCCTGTCTGAATACAGAACTCATCCATCTCACACCTCCCCACTTTGTCAAGCTCTACACTGGCTCCCTGTTTCCTTCCGAATCCAATTTAAAATAATGGTGCACACATACAAAGCTCTCAATAACCGGCCCCTGGGTACATCTCTTCCCTCATAAGCAGATATATGCCGCGCCGTCTGCTTCGCTCTGCCAAAGATCTGATGCTGTCATCCAGTGGCGTAAGCAGAGCTACGGTTGACAGGGGCAGAGTAAAATTTTGTGGCCCTCCCTCCTGCAACTGTGTGCAATTCAGGTGATGTCACATCCGGTGCCACTGCGCATGTGCGAGCTTTCGATTTTGTACAATCTGTAACCTCATCCACCCCTTATAAAAACCAGCCTACGAGCGCAACATGGGATGTGTTTGCAGACGGTGACCCCCGTGTCGCGCTCAGAGGATGATTTTTAAAAGAGGTGGCCGGGATTACAGTTTATAGCCTCTGTGGCTGATCCCAGACGTGTGCGCACGTGCAGTGCGCGTCAGAGGCAGAATCGACTGAGGTGCTTCATCGGATGTGAGGTCACCTGAATGCCACACAATTGCAGGAAAAATTAGAACACCGGCCGCCGCACCGCAACTGCAAGCCCTTCACAGTTGTGGACGGTTGTGGTGCAGCAGCCGGTTCTGTATTCAGACAGGGGGGTATTTGTGGCTGGGCAGATGCTTCTGCCCCCCCCCCTCATCCCTGCGCCCGGGGCAGACACAAAGTCAGCCCGCAACCCGGTAGATACGCCACTGCTGTCATCTTCTCAGACACATACCCCCAACACGTGACTTCAGGACTTCTCTTGAGCTGCCCCCGTTCTATTTCTATGGGTCTCCCCCGCAACATTAGACTCTCCCCATCTCTCCTCTCCTTCAAGAAGTCTATAAAAACTCAGATCACCCCC
Source organism: Leptobrachium leishanense (assembly GCA_009667805.1). NCBI lineage: Eukaryota > Metazoa > Chordata > Amphibia > Anura > Megophryidae > Leptobrachium > Leptobrachium leishanense. Next base: position 35,930,379 of record CM019064.1, read on the forward strand.
ATAGTCCTATCGGCTCCCCCCATAGGGCTATCACCTCACCCCATAGTCGTATCACCTCACCCCATAGTGCTATCAGCTCACCCCATAGTGCTATCAGCTCACCCCATAGGCTCACCCCATAGTGCTATCAGCTCACCCCATAGTCCCCTCTGCACCTTTCATGCTCCATCTTCCCATATTCAGCTATTTACCCTCAACTTACAGGGTTATCCAAAGAGATTCGAAAAGTCACCGCACGTTCGGTGACTTTTCGTTCTCTTCAATTCGGTTCCTTTTGCCGATTGCATTTCGGTGACCCTGCTGTGTATTCAGCAAACACCACAGGGTCCCCGAATTGCAGGGAAAAGCCGCCGCAAACCTGACGAAAACTAACCGAATGCACTATGAAAACAAGCAAAAACATCTGGATTAACCTTCGAAAAAACCGAACATGAGCCGAACAGGAGCCGAAAAGGAGCCGAATCACACAGAGCCGAAGCAGCTGTGAGGTAGAGGAGGCAGTGAATAAATTAGAAAAACCATTTGTATGAATCTGGGAAAAAGAAACGCTGTTTGCAAAGAAACTACTGAGCGAAAATGTCTGAAATTTTCACAGGAGGTCCAGGGAATGATAATAAAGAGGGCTGTTACAAAAAAAATTAGTAAATTGGAAAAAAAAAAAAAAAAAAAATCGGACTTTTTAAAAAAAATAAAAAAAATCTGAAAAATGCTTAAAGTATCCTAAAAAATCTATAAATAAAGAGACTTTTTGCTGCAGAATTTTATAATGAACGGTTTATTAGATATTGAATTAAAACGGGAATATTTTTAACATTGAAGCCTATGGGATTCTCCTGAATAAATTTGCCGAATTAAACCACCGAATGGCAGGGCATTAGGGGAACCTTTCACTGCTGGTTTGTGTTCTCTGAATAGCTGAAGCAGTGCTTTTTGATGGGGATTTCACTGCCCTCGAACAGGGACCGAACAGGCACCGTATGTGCAGGCAATTCGCCAGGATTTGGCGAATTGCCTGCTCTCTGGATAGCCGAATGGCCAGGAAAGGTAACCGAACCCTGATTTTCAGCATTCGGTTACCTTTCTCAAGCAATTCGGATCTCTTTGGATAACCCTGTTAGTGTCACCCCTCTCCTCTTAGATTGTAAGCTCTCGAGCAGGATCCTCTTGCCAATGTTCTGTATGTCCAACCTGTATGTATGTTTGTCGTTGTCACCCATTGTACAGCGCTGCGGAACCTGTTGGTGCTTTATAAATACGAGTAACTGTAATATCCCCTAAACCAAACCCTCACAAAACTTTGTTTATGTAGCACAAATCATCACAAATGAATGGTCTAATTATTTTTTCAATTTAATAACAATGGGTGCAAAGTGGGCGGGGTTTCATCAAATATAATGCGCAATTCTTCTTAAAACCGGAAGCGGCACAAACGTTCATTTTTGCAGCACAAACCAGCACAAACGTAGCACAAACGAATGGTATATTTGTTTTTTAAATACAGTAACATGGGGTGCAAAGTGGGCGGGGCTTGAGTTCACATAATCTAAAATTGAATGTGCAATAACTTTAGAAGCGAACCAGCACAAACGTTCATTTTTGCAGCACAAACCAGCACAAACGTAGCACAAACGAATGGTATATTTTTATACACGTTTTACGAACATGGGGTGCCAACTTCACACAGCTGTTTAATAGATATTGGATTAAAATGGGAATATATTTAACATTGAAGCCTATGGGATTCTCCTGAATAAACCTGTCGAATTAAACCACCGAATGGCAGGGCAATTCGGCAACTTTTCACTGCTGGTTTTTGTTCTCTGAATAGACGAAGCATTGCTTCTCTATGGGGATTTCACTGCCCTCGAACAGGCACCGAACAGGCACCGTATGTGCAGGCAATTGGCCATTGTTTGGCGAACTGCCTGCTCTCTGAATAGCCGAATGGCCAGGAAAGGTAACCGAACTCTGAATTTCACTGTTCGGTTTCCTTTCGCCACAATAACCCTGTTAGTTTTCTTTCACCGATATGACTTTAGTGGCGAAAATTATTAGTGCCCCCCCCAGTTTTGACTGTGGTATCTTATGTGCCCGTCCTATATATTGTTCCTAGAGTCGCCACTGGATGGGAGCCATTGTCTAAGTGGCTATTTTGCATTGAGCTGTAGTGGGACATGTAATTTCCGAAATGCAGGGGTACACTTCCCGCAGACACGCCAGTGGCATTGTTCAAACCCTGGAATAGGTGCCAGTGGAGAGGATGGTTGATACAGATCCTACTTTGGAAAAAATACCTAGGAGGAAGCATGGACAGAGTTCCTACAGAATGCGACAGAAAAACGATAAGAGCATACAATACTGGAAATAACCGTGCGTGTGGCAGACCAGCGCTGTGATTCATCAATGATACATGATTTTGATACTGATCAGGATGGGTGATGAATGGAACACACAACATTTCTTGGCATGAAAAAACGAGAAGGAAGGATCAACATTACAAGCGTTCTCCATCTGAACGTTTCTGTTATGCACGTGGCACAAATTAGAGAACAGTCAGCGAGTCTTAAAAATAACCCCAAGCTTTTACTGTAACATGACACCTGAGGACGCCACCACAGATTCAGCTTTCCTTATACCGGTTTTATTGTTGAATATATTCTAAGGGTTATTCAAAGTGCGCCGATCTCGCCACCGAATTACCCCGAACGTTGAATTTCACCGTACTGTGCAATTTCGTCGCAGATTGTCTATTCGGAAAGTTGTTTATTCACCTAATACTGGCATATTGACAGCGAAATACGGTGAAAAATCACCGATCTGCGGCGGCAGCGAAATTGACTTAGACCGGTAATGGTTAATCTATTCAGAGAATGCCGAACTGCACCGAAATGTTGCAGATGTTCTGCGATTCAGTTCGACAGGTTTAAGGCTAATGTCAGATGAGCGCACTCTGCGTGCGTGCTCAATGGACGGACGGACGTACTGACGGAAGATACTGCAGACACCACACGGTCCGTTTTATCTACGTTGGAAAAAAGGGAACTATGGGAAATAAAATGAATATGAAAAATTATATAAATTGATACATGATATGAAAAGCCATTGTGTGCGTCAAGGTGCGGGACGTCGCAAATGTGCTCCGTCTGACTTCGTTCCATCACACACACACACACGCTACGCGGACGTGGTGCACTCTGCGCCTCCATTCTAGCGGTTTCACGTTCTTGCCTAACTTGCGTCCGTTTGTCACATGCATTGTGCGTGCGCAGTTCGGTGCGGACTCACTTCGTGTGTAGGTCTCTATTGCTCATGATTCTATGCTACAACGGACGTTAAAACTGTGCGGCAACACAGATGTGATCACTGCGTTCGGCTGACACGGGCCTAAACAGGGGAATCCCATAGGTTTCAATGTAACAAATATTAGTGTTTTTATTCTTTTTTTATTCAACCGTACTATGCTTTCTGTTTTCAACAAAAAGCCTTGTTATCCATTTATTTTATTGAATGCGTGTATTTTTAGGCAATATTTTTGATTCCCATTTTTTAATGGCATTTTCTTTATTTTGTTTTTTTATTCTGTAACAAACTTTATTATTTTTTTATTATTTCCACACAAAAATAGCAGAGTTCCGTTTTAGTTTTTCTGCAGTTCGGCGGACTGATACCAAACCTATTTTTTTAGGACTTGACTTCTGTTATAGAGCCAATATTTTCACTGAAAAGTATATTCATGAGAGACTATATCCGAGACAAATTTATATCAGGAATCAAAATAGAAATAAACCTGAATCTGAATCTCCCAAACTGAATAATGAACTAAATGTGGCCAAAAAGAAGGTTTGATTTCAGCTTTCGGGCTGAATTAAATGATTACATTGAGGACATTATTGTATCTCACGGGTAGGGGCTTGCGGTTCGATCCGAACATGAATTCGAACATGAATTCGATTGGAACATTGGCCGTTCGAAAGTTCTCGAACATCGAACTTTTTGGGACGTTCGCCAAAAGTTCGGAAAAAAAATTGAATTTTTTTAAAAAAATGCTTAAAAAAATCCTAAAAAAAAATAAAGAGACTCTTTACTGCAGAATATTATAAGCAACGGTTTATTAGATATTGAATTAAAACGGGAATATTTTTAATATTGAAGCCTATGGGATAAAACATTCTTGTTGCTAAAACATCAGGCAGACGAGGCCCTCTAATCAGGCACTGTAGAGGGCAGCCTGCCGGGGCCTCCCAAGGACCCCTTGAGGAGCATGCGGCCGCAGGATGACAGAGCTGCAACTGTGCGGGCTGGCCGTGTGCATGTGTCAGAGAGGTGACGCAGGGAGGGAGCCACGACAGACCCCCCTCCACAACCAGGATCCAAGGACCCCCCACTGACCACCAGGCTAAGGTAAGGCAACACATTTTTTTCTTTTTAAATGTTTCTATACATCCTACAAATCCGCCACTTCACGGGCAGGTTATGGGGACCCCCTAGGCATGATATTTGAAGGAATTTTTCGTTTTTATTCTTAACCTCTATTTCATGGAAAAATCACTGTTCCTTTAAAATCTTTTTTTTTTTTTTTACTTTTTGTCCTGGTTTCCTGTCCCCCAGGGCACTACCCGGATCCCATACACCTTTTATGGCAAATATCTTGCATATATGCCCTCTTGGAGGGCACTCTAAAAATCGACCGTTCGAGTCCCATTGACTTGCATTGAGTTCGGATCGTGTTCGCGTCGAACTTGAACTTTTCAAATTGTTCGAGTTCTATTGCGAACCGAACACGGGGGTGTTCGGCTCATGCCTACTCACGGGGTCATTGATGGTTTTCATTAACTGCTACAAACAGTTCCCTTTTCCTTGTTACATATTTTCCTGAAATTCTAATTGATCGGCTAATCCTCCTCGTAGAACTGAATCAGCAAATTGCTGCTTAGTCATAATAACCCTCTGATTTATTTATTTATCTTGCATGTTTTCTTATAAGAGGATGGGTATGGCCTGGAGGGCAACGTGCTTGAGTTTAATCTCATGATTGTATCTCAAGCGTTGCCAGCCTCTCGATAGAATCATGCTTCCTCTTTAAGACACACCCCTGGATGTTATGATACAAACCACATACACGTGTCTGAACGGTGATATATTTCCACAATGTCTTCTAACATTTAATAGCTCTGAGCGTTTGAAACCTAAAAAGCGTTGACGTTCACACACAGGTTGAGTGCTTTCCACCTTCAGGAGTCAACCAAGCCATGTATTGGAGAAGAACATCTGCTGCGACTTCTAGGCCCATGGAGAGCTGCATTGTGCAGGGCATCGGGATGCTCCTTGGTAGTATCGGAATGATCCTGACCATTGCCGTCTGTGCTATGCCCCACTGGAAAGTCTCCATTGTAGGAGAGAGCAACGATTATGGAAAGCGTGTTGATGGATACTGGATAAGTCGTTGGGATGGCCTATGGATGACATGCGTGCGCCAGAGCAACCATCCAATGTCCTGTAAAGATTATTCAGAAACATTTTCAATGACTCCTGACTTGAGGCTTTCCAAGATTCTTATGTCGCTCGCCGTGCTGATGGTAATATTTGCCTTCATCAACTCTTTGGTGGGCATGGTCTACAATAATTGCCTCAGGGAAGACAGGTGGAACCAGAACTGTCTACTGCTGACATCAGGGGTCAGTTATATCCTGGCTGGTATTCTTATATTCTTACCCGTCACCTGGACGGCTTCTAATATCCTGAGAAAAGTTTGTTTTTCCTCTTGCAAAGCTGTCCAGGAGCAGCAGATAGGGGAAGCTATCGTACTTGGATGGCCCACCGTTCTGATTCTTCTCATAAGCGGATCGATATTTTGTTGGTATCACCCATGCCTTTTTAGGAAGAGGAATGATACATGTGTAGTACCCTCATCCAGGCCAAATCATGAACTATGTACAGAAGAAAACCCACTGCGGGAAGAAGTCCAGGTACATCACCATTCCAGAAAGAATAACGACATTGACTGTTAACAGATACATTGTTGCCTTTTTGCATCATGTGCTACAGTGCGTAATCGCCAGGAATCAGTAGACTAAAAAGTTCTCAAATTATATATTACATACTATTAATTATGGAGAAAATCAAACTCCTTGTGCCTGTAATATAGCCCAAGCTGTGTGGTATAAAGTTATATAATCGGAAAAGCAAACCGGAATGTTTTAGTCCATTTATAGCGACTTCATGTGAGAATCTCACTAGTGTTTCAGTAAATTTTACATTAATTAGACACATATACGAGGAATTGTAATGACAGCATTAATGGATATTATGCAAATGACGTATGTATTAATCACCATTCTATAGATCCACCGTATTAGTTTTGTAAATATGAGCTTAATAGGAGCGTATGATGATGATTTGTTGACAAGATATGTGTAACATCAACTGGGGTTTACTAGTCTCCAGCTTGTGGACCAGACTCGAACCTGTTACAGCGTTTGTCCCTTATCTCCAGCCAAGCTGATCCACGGCAGCTTACCTTCTCTCACAACCATCTGCAGAACTTGAGGGAGTGATGTATATTTTTAAGTATGTCTCCCCAAACACAGACACAATTTACAGGGTTATTCAGAGAGAGTGAAAAGCAGGAGAATGACTGGAGAATAAAAAATTCTAGGTCAAAATAGCCGATTTGGAAAGTGAGCTGAAAGGGTGAATTTTTCTGGTCTGGCTATTTTGACCTAGAATTTTTCATTCTCCTGCTTTTCACGCTCTCTGAATAACCCTGTTAGTGTAGGGAAGTAGTAATATTTTATTGTAAATGGGACCAGTTATATGGGAAACGGGGAGGTAACATGACATGAGAGGGATGTGAACTCCTTCAAGAGATACAGTAACCTGATCAGTTACACTAGACAAGATTAGCAAATAAACCACATCAGATCAATCAAAGGACAAACAGATAGCGAGAACAATAAGTCTACATTCGATCACTAACACAAACCAACTCGTAAAATACAGTTTCAAGATAGCAATACATTTAACCCGTTAACCCTTAGGTGCCCACTTATGCCCATTGTCCTTGAGAATTGGCTTTACCATATTGGTATGTGATCCCTTGGTAGGAGGCCAGCATCCACATCTCTCCAACCAGGCACAGAGGACCTGTAACATGTAGGCAAGGGTGCCAAGGAGGGTGAGGGCACAAAGGTAGAGGGAGCTTTGGTTACAATATGTTACAGTTCAATATGAACAAATAAATTTTTTCTGTTTTGTTAGAATTTTTGTACAAAAAGGATATGGGGTACCGGCGCGATATAAGTGAAATAACATGAGCACACATGTAAAACTATGTGGCATATATAAATAGTTCAATAATGCAGCCTTTAGGGATAAAAAGACAAGCCAACCAAAAATCTGTACTATAAAACAAATAATATCTGTAGATGGATAATCCCAAAAAAAAGCATGCAGTTTTTCAGTGGCAAATGAAGTTAGTCACAATATTGCTAGAGAGCTCAGTGAATAAAAAAGTCCAGTTAAAAACGAGTATAAAGTCCCAGTGAATTTGGAATAATCCAGTGAATTAAAAAAATCCAGGATACAAGTACTTTCTAAGAATCAACAGCGACACACTCTTCTTCGTACCTCCCGATGTATCTCAAAGACAAAGTGGAAGAAAAAAACCCATAAAAACATTCATGTAGGCCGAGGAAGAGTCAATGCTCCCAATCAACAAGCGAAAGAAAGAAAGAAAGAAAGAAAGAAAGAAACTCACACTCTAAGGAGCTCATAATACCTGGCTCTGGGGTGAAGCGCCTCTGGCAAAGTAAAGGGTGGCACTGCCCTTCTTGTGTGGTGTAGAGCAATGACCCCCAACCCTGTCCCCAGGGCCCAGTAAAAGGTCAGGCTTTAAGGATCACCTAGGGGAAATACAGACTGAATCCTGCAATCACTGAGCAGCAAATCATATCACCTTTGCTGTGTTCAGATATCTGGCAAACCTGGCCTGGTAGTGTACCCTGAGGACCAGGGTTGGGAAGCACTTGTGTAGAGCATTTTAAAAGAAGCACAGGACAAGGAGAGACGGCGCTCCCATAGTGCAAAACTGTACAGATATCAGTATTCAATAGAAAGGATTCACACTCACCTATTCAGGAGCCTTCTGTATCCCAGGCTCTAATGTAGCATTTTGGCCCCTTATCCTGAGTGTGTGTCAAACCCTAGGGTGCTGCCGAACGCCTTATAGTTCCACAAGGTGCGATGTGCAAGGAATAATCCTCAGGAGCAGGGGCCCGCAAAAAGGGTGGTAGATTAAAGAATAGTTTTGCCACAGTCAAACAGGAATACAAAATAGAATAAAAGATAAAAAAAGGACCATAGAAACATAGAAAATGTCGGCAGATAAGAACCTTTCGGCCCATCTAGTCTGCCCAATTACATGGATACTTTACCTGGATTTATCTTTTGTTTAGGATAGCCTTATGCCTATCCCATGCCTGCTTAAATTCAATTACTGTTTTGGCCTCTACCACTTCAACTGGAAGGCTGTTCCATGTATCCACCAGACCAGTTTATTAATTACAAAAACCAAAACTAAAAACAATGTATACAAATTACAAATAAATGCACATATAAGTGCATAAAAGATATGGGGAAGTGCTGAGGCGCGTTTCGGCACAAAGTGCCTTCCTGAAAGTGAAAGTCAAGTCAGCGGTCGTGTCACATTGAGGGGTAGTGAGGTGGGGTGGACTGGAGGCCTGCATTTTGTGAATTGTGGATGTTGTGTTGCGAGGTGGAGAGCTCTTTGTCACAGCGTGGAGGAGGATAACAGGGTTAGGAGGGCATTATTAGGGGAGAGTTTTGTTATAAGAAATTAAATTCAGCTGCCATCTCTTATCTCAGGTAGCCTGGAGAACAATAGCCTCTTTCCGACTCAACCTCGGTAACTGTTAAATACTGTAGATTAAATAAACAACAGCAGTAAAGTAAGGCTTTTGCACAGATTTTTATAAATGTTGCATCATGGGAAAAATCTGCAAAATGGAAACAGGAGATCAAAAAAACACACTTTATTTTTCCTTTTTATGTGCAATTAGTTCAAACAAAGAAAAAAATCAGCAGCGTGTGTTTTATAACTTGTTTTTGTTTGCAGTGCGCAAGTTACAGCTTACGCAAATGGAGGAGTCCCTTCTGATAGGGTTTGTGACCACCCAGTGTGATGTAAAATGCAACAGATGTGTGTGACCCTGGTCTTCATATTCATTATAATAAATCAAGGTTAATAGAACACCATACACATTAACATGAATTTATTCGCGTGTATGTTTGCCATCTTATAGTTTAAAGGTCCTTCTGGTTTCCTCAGTTCATTTATTATTTTGTATCTACGCGATTCAAACAGTATTTTCTTTTCTCATCTAAAAACAAAAATAGGTATGTGAGAGGTGAAAGATGATGGGCTGGAACATTCATACTTAAGACCCGTGTAACTATGTTCTCCAATTCCACTAGTATATTAGTCTTACCTCTGACAGCTTCGATCCATCTTCTCCGCGGTAAACCAGCAAAGCTCCGAATCAGCAACTCACCTGACAGCGCTGACTACAAAATAATGACATTGTGCTACATATTTTTTTATATCTTTTGTTTTTTTTCCCATTCTGATTCCAGAAAGGTTATTTGTAATATCTTGAAGAATGGGATTCATAATGGGAAGTGATCACTCGTAGGTTTTCCCACATTGAAGCATAAAATCCCGCGCCACATCTTAATGACAACGTTTTCATTCCGCTAACTACACACAGCATTGCATTTATTTTATTTTTTTTGCATTTTCCACGGATAATTGATGTAACTGGAAAGCACTGGGTGACTATGCTGGTGGAGGCGGGGGGGGGGTTAATGGATGGACCCATAAGAGAAGCACGTATTGTTTTAAAATCTCTGTAAGTCGTATATATTTTTTTTGCAATTTGTTTTATAGTAATCATAGCCATAACTCATCAAAATTCCATTTTCCGCTCTGGAATTTACATGCATAAATAATATATATTGATCTTAAAATGGAAAAAAATGATCTCTGTGACCCTTCCACGTCGCATTAAAGGATTACACATTCAGCCTTTCTAGCTTCTGGCCTTGTTTGCTGGCATAACCTGGGAAAGGCTCGGGAAATGAGATACACAGAAAAATCACACCCTTAATATTTGGTTGTGTCGCCTTTTTCTGTAATTGCGGCACACATTCGCCGCGGCATCGTATGGATAAGTTCATGCAATGTCACAGCATTTATTCCCGTCCAGAGCGGCATTAATTTGTGGCCAAGATCTTGTATTGATGATGGGAGAGTCGCAGCGCTGCGTAAAGTCTTCTCCAGCACATTATCCCAAAAGGTTCTCAATGGGGTTAAGGTCTGGACTGTGCGGTGACCAATCCATGTGTGGAAATGATGTCTCATGCTCCCCGAACCACTCTTGCACAATTTGAGCCTGACGAATCCTGGCATTGCCATCTTGGAATATGCCCGCTGTGCCATCAGGGGAGAAAAACCCATTGATGGAAAATCCTGCTCATTCAGTATATTCCGGGAGTCACATGACCTCGTTTATGTGCACATAATGTCGCTGAACCTACACCTGATCAACTGAAGCAACACCAGATTATAGCACGGACCCCACAGGCTTCTGCAGTAGTTGGTGACTATCTTTGACCAGGCAGTGTGTATGTATATATATTATATATAGCAGTCTGTTATTATTATTATTATTCTTTATTTATAAAGCGCCAGCATATTCCGCAGCGCTGTACAATAAGCACAGTATAGACAGGGTTACAATACATTGAACAACATTTGACAAACAGTACAGGAGGAGATGAGGGCCCTATTCCCGTAGGAACTCACAATCTGGGAGGGTTGGGGTTGGAACCAGGAGGACTGCAAGGTGAGAGTGAATGATGGTTGCGTCAGTGAGTTGGGTGGTAGGCTTCCCTAAATAGGAACGTTTTAAGGGAGCGTTTGAAGGAAGAGAAGTTAGGGGAAAGTCTGACAGTACGAGGGAGAGCGTTCCAGAGAGTGGGGGCTTCGCGTGAGAAATCCTGCAGTCTATCATGGGAAGAGGTGATGCGGGGAGAAGCTAGTCGCAGGTCACTGTTTGACCTTAGGGAGCGGGCCGGGGTGTATTTGGTGATTAGTGAGGACAGGTAGTGGGGAGCTGAGTTAGTGAGGGTTTTGTAGGTAAGGATAAGGATTTTGAACTTAATTCTGCAGTGGATGGGGAGCCAGTGAAGGGACTCGCAGAGGGGAGCGGCAGAGACAGAGCGGCGGGTGAGGTGAATTAGCCTGGCGGAGGCGTTCAGGATGGATTGTAGGGGGGAGAGGTGGGACAGAGGGAGGCCAGATAAGAGATTATTGCAATAGTCGAGTCGGGAGATTACCAGGGCGTGTATGAGTTGTTTTGTGGTGACAGCGGTAAGAAATGGCCTAATTCTGGAAATATTACGCAGTTGGTATCGGCAGGAGGAGGAAAGAGACTTGATGTGGGGGATGAAGGAAAGAGCAGAGTCAAGTGTAACTCCAAGACAGCGAACTTGGTTTGATGGGGAAATGGTGATACCCTCCACCGTGATAGAGAAGTCAGGAGGTGGGGAGGCATTGGAGGGAGGAATAAGTAGGAGTTCAGTCTTTGACATGTTGATCTTTAGGTGGTGGGAGGCCATCCAGGAGGAGATGCCAGATAAACAGTCACTGACTTTTGAAAGGACAGGGGGAGAGAGATCAGGGGTAGAGAGGTAGATCTGAGTGTCATCAGCGTAGAGGTGGTAATTAAAGCCAAAGCTGTTGATGATTTTGCCCAGGGAGGAGGTGTAGATGGAAAAGAGCAGAGGACCAAGGACAGAGCCTTGAGGTACACCAACAGATAGAGGCAATGAGGAGGAGGAGTTACCAGCAAAGGACACACAGAAGGACCTGTTGGATAAATAGGATTCGACCCAAGCGAGTGCAGTGTCACCGAGACCCAGAGAGTTGAGGGTCTGTAGAAGGAGGGGGTGGTCAACAGTGTCAAAAGCAGCCGAGAGGTCGAGCAGGATGAGAATAGAATAGTGGCCGTGTTTTTTAGCAGTTAGGAGGTCGTTGGTGACTTTGGTGAGGGCAGTTTCAGTTGAGTGTAGGTGACGGAAGCCAGATTGCAGGGGGTCAAGTAGGGAATTGGAGGACAGGAAGAGGGAGAGGCGGTTGAAGACTAGTTTTTCTAAGAGCTTAGATGTGAAGGGAAGCAGGGATACAGGGCGGTAGTTGGATGGAGAGTTGGGGGTCTAGGGATGGTTTCTTTAGTAAAGGGGTAACTAGCGCGTGTTTGAAGGCGGATGGAAAGTAGCCAGTGGAGAGAGCTAGGTTGAAGATGTGTGTGAGAGCAGGGGTGAGGGAGGAGGAGAGGGGAGGAATTAGATGTGAGGGAATGGGGTCGAGCGGGCACGTGGTGAGATGTGAGGAGGACAATAAGGAATTGACTTCCTCCTCAGTGGCTGGGAGGAAGCGGCAGAGGGTGGCAGAGGGGACCTATGGGAGTGGAGGTGGCAGATAACTATCTTGTGTTGGGATGTTGCTTCTGATAGTTAAAGTTTTACTGAGGAAGTAGTCTGCCAGGTCTTGAGCGCTGAAGGCAGCTGAGGGGGGAGGTGCAGGTGGGTAGAGGAGGGTGTTGAAGGTGGACCAGAGCCGTTTAGGGTTGGAGGACAGCGTAGATATAGGAGATGAGAAGAAGGATTGTTTGGCCAAGTGGAGGGCAGAGGTGTATGACCGGAGAATAAACTTGAAGTGAACAAAATCAGCTTCAGAGCGGGATTTCCTCCAGGCACGCTCTGCAGTGCGGGAGCATCTTTGCAGGTAGCGAGTCTGGAGGGTGTGCCAGGGCTGAAGCTGGCGGCGTGGGGCCTTACAGAGTCGAAGAGGAGCATGAGTGTCTAGAGCAGAGATAAGAGTAGTGTTGTAGTGATTAGTGATACCTTTTTTATTGGACTAACGTTACATTTAAAAGACAAGCTTTCGAGAGTATATCTCTCGTCTTCAGGTCTGGGGGCTGTACTGACCAAAATCATAGAGTTAAGCATTAAGACATTAATGGGCACACGGGTGGGGGTGTTAGATGTTGTAAAAAGTCAAATGGTATGGTCAAAATGGGACAAAAAGGGGGGGAAAAAAACAACCACATGAGGGATCTTAGGGCTTTAAAACAACAGTGATAAGATCATGACAGCTTGAAAGGGGGGGGGGGGGAAAACACACAAATCAGTATATACACAATAATAATAAAAATAATAATTATGTATTTATTTACAGGGAAATAAAACAAGATCGGCCCTACTACATTCTTCGCATTAAAACACTCGCGCAGCGCGTGAATTTTTGCACCCTGTGTTAAACGTTATCGCGTGTAAATCAACGCTGGTATTACAATACTTGGCATTTTTTTCATCCGTCGAGAAATTGCGTGCTTAAGACATACGCGCACAAACACGCACACATCAACGTTGTGCGCAGAAATCAGTGTGCGGACTGTTATTTTCACGCGATTCAGCCAGTCAGAATTAAGAACCACAATTGTCTCACGTCAAGTTTTTGCGCCTGTCAAAGTCATTCTGAGTATATATGCTGCAGCAATAATAAACGCACGCACAACTTCTCCATTTTATTGGTTTGGTATGTGTAGAATGTTTAAGTATACTTTGCTGTATTTTTTTTTTTGGGCTGGTGTATTTGGTTTCGGCCAAGACGATCAGATTTGCCATTAACGCCAGCTTTCAGGAGTTACTAAAATTATGCACGCACCGTCTATGCGCTTATTCCTGCGCATAGATTGTAATACCATCCGCGTACCAGCGCACAAACGCATTTGCGCTCACAATGTTAAGTATAGGATGCGCGCAGTACAGTACACTCGCAAAGGGTTCTCGCAGGTCCACCCGCGGTAGACGAGTGCGCGCGTTTATGACATTGTAATACAACGTTCAGCGCAAAGGGTTTTGCCCCTCGCGTTAATGCGTTCTTGCGCAGCCGCTGAGGTTTGCGCGAAGATTGTAATAGGGACATATATATTTAGAATATTTGCAGATAAAGGTACATGGCGAGCCAGTTTTTTTTTATCAGCTTCCCATACACTCCCCATTCATGCCAGATTGAAGTTATTGAAGTTATAGCCCTGACACTTAAACCGACAGTCACATGATGATCCATTCTTCTTGCGGTTCCATTGTCCGGCCTTTCCTTCACTTTCTATGTTAATCAGCTGTTTTACATTAAGGACACTGATAATTAATGGCAGCGAGCTGAACCAATCACGTAGACTTTTTTGTTTCAGCATTAAAATGTATCACCTATTGTTCTCATTGTTTAATGTTATCGTCTCAATTAATATTGGCCTTGTTCTTCTGATGCAATAATAAGAAGAACACTACACGAGGAATTCATGGTGTCTGCTCTCAGGAAAGTACACTATATTGCCAAAAGTAGTCGCTCACCTGCCTTGACTCGCATATGACCTTAAGTGACATCCCATTCCTAATCCATAGGATTCAATATGACGTCGGTCCACCCTTTGCAGCTATAACAGCTTCAACTCTTCTGGGAAGGCTGTCCACAAGGTTTAGGAGTCAAATCAAATTCAAATCAAAATAAGCTTTATTGGCAGGACCAAATACATTTTAGCATTGCCAAAGCATATGGGAAGGAGGGGGGTAGTGGGACATATATATGGGGAGGAATGGGAAAGTCCATGGACATTATCAGGGGTAAGGGATAATGTGAAGGGGGATGGGGGCGAGTCCGTGTTGGGGATTTATAGTCTGTTTATGGGAATTTTTGACCATTCTTCCAGAAGCGCATTTGTGAGGTCACACACTGATGTTGGACGAGAAGACCTGGCTCCCAGTCTCCGCTCTAATTCATCCCAAAGGTGTTCTATCGGGTTGAGGTCAGGACTCTGTGCAGGCCAGTCAAGTTCATCCACACCAGACTTTGTCATCCATGTCTTTATGGACCTTGCTTTGTGCACTGGTGCACAGTCATGTTGGAAGAGGAAGGGGCCAGCTCCAAACTGTTCCCACAAAGTTGGTAGCATGGGATTGTCCAAAATATCTTGGTATGCTGAAGCATTCAGAGTTCCTTTAACTGGACCTAAGGGGCCAAGCCCAGCTGCTGAAAAACAACCCCACACCATAATCCCCCCTCCAAGAAACTTTACACTTGGCACAATGCATACAGTCAAGTACCGTTCTCCTGGCAACCGCCAAACCCAGACTCGTCCATCAGATTACCAGATGGAGAAGCGTGATTCGTCACTCCAGAGAACGCGCCTCCACTGCTCTAGAGTCCAGTGGCAGTGTGCTTTACACCACTGCATCTAACTCTTTGCATTGCACTTGGTGATGTATGGCTTGGATGCAGCTGTTTGGCCATGGAAACCAATTCCATGAAGCTCTCCGCGCGCTGTTCTTGAGCTAATCTGAAGGCCACATGAAGTTTGGCGGTCTGTAGCGATTGACTCTGCAGAAAGTTGGCGACCTCTTTGCACCATGTGCCTCAGCATCTGCTGACCCCGCTCCATCAGTTTACGTGGCCTTCCACTTTGTGGCTGAGTTGCTGTCGTTCCCAAACACTTCCACGTTCTTATAATACAGCTGACAGGTGACTGTGGAATATTTAGGAGCGAGGTAATTTCACGACTGGATTTGTTGCACAGGTGGCATCCTATCACAGTTCCACGCTGGAATTCACTGAGCTCCTGAGAGCGACACATTCTTTCACAAATTTTTTTAATAACAGTCTACATGCCTAGGTGCTTGATTTTATACACCTGTGGCCATGGAAGTGATTGGAACACCGGATTCTGATTATTTGGATGTGTGAACGAATACTTTTGGCAATATAGTGTATGTTGGAAAAGTGGTCATAGGAGAAGTCTTATTATTTCCTTTCACAAGAATAACCTGTTTTATGCACAAAACCACTATCTGCCTGTTTGTCTAGGACAGCAGAGAATTGGTAAACACGGGACCAGGGCAATGTTTCGATCCTATAAGAGGATCTTAGTATGTAGCCGAACAGGGGTAAAAAAAAAAAGAAAAAAATGCAACTTTTAAAAAACGTTTTAAAAGAAAATAATGCATGAGAATGGATGGCAATAATGTAGAAGTTCCTTTGAATAATAATAAATAGGTCTGTTACAGAATAAAAATAAAAGGCCATTTAAAAAAAGAGTCGGAATCAAACATTTTGCCGAAAAAATCCCGAAAAATGGCTAAATTTTTTTCTAAAAAGTAAATGAATAATCCATTGAATAAATATTTAATAAAAACGGGGAATTTTATGTACATTGACACCTATTTTTTTTTCCTTTATCTCCCGTACCTTTTTCTTTCCTCTTTCTATCTCGTCCTTTTTCTTGATTTTCCCTCTCTTGTTGTGTTTGGAACACGACCACAGATGTTCTGCAGAAATTAACCGCTTTGTCATATTTTATTCTACGTTCGATCTTACATCACGACACTATCAGGGTTATCCAAAGAGATTCGAAAAGTCACCTCACGTTCGGTGACTTTTCGTTCTCTTCAATTAATTCGGTTCCTTTTGCCGATCCCATTTCGGTGACCCTGCGGTGTATTAAGCAAACACCACAGGGCCCCCGAATTGCAGGGAAAAGCTGCCGCAAACCTGACGAAAACTAACTGCAAAACCCACCGAATGCACGCTGAAAAGCCACAAAAACATCTGGATAAACCTGTCGAAAAGCCCGAGCAGGAGCCGATCACACACAGCCGAAGCAGCTGAGACGCAGACGAGGGAGGTGAATAAATTAGCAAAACCGTTTGTATGAATGTGAAATTGAAACGCTGTTTGCAAAGAAACTACTGAGCGAAAATGTCTGAAATTTACACAGGAGCTCCAGGGAATGATAATAAAAAGGGCTGTTACAAAAAAATAAGTAAACTGAAAAAAAAAAAAAAAAATAATCGGACGTTTAAAAAAAAAAAAAAAAATTCAGAAAAATGCTTAAAATATCCGAAAAAAATCTATAAATAAAGAGACTCTTTACTGCAGAGTTTTATAATGAACGGTTTATTAGATATTGAATTAAAACGGGAATATTTTTAACATTGAAGCCTATGGGATTCTCCTGAATAAATTTGCCGAATTAAACCACCGAATGGCAGGGCATTAGGGGAACCTTTCACTGCTGGTTTGTGTTCTCTGAATAGCCGAAGCAGTGCTTTTTCATGGGGATTTCACTGCCCTCGAACAGGGACCGAACAGGCACCGTATGTTCAGGCAATTCGCTAGGATTTGGCGAATTGCCTGCTCTCTGGATAGCCGAATGGCCAGGAAAGGTAACCGAACGCTGATTTTCAGCGTTCGGTTACCTTTCTCAAGCAATTCGGTTCTCTTTGGATAACCCTGTATGTATGCTTGTAACTAGCCTTTCCATTAGGATTGCTGCTACATGATTTCTATATCTCGTGTTTGCTGTAAAATTCCAGAAAGTTCTTAACCACTTGGCTGCTATGGACGCGCTCAGCGCGTCCAGCCAAGTGGTTCTCCTGTGCTATGGACGCGCTCAGCAGGCAGCAATCCGCCAGATTCCGGCGGATTGCTGCGCCCCCCAGGTGCGGGTTGACATCTTGGATGTCAGCCCGTCAATCCGGGACCCCGGCGGGGACATTAGATGTCATCGCGGCGACGCGATGACATCTAATGCAGGTGCCCCCCCGCATGTGCGGAGGAGGCGCCTGAAAGGGAGGGGGGGGGGGGGAGGTCCTTCGGACCTCTCTCCCTCCCGATCGCCGGGGAGTAGCGAGTTAATAATGACATATTATGAATCTACCGAGTCTGACGGAAAGAACGATATATAATATATCTGGGTCATATACTAAAATAAGCCTTCAAAACGCGTTTAAACATGATGAGCAAAATAGGTAAAAATGACCTCAGCACAGAGGCGGGAAAAGCCTCAGCAGCGAAAGAGTTAATAAAGAAATTTTGAATACAAAAAAAAAAAAAACAGGAAACCTATGGGATTCGCCTGTTAAACCGGTCGAATGAAACCACCGCAAATCTGGCATTTCGCCAACTTTTCGTTGTTGCTCGGTGTTCTCTGAACAGATTAACCATTACTTCTCTATGGGGGGGGGATTTCACTGGCGCTGAACTTGCTGGCAATTCGTCAGCTTTTTCAATTGCCACGAAATTGCACCGTATGGAGAAATTCATCGTTCGGTGGCCATTTCAGCTCTCTTTGAATAACCCCTTTGAGTAAGTATAGGAGAAGAGATGGAAACGTAATCGTATATCACATCCCACATGTGTCTCTTTGATCGTATTTCATTTTTTTGCGCCTACGGAAGGATTCCCTTCCATAAAGTGTTAAAAATACCAAGATTCCGTGACAATAATCCTAAAGTGCACCAGTCCTGCCCAACGCGTTTGAAAGGGAATCACTCCCTCTAAATGTGTTAACTTTCCTTCCATACACATATTGAAAAACGTTCCAGTAATTCCCTATGAAGTCAATCATTTCTTGTACCTAACTGGATGCCAACACTTTGTATGAGGATTCATGAGCTAACGACACAACTGAGGACTGGCCTCGCGGTGCTGCCCGATGACCCTCAAATGTGCCTTCCATGAAGGAGGGTGATGGCTGGCTCGGTAGTAGATCCAGGCAAGTAACACCTTGAAAATGATGTCTCGTGCTCCCTGAACCACTCTTGCACAATTTGAGCCTGACGAATCCTGGCATTGCCATCTTGGTATATGCCCGCTGTGCCATCAGGAAAGAAAAACCCATTGATGGAAAAACCTGCTCATTCAGTATATTTAGGGGGTCACATAATGTAGCTGAACTTAGACCTGATCAACTGAAGCAACCCCAGATTATAACAAGGACCCCACAGGCTTCTACGGTAGGTGGGGACTTTCTTTGGACAGGCAGTGTGTGTGTAATTATAATATTATATATATATATATATATATATATATATATATACACACACACACACACACATATATTACACACACATCATTCATACATAATTGTTTTCTTTGCTTTTTTTTTTTAAAGGGAAATAAAACAATATAGGCCCTATTACATTCTGCGTGCGCAAAAACGCATTAACGCGAGGGGCAAAACCCTTCGCACTGAACGTCGTATTACGACGTTCGCGCACAAAATGTGCGTTAACGTCTAACGCGAGTGACCCTGCGCGAACCCTGCGAGAGCGCAAGCTAGTGCGCTTATCCCATACTTAACATTGTGAGCGCAAATGCGTTTGTGCGCTGGTACGCGCATGGTATTACAATCATAGCGCACATCATTTTAACGTCTTTGAAAAGCTGGTGGTAACGGCAAATCTGAACGTTCTGGCCGAAACCAAATACACCAGCCCAAAAAAAAAAAAATACAGCAACGTCTAGTTACACATTCTACACATACCCAAACAATAAAATTGAGAAGTTGTGCGTGTTTTTTTTTTTTTGATGCAGCATATATGTGTAGATTGACTTTGACAGGCGCAAAACCTTAACGTGAGACAATTAAGGTTCTTTATTCTGATTGGCTGAATCGCGTGAAAAAAAACAGTCCACACACCAATTTCTGTGTGCAGCATTAATGCGCGCGGTTTTGCAGGTCTTTTGTACGTGCGCTATATTTTGACGGATGAAAAACTGCACGCGGATTGTAATACCACCGTTAATTTTCCCGTGTTAACGCTCAACGCTGTGTGCAAAATTTTATGCGCTGTGCGCGTGTTTTTGCGCTGAGAATGTAATAATGCCCTATATATTTGAAATATTTGCAGTAATTATAAGGCTGGGGTCAGACGAGCGTGATTTCTACGGACTGTACGTCCGTGCAGTACGGACATCGTCAGTACGGATGACGCAGTAGTGGTCACACAGTCCGTTTTTTCACTGACGTTATTTTTTGACGGATGTAGGAGGGGAAAATAAATTACAATGAAAAAACATTCTGTCCGTCAAAAATGCTGGACGTATAAATGCAGTCCGTCTGACCTCGCTCCATCACTCACACACAAAGCTATGCAGACGTTGTGGACGTGGCGCACTCCGCACGTCCGTTCTAGCAGTATTACGTTCTTGCCTAACCTGCGTCCGTTTGCCGCGGCCGTTGTGCGTCCGCAGTTCAGTGCGGACGTACTTTGTGTAACAGGCTCCAATGGACTTTCTTTCATGCTATCACGGACGTACTTTTAGGCGCAATCACGGACGTGAACACTACGCTCGTCTGACCCCAGCCTAAATGGCGAGTTAGTTTTTTTTTCCAGCTTCCCATACACTCCCCTTCATGCCAGATTGAAGTTATTGGCAATAATGTTCCAGTTTTAACCTGTTTTTCTTGTGGGTGTTTGTTGTTTTACAATCTGTTTCCAGCCCTGACACTTAAACCGACAGTCACATGATGATCCATTCTTCTTGCGGTTCCATTGTCCGGCCTTTCCTTCACTTTCTATGTTAATCAGCTGTTTTACATTAAGGACACTGATAATTAATGGCAGCGAGCTGAACCGATCACGTAGACTTTTCTTTCAGCATTAAAATGTATCACCTATTGTTCTCATTGTTTAAGGTTATTGTCTCAATTAATATTGGCCTTGTTCTTCTGCTGCAATAATTAGGAGAACACTACACGAGGAATTCATGGTGTTTGCTCTCACCGAGGAATGTTGGAAAAGTGACATAGGAGAAGACTTATTTCCTTTCACAAGAATAACCGGTTTTATGCACAAAACCTCTGTCTGCCTGTTTGTCTAGGACAGCAGAGAATTGGTAAACACGCCACCAGGGCAATGTTTCGATCCTAAAAGAGGATCTTAGTCAAGCCCTCTGTGTCTTGTATAGATATAGATAGTATGTAGCCAAACAGGAGTAAAAAAACAAAATGCAAGTTTTAAAAGACGCTTTAAAAGAAAATAATGCATGAGAACGGATGTATAAGTTCCTATGAATCAAACATTTTGCCGAAAAAAATCCCGAAAAATGGCTAAAAAAATATTCTAAAAAGTAAATGAATAATCCATTGAATAAATATTTAATAAAAACGGGGAATTTTATATACATTGAAACCTATGGAGTTTTTTTGCTCTCTCTCCCCTACCTTTTTCTTTCCTCTTTCTCTCTCCTCCTTTTTCTTGATTTTCCCTCTCTTGTTGTGTTTGGAACACGACCACAGATGTTCTGCAGAAATTCACCGCTTTGTCACATTTTCTTCTACGTTCGATCTTACATCACGGCATTACGTATGATTTCTATATCTCGTGTTTGCTGTAAAATTCCAGAACGTTCTTAATAAAGAAATTTTGAATTAAAAAAAAAAAAAAAAAAAAAAAGGAAACCTATGGGATTCGCCTGTTTAAACGAAACCACCGCAAATCTGGCGTTTCGACAACTTTTCGTTGTTGCGCGGTGTCTCTGAACAGATTAACCATTACTTCTCTATGGGGGGGGAGGATTTCACTGGTGCTGAACTGCACCGTATTTTGCTGGCAATTCGTCAACTTTTTGCAATTTGTCAGCTTTTTCAATTGCCACGAAATTGCACCGTATGGAGAAATTCATCGCTCGTTGCAATTCGGTGGCCAATTCGGCTCTCTTTGAATAACCCCTTTGAGTAAATATAAGAGACTCTGAGAAGAGATGGAAACGTAACCGTATATCACATCCAACAGGTGTCTCTTTGATCGTATTTCATTTTTTTGCATCTACGGAAGACGGAAGGATTCCATTCCATAAAGTGTTAAAAATACCAAGATTCCGTGACAATAATCCTAAAGTGCACCAGTCCTGCCCAACGCGTTTCACAGGGAATCACTCCCTCTAAATGTGTTAACTTTCCTTCCGTACACATATTGAAAAACGTTCCAGGAATTCCCTATGAAGTCAATCATTTCTTGTACCTAACTGGATGCCAACACTTTGTATGAGGATTCATGAGCTAACGACACAACTGAGGACTGGCCTCGCGGTGCTGCCCGATGACCCTCAAATGTGCCTTCCATGAAGGAGGGTGATGGCTGGCTCGGTAGTAGATCCAGGCAAGTAACACCTTGAAAATGATGTCTCGTGCTCCCTGAACCACTCTTGCACAATACAATTTGAGCCTGACGAATCCTGGCATTGCCATCTTGGTATATGCCCGCTGTGCCATCAGGAAAGAAAAACCCATTGATGGAAAAACCTGCTCATTCAGTATATTTAGGGGGTCCCATAACGTAGCTGAACTTAGACCTGATCAACTGAAGCAACCCCAGATTATAACAAGGACCCCACAGGCTTCTACGGTAGGTGGGGACTTTCTTTGGACAGGCAGTGTGTGTGTAATTATAATATATATATATATATATATATATTACACACACATCATTCATACATAATTGTTTTCTTTGCTTTTTTTTTTTTACAGGGAAATAAAACAATATAGGCCCTATTACATTCTGCGTGCGCAAAAACGCATTAACGCGAGGGGCAAAACCCTTCGCACTGAACGTCGTATTACAACGTTAGCGCACAAAATGCGCGTTAACGTCTAACGCGGTTGACCCTGCGCGAACCCTGCGAGAGCGCAAGCTAGTGCGCTTATCCCATACTTAACATTGTGAGCGCAAATGCGTTTGTGCGCTGGTACGCACATGGTATTACAATCATAGCGCACATCATTTTAACGTCTTTGAAAAGCTGGTGGTAACGGCAAATCTGAACGTTCTGGCCGAAACCAAATACACCAGCCCAAAAAAACAAAAACAAAAAAAAACAACGTCTAGTTACACATTCTACACATACCCAAACAATAAAATTGAGAAGTTGTGCATGTTTTGTTTTTTTTGATGCAGCATATATGTGCAGATTGACTTTGACAGGCGCAAAACCTTAACGTGAGACAATTAAGGTTCTTTATTCTGATTGGCTGAATTGCTTGAAAAAAAACAGTCCGCACACCAATTTCTGTGTGCAGCATTAATGCGCGCGTTTTTGCAGGTCTTTTGTACGTGCGTTATATTTTGACGGATGAAAAACTGCATGCGGATTGTAATACCACCGTTAATTTTCCCGTGTTAACGCTCAACGCTGTGTGCAAAATTTTATGCGCTGCGTGTGTGTTTTTGCGCTGAGAATGTAATAATGCCCTATATATTTGCAGTAATTATAAATGGCGAGCTAGTTTTTTTTTCCAGCTTCCCATACACTCCCCATTCATGCCAGATTGAAGTTATTGGCAATAATGTTCCACTTTAACCTGTTTTTCTTGTGGGTGTTTGTTGTTTTACAATCTGTTTCCAGCCCTGACGCTTAAACCGACAGTCACATGATGATCCATTCTTCTTGCGGTTCCATTGTCCGGCCTTTCCTTCACTTTCTATGTTAATCAGCTGTTTTACATTAAGGACACTGATAATTAATGGCAGCGAGCTGAACCAATCACGTAGACTTTTGTTTCAGCATTAAAATGTATCACCTATTGTTCTCATTGTTTAAGGTTATTGTCTCAATTAATATTGGCCTTGTTCTTCTGATGCAATAATTAGGAGAACACTACACGAGGAATTCATGGTGTTTGCTCTCACCGAGGAATGTTGGAAAAGTGACATAAGTCATCTCCTATTATTTCCTTCCACAAGAATAACCGGTTTTATGCACAAAACCACTGTCTGCCTGTTTGTCTAGGACAGCAGAGAATTGGTAAACACGTGACCAGGGCAAGATCCAGCCTGAGGGTCCTTGGAGTCCGCTATTTCACATTCTCTATTCACCCTCACCTAGCGTGTCACCCCTCTCCTCTTAGACTGTATGCTCTTGAGCAGGGTCCTCTCACCTACTGTACTGTGTATTTAATCTGTATGTTTATTTGTTGTTCTGCCTCCCACTGTACAGCGCTATGGAACTTGTTAGCGCTTTATAAAAACCTGTAACTGGAGTGAGCGGCCTTCTTCTGGAGAGAAATGTCTGCAAGAATTGAGATGCAGGAACTGGCATCATGTGTTGAAGAGCTCAAACAAGCTTTCTCAGCAGACCAAGAGAAAATAGGGATCACAAATGACCCTCCAGAAAATCTGGATGGACATGAGACCCATGACATGGCACCTGGCTGGGACCACCCATAAGGCTGCCATGAACAGAGATACTGTGCTTACGTCTGGCTATACGATGGCTGTCCGTTTTGGATCAATGTTTCAATCCTACAAGAGGATCTTAGGCTCGTGTCAGACGGACGCACTGCATAGCGGAAGGAATGTCAATGAGAGCAGACGTTCCTTCCACTCTCCGCTGCCGCTGACTTCCCTCAGCTGTGCAAATCGCAATCCTCCTATGGATTTCTAGGATTTCTAGTGCATCAATGGATTAGTTCCCTAGATGGACGCTTGCTGCGCACGTAGTTCGTGCGCGTGGACAAGCGTGTGACCGGTGCCCGTCGCTGCATCACTCGACTGCGACGGCCGCCAGTAAGTGCGGGCGCACGGCCGCACTACGTGCGCTCATCTGACACGAGCTGTAGTCAAGCCCTGTTATTCGTTTTATATCTATACAAGACAAATATATATAAATACTATCTAGATCAGTTGACAAAGGCTCAATGACCCATGTTGTTATGGGCCAAACTGGAAGATCCACGCACACACACAAAACCACCCCAACCTATGTAAATATAGAACATAATTATTAAAATGAAAAAGAATTAACATAAATAATAATATAAATGTTAAAATAAAAAAAATAATAATATATTAAATAATATAAATAAAACTCCCCATGCACCTACTAAACATCCACAACTGACGTAATATAATTATTAAAATCAAAAATAATTAACATAAATAATATAATAAAAATATATATATATATATATATATATAATCAGCAAAATGTTGCGCTCAACCTCAAAACTAAGTGGGTGCATCTAAGACATCAAATACAAAACACCAAGAAACAGATTTTTTTTCACAGAAAATGATGGAAGAAGGTGGTCAATAATATGGAGTGCTCGTTCTTGTTGTTTATATAAATATATATTATATATAAATATATATAGCGCTCTCACACATTTAAGGATCATATAGGTTTCAAAGACTCCAACAACTCTCAACCCTTAAGATTTTAACCCATTGAGGAATTTTCACATTTTATAACCCATTACAGAATTGTTACAAATGTGTAACCCTAAGCTCTGTTAGAAAATTGTGGGAATTTAGTTCAACAATATATAGCCATAAATTGCTTACGCCTGTCACTACGCCAATGTGTCCCTTTTCTTAGCTTATCGAAACGATGCCACGGCGGATGTGTACCGTAATCATAGCAAGACAAGAGGTTGTCCACAGGGCCGTAGGAAGGGCGAGGCAAGTGAGGCACTCGCCTCGGGTGCAGCTACGAGGAGGCGCAGCCAGTGCTTGTTAGGTCTGTAAAAAATAATTGATAGTGCAATGCTGCTAATTGGATGCATAGCATCTATTCAGTTAGCGAGGGGGGGCAGGGGTGGGCAGTTGCCCCCAGGCGCCTGTCAGGGAAGGGGGGCGCCGTAAGGCACTCTCTACCGCACATTATTAAAAATAACTCCACAGTGAGCTTGGATTGGCTGCCTCATTTACTTCCTGCTTGATGGGTCACATGCTGCTGGACTCAGGAAGTGGCAGCTGCTCACAGTGAACCCGGGACACAGGGAGAACAGGTGTTGCCTCGTGCTACTGCTCCTCCTGTCAACCAGTGAAGAGAAGGAGGAGATGTGAACAGCTCGGGCAGGATCCATCATCCCACCAGACCAGGAGGTGAGTGAGATACTGCCTGCCCCCTGTGTGCTCCTCTCCCCTGTACTACACACCCCCCCTCTGTCCAGGCGAGATAGTGACCCCCCCCCTCCTGTGTACACACTCAGGGTCTGTCTAGCACAATAAGCTGTGCTATGTGAGAGGGGGTTTACTCCTGGACAGGGAGACCCCTCACATAGAGCACAGCTTCTTGTATTGAACAGACCCTGGGTGTACACAGGAGGGGGGGGGCACTATCTGAGCTGCACAGAGAGGGGAACCTGTGCTCATTATATACATTTATATCTATCATCTCAGTCCCTAATTTAGTATATTTAACATTTTTAAATATGAATGGTTTTTATATTGTAGCGCTGTGTTAAAATCTTGCTGCTGGCAGTACCTATTTTTGGCCACAAGATGGAGACAATCGCGATTAGAGACACTGGACATTGGGACTACATTTCCCGGCGTGCTTTGCAAAGAGACAGGAAGTGGGTGGGACCCAGCACACTTACATCCCGAACCTCGTGGAGAACGCGCCAGAGCGCGCGAGGGAACGAGAGAGAGCAGACGCAGTGCCAGACATCACTAGAGGGCCTAGGCCAGAGCGCGAGTGAGACCTGTCAGTTCCTTTATCGGGTCATTCAGCCTGAGGAGAAGGAGACCTCCAAGTTCCAGAGATTGCTGCAGATCAAAGAAACCGAAGACCTCGAGTGAGGAGTTGCCGCGAGTTGATCGGATACGGAGAGCAGGCGGTGAACTGGACAAGCTACGGAAAGTCAGACAACGGATCCGGCCGCAAGTATCCCCAGTCAATATCGAGCGGAGAGACGTCCTGGGTCAGCGGAGCCTAAAGCAACCGGTGGATGGGTGAGAGGCCTCCAAGGCCGTATGTAATTAAGGAACACGCTGCTGTTTTCTCTTTAAAGTCCACAGGGCCCCAACTTGACTAGTTGAAGACATTCCTTAAGTAAATTCACTGGCCAGTTGAACTGTACCCGGGTACCACACACACATACACACCTTTTACATTCCGGGACTTAACCTGTGCAGGACTCATTCTGTTACGAATCGGAACGGGGTTAAAGATACGTTCCGAATATATTATTTTCTCTTTTCCGCTGCGCGTTTACCGGAATACGAAGAGATTGTATTTTTGGGTTCCGCTACGTGTCCCTTTTCCGAATTTCGTGCAATTGCATTTCTTTTCTGTTCGGTTGCGAATATATTTTTTTCCGAAATACGAAGCCTCGTGTTTCGTTTCTTTCCCGCTACGCGTTTTTACCGCGATACGAAAGTACTGTAATAATACTTGTGAATACCGTGTCTCAACATCTGCTTACTATTTTAGTAAACTATTTAAATGATAAAAACTCACAGCGGTGTTGGAGTATATTTATTCCCTAGTGCGGGGAGACTGACCCGTGGTTCATTTTCAGCGGCTCCTCCGGGAGTGAGCGCTACAATATATTAAAATAATTTTAAATATTATATAAATCAATTTAATAATCTGTATTTAATATATTTTTAAAATGAATTTAAATGCTTTCCTATAGAACTTAAATAAAAAATAATTAAATATGTTTGTGTTTATTGCAGTGGATCCTGTGAAACACTCCTACATGATGCACATTACTGTGAGTTTTATTGCAGTGGAGCTCTGTGATTAGGGTTCCCACCCGTCCAGTTTTGACCCGGACCCGGTTTTGGAGTCATGTGTCTGGGTTTGACACCCTCTGTCACCCGGACACATGACTCCGAGCCGGTACTGGCAATCTCCTTGTGACGGTGGCCCCCGCACACCCCCGGCGCCTGGCAGCGGCTTCCTCGCTGCTCGCTGGCCAGGCGCCGAGTGATATCGCGGAACGCTTCCGCACACGTGGGGCGCCGGGGGGCGGGGCCAGGCGCATGACGCGGACCCGCAGAGTTTAAAGCCCGGCTTCACATTCTCACTGGTGCCCTGACGTGGTAGTTACTTCCCGCAGAGCTCTTGTGTGTTATTGGCAAAACGATTATTCTGTGTACCGAACCCTGGCATTGGCAAAACGATTATTCTGTGTCTCGACCCCTGGCATTGGCAAAACGATTATTCTGTGTCTCGACCCCTGGCATTGGCAAAACGATTATTCTGTGTCTCGACCCCTGGCATTGGCAAAACGATTATTCTGTGTCTCGACCCCTGGCATTGGCAAAACGATTATTCTGTGTCTCGACCCCTGGCATTGGCAAAACGATTATTCTGTGTCTCGACACCTGGCATTGGCAAAACGATTATTCTGTGTACCGAACCCTGGCATTGGCAAAACGATTACTCTGTGTACCGAACCCTGGCATTGGCAAAACGATTACTCTGTGTACCGAACCCTGGCATTGGCAAAACGATTATTCTGTGTCTCGACCCCTGGCATTTGTATCACTCCTCTATTCTGGTACGGAGGTCAGTCCGTGTGGCACCCCAAGCACACCAGACCACCCCTTGTATGTTGTATGTGCTCTGTACTACCATCCTAGTAGCCTGTCTAGACGTGCCGACCACTCTAAGGATCGGAAGGGTAGTGAGCGGTCTGCGTAAAGGGACCACCATCTTGGTAATCAGGGGGATCCGTGACATTACGTCAGGGCCAATGGATCCCGCAGACCTCTCATCTCAGTTGACAAGAATTGCAGCCCGACAAGAAGAGCAGGACCACAGGATGGACCAAATTGCTCTTGCTCTGCAAACCCTGTTGAATCGATCCACTACTGGTGCTGCAAGTCCTCCAGAACCAGTAGTACCTAGGGCCAGTTCGGCCTCACCCGAGGGGTGTAGGCTCAGTATGAAGGCGCCCGTACGCTATGATGGTACGCCTAACCTGTGTCGGGGTTTTTTGACCCAACTAGAGATTCTATTCGAGAACAATCCAGGGTCCTGTGTATCCGATAAGGCCAAAGTAGGCTACCTAATTAACCATTTAACTGATAAAGCGTTACTGTGGGCCACGCCATTGTGGGAAAACAAAAAGCCCGTCATATATGACTATGAGGGCTTTACCTCTGAACTAAAACGTACGTTTGATCCCTCTAGAAGGGCCACCAATGCAGGCAGGTCCTTATTCCACATTAAGCAAGGTAATAGGAGAGTCTCCGACTATGCTATAGAATTTAAGACCTTGACTTCTGAGGTACACTGGCCTAACGACGTTTTAACCTTGGCATTTACCGAAGGCCTGAACGAGGCCTTGATGTTTGAGCTGGCTCCCTTGAAGTTGCCAGAACATCTGGACCATTTGGTTGATTTCTGTATTGCCATGGACGACCAAATTAGGGACAGGAGGCATTCTAGAGACAGACCCAGAAGGGTTTTGCCTCCTTTACCCTTGGTACCCAGACACACCAATACGTCAGGTACTCCAGAGCCAGTAAGAACCGATCTACCGGTCGTGGAACCTATGCAGATAGGTAGAACAGGTATTTCAGAGGCTGAGAGAACTTACAGAAGGGAAAGGGGGCTCTGTTTCTACTGTGCCGGGGCAGGGCATTTTCGTCTTCAATGTCCTCAAAGACCCAAGGGTGGCAGGGGTGACACTGGCAAGCCGGGCCAGAGAACACCTACTAGCCAGGTAATCGGTTCGCTCTATGCCTCCTTTGTCGATAACGAAAAAAAAAAAACCCGGATTCTGGTGCCCATCTCCTTAACCTGGGAGGGGGTACACCTCGAGACTGAGGCGTTCCTAGACTCTGGAGCCTCAGGCAACTTTATGGATAGGGTGTTTGCCTCCAAGAACCTCATGCCTCTAGTTCTCAAAGAAAGACCTCTACTGGTGGAGGCCATAGACGGGAAACCCTTGTCATGTCCCCATATCACCCACGACACCATAGAGGTATGCATGAAAACAGGGGTTTTGCACCAGGAAACCATACGGTTCCAGATTATTGACTCTCCCTCATGCCCCGTCGTCCTAGGGTTTCCATGGTTGACTAAGCATAACCCGGTGATTGATTGGGTCCAGAGAGACATAAAATGTTGGGGTCCCAGTTGCCAGTTGAAATGCATGGGCAGAGTCACCGTTATTGGTAGCCTTAATATCGCCACAGCACCTCCTTTATCCACAGTAGTCCCTGACTGTTATCAGGCATTAAAGGAGGTTTTTTCGAAGGCCAGGACTGAGGTTTTACCACCACATCGCCCGTATGACTGTGCCATAGAGTTACTCCCCGGTACTATGCCTCCCAGAGGACATGTATACCCCTTGTCGCAAAAGGAGAACGATATTATGGAGGAATATATAAAAGAGAATCTTGAGCGTGGATTCATTAGACGGTCCTCCTCCCCAGCAGGAGCTGGTTTCTTTTTCGTCTCCAAAAAAGAGGGAGACTTGCGACCATGCATAGATTATAGAGGTTTAAACAGAATAACCATAAGAAATGCATATCCTATCCCCCTTATAACAGAGTTGTTCGACCGACTGAAAGGGGCCCGTATATACACGAAGCTCGATTTACGCGGGGCCTACAATCTGATAAGGGTGAAAAAGGGGCACGAGTGGAAGACGGCTTTTAATACGCGTAGCGGGCATTACGAATACCTGGTGATGCCCTTTGGGTTATGTAATGCGCCAGCTGTGTTTCAGGATCTCATAAATGACACCCTAAGGGATTTTCTGCAAACATTCGTCATAGTGTATCTCGATGACATCCTGATATACTCTCCAGATAAGGAGACCCATCACGCCCATGTGCAACAAGTGTTAAGGAGACTATTGAAGGCCGGCTTATACTGCAAATTAGAAAAGTGCCTATTTGATATAGAGATGGTGCACTTCCTTGGGTATATCATAACCCCTGAGGGTTTCAGATGGATCCTGGTAAATTGTCGGCAATCCTCGACTGGCCCCTACCCCAAGGTCTTAAAGCCATCCAGAGGTTTCTAGGTTTTACCAACTATTATCGAAGGTTCATCAAAGACTTTTCGGCCTTGGTAGCTCCTCTCACGGCCATGACTAAGAAAGGTGGGGAATCAGAAATGGACACCCCAGGCCAGGCAAGCCTTCGAGGTCCTCAAACAGGCATTCACGACTGCCCCTGTTCTCCGACATCCTGATCCGGCTCTGCCTTTTCAAGTTGAAGTTGACGCCTCCGAGCTAGGTCTTGGCGCAGTCTTGTCCCAAAGGGAGGCACCCGACAAACCCTTGCATCCATGCGGCTTCTATTCCCGAAAGTTGTCCCGGCAGAGAGGAACTATGATATCGGAAACAGAGAGTTGTTAGCAGTTATCGCAGCCTTGACGGAGTGGAGATACTTATTGGAGGGGTCTAGGGACCCCATTGTCATCATTACCGATCATAAGAATCTCACGTACATTGGTGACGCTAAACGGTTGAATGCCAGACAAGCGAGATGGTCATTATTTCTTTCAAGCTTTAATTTTGTCCTCACATATAGACCTGGGTCAAGAAACATTAAAGCAGATGCGTTATCTAGACAGTACGAATCCTATGAACATAACGTTCAGGATCAACATCCCATTGTACCTCAGGAAAGGATTATAGCCTCTACCACGATCAGTGTCTCATCCCCTCTGATGATTCGATTGCAGACTATCCAAGATAAGGCTCCGGGGGGAGGCCTCCCGCGAAGCTCTTTGTACCTGAGAAGGAGAGAAAAGAAGTCCTTAAAATTTACCATGACAATAAAACCTCTGGACACATGGGGATCACCAAAACGGTGGCTAGCATCCAAAAACTGCTATGGTGGCCCACGATGCGCCGGGATATTAAAGATTACATAGCCGTATGCGAGGTGTGCACAAGAAATAAAAGTCCTAAGACAGCGCCCATTGGTTTACTCCAGCCCCTGCCTATTCCCGAACGACCATGGTCGCAGATAGCCATGGATTTTATAGTAGAGTTACCCGAGTCCAGAGGGAATACTGTTATACTCACGATTATAGATCGCTTTTCCAAAATGGGTCACTATGTTCCTCTTCGGAAGCTACCGTCAGCAGCCGAGCTGGTGCCCATTTTCGTCGCCAACGTGGTCCGCATACACGGTATCCCTCTTGGGATTGTTTCTGATAGGGGGACCCAGTTTGTCTCCAGATTCTGGAGGGGGTTCTGCAAGAACGTGGGAATAGACCTGTCCTTCTCCTCGGCCTATCACCCCCAAACGAACGGGGCAGCAGAAAGGGCCAATCAAAATATTGAGAAATATCTCAGGTGTTTCATATCTGAACGACAGGATAATTGGTCAGACCTGCTACCTTGGGCCGAGTACGCCCTAAACAGTGCCGTGAGTGAAGCCAGTGGTTATTCCCCTTTCTTCACAGTTTACGGATTTGATCCTCCCGTGCTTCCCTCTGCATTTCCTGATACCGCGATTCCTGCTCTGGATGAGCACTTGGCGTCATTGACTGAGACCTGGAGGAGGGTTAAACAGGCACTAGAGAGGAGCAGTATTGTCCAGAAAACGAAGGCCGATAGACGTAGGAGACCAGCACCTGTGTATCAAGTCGGGGACAGGGTTTGGCTTTCTTCGCGGAACATTAAGCTCTTAGTGCCATCGATGAAACTAGCCCCCAGATACATAGGCCCTTACAAGATACTGCGGCGACTCAGCCCGGTCTCCTATGCCTTGGCACTGCCCTCCCATATCAGGATACACAACGTGTTCCACGTGAGCCTTTTAAAACCGCTTTTGTGTAATCGATACACCAGGGCCCATGTCCCCCCTCCTCCGGTCTCTGTGGAGGGCGAGGAGGAGTTTGAGGTTAAGGCCATTCTGGACGCCAGGGTTTCTAGGGGGGCTCTTCAGTACTTAGTGGACTGGGTGGGTTACGGTCCGGAGGACCGCTCTTGGCTTCCGGCTACTGAGGTTCATGCCCCTCGCTTGGTGAAGGCCTTCTATTTGGCTCATCCCTGTGCCCCTGGGGGTCGTCCAGTGGCCGCCCGTAGAGGGGGGGGTTCTGTGACGGTGGCCCCCGCACACCCCCGGCGCCTGGCAGCGGCTTCCTCGCTGCTCGCTGGCCAGGCGCCGAGTGATATCGCGGAACGCTTCCGCACACGTGGGGCGCCGGGGGGCGGGGCCAGGCGCATGACGCGGACCCGCAAGTTTAAAGCCCGGCTTCACATTCTCACTGGTGCCCTGACGTGGTAGTTACTTCCCGCAGAGCTCTTGTGTGTTATTGGCAAAACGATTATTCTGTGTACCGAACCCTGGCATTGGCAAAACGATTATTCTGTGTCTCGACCCCTGGCATTGGCAAAACGATTATTCTGTGTCTCGACCCCTGGCATTGGCAAAACGATTATTCTGTGTCCGACCCCTGGCATTGGCAAAACGATTATTCTGTGTTCGACCCCTGGCATTGGCAAAACGATTATTCTGTGTCCGACCCCTGGCATTGGCAAAACGATTATTCTGTGTCTCGACACCTGGCATTGGCAAAACGATTATTCTGTGTACCGA
Source organism: Leptobrachium leishanense (assembly GCA_009667805.1). NCBI lineage: Eukaryota > Metazoa > Chordata > Amphibia > Anura > Megophryidae > Leptobrachium > Leptobrachium leishanense. The sequence continues at coordinate 35,963,610 of CM019064.1, forward strand.
ACCCTGGCATTGGCAAAACGATTACTCTGTGTACCGAACCCTGGCATTGGCAAAACGATTACTCTGTGTACCGAACCCTGGCATTGGCAAAACGATTATTCTGTGTCTCGACCCCTGGCATTTGTATCACTCCTCTATTCTGGTACGGAGGTCAGTCCGTGTGGCACCCCAAGCACACCAGACCACCCCTTGTATGTTGTATGTGCTCTGTACTACCATCCTAGTAGCCTGTCTAGACGTGCCGACCACTCTAAGGATCGGAAGGGTAGTGAGCGGTCTGCGTAAAGGGACCACCATCTTGGTAATCAGGGGGATCCGTGACACTCCTCCTGAAGGAAAGGCCGGACAATGGAACCGCAAGAAGAATGGATCATCATGTGACTGTCGGTTTAAGTGTCAGGGCTGGAAACAGATTGTAAAATAACAAACACCCACAAGAAAAACAGGTTAAAGTGGAACATTATTGCCAATAACTTCAATCTGGCATGAATGGGGAGTGTATGGGAAGCTGGAAAAAAAAACTAGCTCGCCATTTATAATTACTGCAAATATATAGGGCATTATTACATTCTCAGCGCAAAACCACACACGCAGCGCATAAAATTTACTTCTATGTCAGCGTTCCCCGATCCTCTCTTTCGGCTGTTTCTCCATTCCCTGTAGACGCAGCAGGTCCGCACCGCCCACTGTCAGTTACGCACAGGCGCAATGGCTCACGTGCATGCTCATGCGCCTGGCGTGCATGCGGCGATCCCGGGCCGGCTCCTGCCTCCAGTCCCGCGAGATTCCCAACGAGACGTGCGTGCAGTGCTCAGCCTCCGTCAGTGGTACTTCATTCGTGCTGGTGCTAGCCATCAAGAAGTCCTCCTCCTGGTGATTGGTCTCATCCACTGTCCCTCCAGATCTACACTACTATGTCTCCAGGGAGGCTCCACCAACTCCGAGACGAGCAACTGTGTGAGTGAGCGCAGTATCAGCCATAAAACCAGTCTCTCTGCCTGCCAGCCATAATTCCAATGTGTCAGCCATAAAACCAGTCTGCCTGCCAGCCATAATTCCAATGTGCCAGCCATAATACCAGTTTACCATAAATAATACCAGTGTTCCAGCCATAATAACAGTGTTCCAGCTATACCAATGTGCCAGCCATAATACCAGTGTGCCATTGCAGTCTGCCAGCCATAATACCATTGTGCCATGCATAATATCAGTGTGCCATAATACCAGCCTGACATGCCATGCATACCAAGTGCCATAATGTATACTCGACAAAAAATAATGGCTGCACGAACCCAACACTAGAGTGTTCGGGTTTGGCTTGATGAAAAGGTGGCATCTCTATCTGTGATACACTTATACAATGCACATTACTGTGAGTTTTATTGCTACATACCGCTGGGGTGTAGGTGGGATATTGCTATGTATGTGAATGTATGGCTGTGTGTGCAAATGCATGTATTTGTCTTTAAGCAGGCTCCTGTGCATATAATTCTGCCCCTGTGTCCTTGTCGCAGTCCGGCGTTGCCCCATTGCCCTGCGCCCTAAAAAGCTGGTATTGCCCGTAGAATCGCCACATTATCTGCTTCCTCCACTCCAAAAAGTAAGAATGACAGCGGGCGTCTTGGCAGCATCGTGAGGAACAGGTAGGAGACTAACTAGTGGCGCAGGGCAGCAGGAGGTTAAAGGGGGACCCTGCTCAAATTTTACCTATTTTTTCCGCTTTAACCTCTTTGCTGCTGACGACGTGCTGCGCGCATCCTCTGGTTTCATGTTTGTGTGCAGAGGATGTACTCAGGACGCCGTTGAAGTCCTCGAGCTCAGTGTTATTTCTTTCTCTTTCACAGCAGGCTGACATCTTTCCCTCGCTGTATGACTTCCCCTGGACACTGAAAGAGTCTCTCCCACTCCCCCTCCTCAAGCTGGGAAATCCCTTTACTGGAGATACAGGTGTCCTTTGGGCCACTGTATCTCTGGTACCGTAAGTGTAGGGCTGAAACAACTTATCGATAATGAAAATAGCTACTTTCATTATTGATTAATCAGTTTATTGGTTTATCGTCACGTTTAAAGCACACACTGTTTAGAATCAGACCGAGCTAAACGATAACCTCAGATGCGGCTTCAAAGCCGACTGGAGAAGACATGCCGCTGCTTTACTCTGTATGGTTTAGTTCTAGGGTTATGTTTGACATTGACAATTTGTTTTTATTTAGTTTACAACAGTAGCAGAACTAACATACAGACCTTGGGATATTGCCACTGGGTGGAGGAGCTTTACTGTTGGAGTCCTGTGATGCCACCCCACCCTCCCTGCCTCCCTCTAACCCAGAGCTGCCATCCCTCTGGTCTGGACCCTTCCCCCAAACTCCATCCCTCTTTGCCCAAACTCTCTCCCACATCTGGTCCATCCCCACATTCAGTTTCCTCATCAAATTAAAAGGGACACTCCACGCACCCTGACTATAGCTTATTAAAGTGGTCAGGCTGCATGGATCGCCTCCCCTTCTCACCCCACTTTATAATAACAACCTCATAAATCGAATAGTTGATTTTGAAATTTTGTCAGTTGCAGCTCTACGTATGTTCTACAGGGCCATATGGGGCATTATTGGAAAGGCAAGAGTCTGCCTTTTTACACATTTTATCTAAAACAAAAGCCATTGTACTGGTGCAGGGAGAGGCGGGAGTCCTATTGAACCCTGCATCACCATTCTGTACAACCCACAAGGTCAAGTGAAGTGTCATTGAAAAGGATAGAGTCTGGCCTTTCCGATGATACCAAACATGACCATATACTGTGTGAAAAAACAAACAATTGCAAAACGTCTTTTTTCTGTTCTAAGGTCACTGCACAAATTCACCTTCTCATTTCCCACACTGAGCAAATTTGAAAGTGACTGCATATTGCGTTACTATGCATTATTTCATATAAAAATGGGGCGGGCCCTATGGGAGGACTTGCCCCATGGCACCTTATGACCTTGCTACGTCTCTGCATCTATTTAAGCAAGCATGGGTGAATTTAAGCAAGCATGGGATAGGCATAAGGCTATCCTAAACAAAAGATAAATCCAGGTAAAGTATCCATGTAATTGGGCAGACTAGATGGGCCGAAAGGTTCTTATCTGCCGACATTTTTCTATGTTTCTATGTTTCTATTCACTGCCCGCTTCTCTGTCCTTTGCCAGTTTGGGAGGAGTAGCCAGCCACATGACCCTGCTTCCTCCCAGGCTGCATGTCACATTACTCCATGCCGCAGCAGCACTGGGAGTAAGTGATCATATAACATCACTTCCGCCCAGTGCTCCATTCTGCAAGCAAAGACCTGCTGCAGGTTCCCAGCTTCAAAGAAGGTGAAGTAAATAGGAGAAGGTGGGGGAATGGACTGGAAACGGAGAGGGGTGTCATGAAAATGAGAAGGAGGGGGAAATGGGGTGAAATGAATATGAGAAGGGGGAATGGACAGAAAAAAGGAGGGGGTGTAATGAATAGGAGGGGGAAATGGGGTGAAATTAACATGACAGGAGGGGGAATGGACTGAAAAAGGAGGGGGTGTAATGAATAGGATGAGGGGGAAATGGGTGAAATGAATATGAGAAGGAGGGGAATGGACAGAAAAAGAATGGGGAATGGGGTGAAATGAACATGACAGGAGGGGAAATAGATTATAAAAGTATGGTGAAACATGAAATTAATATGAAAATGAGGGGGGGAAATAGACGAAAAAGAGGGGGTAACTCTCAACGAGAAAAGACACGTGTTGGGGAGCTCTCCGGCTGGAACTTTTACTTTTGAGGTTTTGGACGCTTTTCTTCTGAGTTTTGGGGGTTTTTGCAGGTAGGGGAGCATCTGTTACCTTTGCTCCCCTGCTTTTGATCCTTTCCGCTGACTTTTTGGAGCTGATTCGCGGAGTTTGCCGGACGCGGCCTGCTGCAGCAGCCTTATCGGGCGTCCAGTTGGCGGTATCTTCCGTATCCTGGGATACTCGTGTGCTGATTCCAGCGCCTTTCCCCGTCGGATTATGGGCAAGGACAATGGGAAGAAGTCCTTGCTGCCGGAGGGCCCACGGCAGCGGGACATTCGTGAGGCAATGGGCGAGAATCGGCGTCGGCATCAAGGAGACCAGCGGGAATGTCCGGCTGCTGAGGGAGGCTCCTCGGATGATGAGGATTACTCCTGGTCGGAGAACGCCTCAGCACCTCCAAAGTCTCCCCGGAAGGTGGGTAAGGCAGCAGGGAAAGCTGACAGACATGGTGGTGTGAAAACTACACAGGCACGCAGGCTTTCAGTGGCCTCGTGTGACTTGGCGGAGACTCCCCCGAACTCACCTGATCCCGGATCCAGCAGAGGCCTCACACTTCATATGAAGGCTGATCTTCAGCGTTTGTTTGAACAGCTGTTAGGTGAGATGAGAACGGTCTGGAGAGCTGACTTTGCCGACGTGAAGACGGAGCTGACGGCTGTCCAGGGGAGGCTACTGGCTGCAGAGACGCAGGTGGAAGGAGTTGTGGCAACGCAGGCCCTTCTTCAGCCGCAGCTGGAGTCGTTGCGGGCGCAAGTGGCGCTGCTTACTGGTGCGGTGGAGACGGCGGAAGCCCGCCACCGTCGGAAGAATGTCAGGATCAGAGGAATCCCAGAGAAGATTTCTATGGCTGGGTTTCTGCCATTCGCCAACAGAATCGCTGCACGTGTCTTGGAGTCACGGCTGGGAGAACCCGCCATTTTTGGCGCCGTCACTTGGCTGTGGAAGGCGGCTACTGCACCAGGGGATACCCCGCGCGATGTGCTGGCGGTGGCGTTGGAGGAAGCTGATAAGCGCCGATTGCTGTCGTCCTCTGTGACTCGTGCCCCGTTTATGTTTGAGGACCTTTCGGTGTCTTTCTTTAACGACCTACCATTTTTGACCTTAATGGCTCGGAGAAGATTTCGGGACGTCTCGTCTTTTCTGCGGAATAACGAGATCCGCTACCGGTGGGGGGTGGCGGGTACCATGACTATTACTTATGAGAACCTGACCCATTTGGTCGCCTCTCTTGAGGAGGCATGGCAGGTATTGAGTTCACTGGGCCTCTCACCGACTCCGGCCACTGGGGGTCTTTCGCCTGCTGCCTCTGACCCGGGCTAGACTGGTAGGGACTCTTATTTTATTGGGATCCTCTTCACTGTTCTGTATCCCTTCACTTCCCGCAGTAACTTTGGGGCTTTATTTGTTACGTTTATGCCCTTCATTACTGAGAGTTGAATTTTTTTTTTTTCTTTTTTTTTCTTCTATTTACTTTCTCCCCCCCTTGTTATGTTTGGAGTTATTTTAGCCCTTCTTTGATGGACTGTCGGTGCTGATACCAACTGTTGTCGTGCCCCGACTGAGGACGATGTATTTGACCATTTTGAGCTACTTTAAGGTTTTTCCTCTAAGAAACACCCCCCCCCCCCATATGTGTTGTGTTTTTATGTCTATTTGGCCCTGCGAGGCCCTACTTTGTTGCTCGGTTTATGACCTCTCATTTACAAAATAAAAATCTTAAATGGAAAAAGAGGGGGTGAAATGAACATGAAAAAGAGGGGGTGAAATGAACATGAAAAAGAGGGGTGGGCATAAAAACGAGGGGAGAATGGTGTTGGGGGAGAATTTACATGGAAAGAAGGGAGGGGGAGAAAATGGGCATGAGAAGGAGAGGAAGGGAGGAAAGGGGTAGAGAGTAGAGGAAGACAATGGAAAAGAGGGAAAGAAGGTGCACGGAACGGGGGGCATGAGCGTCCCTAGCTCAGTCAAATTTTGCACTCTGTGGATATGCGTACCCTCCATATAATGCGGAAACGGGATCACCTGTGCATGCGCCCCATAAACATGACATCCGTGATATCTGATTGGCTGAGAATGCAAATCACATTTGATTCGATAAGAACTTGACACTTTAAGAATTTTACAGACCTTCAGTTTCAGTTTGTCCTTCTGACAGTGTGCAATTACTTTGCTTTGCAGCCCTGCTGCCAGTGGGATGGAACTGGTACTGAAGATCGGTAAAATTCAAAACAAAGTGCTAAATTTATATCTAATCTGTGATTCGCATTCTCAGCAAACCAAATATCACGAATGTAAATATTATATATATATATATTATATATATATCTGTATTATGGGGGGGGGGCACAATTTACTGTTCTTGCCTCGGGTGCAAAAGGAGCTAGCTACGGCTCTGGTTGTCCATCCAAATATAAGAGGGTGTGACATTTTTTGGTCAGGCAGTGTATACAGTGACCATTTGAAGTTTCCACTGCTTTGAAGTGGATTTAAAGGCTCCCCTCACCGTAAGACCCTCGCGTGTTGTGGCTGCTCACCTCTTTCCATAGGGATTTCACCAGGACAAACTAGGGCATGTATTTTGCTAATGTGGTGTTGTCATTCACATGGTTTGTGGATGACAGAATCATTTTTCCTCCCAGTCTGGATGTATATGCAGTGCATCACTGCTTTTAATTATACCAGCAATTAGAATGCATGTGGGTATCGTGACTTTTGGATCATGGCTCAATCACATGGTTTCACCGAGAGGAACGTCTCAGTCCAAGTTTTCTGTTATACTCATTCAACTGGCTTTCTGCTCATTCATCGAAGACTGAGCATGAAGTTCTCCCTTACTATGATGTACTTAGCTATGCGAATGTTAATGCATAAACATTCATCTTGAATATGTATCGAAAAAATCTTCAATTTCAGTGGAGACTTGACAGGTTATTCAGAGAGCACCGAAAGGTCACCGACATTTCAGTGCTTGTCCAGAGGACTTCGGCGAGTTCAATTCGCCAACTCTGCAGTGAATTCAGCATTCACTGCAGGGTCCCCAAAGTGCCGGATTGGATCCGCCAAACGCCGCCGATAAACCCGCCGAATGCACCCACAAACTGGCGAAAAACCACTGAACGCTTTATATAAACCCGCCAAAAATTGATCCAATAAACTGACGAAAGAAATCACTGAATCAATCCGATAAACGCAGTCAACGACCCGCCGAACAGACCGCCAAACAACTCTGACCAGCCACCGAACGTCGCTGGAAAAGCCCCCGAAATGGGGTAAAAAACAAAAAAACAACGTAACTTTTAAAAGACGTTCTAAAAGCAAATAATGTATGAAAATGGATGGAAATAATGTATAAGTTCCTATGAATAATAATAAAAAGGTCTGTTACAGAATAAAAATAAAATTCCATTTAAAAAAGTCAGAATCAAACACTTCGTTGAAAAAAATCCTGAAAAGTGGCTAAAAAAATTCGAAAAAAGTAAATGAATAATCCATTGATTAAATATTTAATAAAAACGGGGAATTTTATATATATTGAAACCTATGGGATTCACTTGTTTAGGCTGGGGTCCGACAAGAGTGGAAGGAATGTCCGTGAGAGTGGACATTCCTTGAACTCGACGGCCGATCGTTATGGAGGATCGCGCTTTGCAGCCCCGTCAACGCACGTCCTAGCACATCGATGGGGAGATTTTGTGGACGGACGCTTGCTGCACACGCATTTTGAGCGTGCGCACAAGCGTGTGACTGGCACCGTTGCAGCGTCACAACGCTGCGCCGGTAAGCACGTCAGTATGGGCGCACCTAGTGCGCTCGTTTGACACCAGCCTTAAACTTGGAGAACGAAACCACCGCAAATCTGGGCATTTCGCCAACTTTTCGTTGCTGCTCGGCATTCTCGGAATAAATTCACGCTTACTTCTCTATGGGGAATTTAACCGTATTTCGCTGGCAATTCGGCAATATTGTGAATTGCCAGCTTTTTGAATAGCCGAATTGCCACGAAATTGCACCGTATGGGGAAATTCATTGTTCGGTGCAATTCGGCTCTCTTTGAATAACCCCTTTGAGAAGAGATGGAAATGTAATCGTATATCACAACAGGTGTCTCTTTGATCGTATTACATTTTTTTGCATCTACGGAAGGATTTCATTCCATAAAGTGTTAAAAATACCAAGATTCCGTGACAATAATCCTAAAGTGCACCAGTCCTGCCCAACGCGTTTCACAGGGAATCACTCCCTCTAAATGTGTTAACTTTCCTTCCATACACATATTGAAAAAAGTTCCAGTAATTCCCTATGAAAATCAGTCATTTCTTGTACCTAACTGGATGCCAACACTTTGTATGAGGATTCATGAGCTAACGACACAACTGAGGACTGGCCTCGCGGTGCTGCCCGATGACCCTCAAAGTGTGCCTTCCATGAAGGAGGGTGATGGCTGGCTCGGTAGTAGATCCAGACAAGCAGCACCTGGCTATATCACTGTACAAAGAAAATAAGGAACGGGCGCCCAGCTTTTCTACTACAGCATGTTTATTGGGCGTGCATTAAAAAGTGACTTTCAGCTCTTCATAAACCTTCGAGCTTCTTGAAAAAGTCCCATGAGGAGCCGAAATGTTGCATTTGGATGTACCTCCAAAAAAAACCTGCTCTAGGAGAAAAAGCTGGAGTGGCCATTCCTTTTCTTAGTAATGATGCTGCTGGAAGCTGCCTCTCCTGGGTCCTGTTGGCATCCATCGGTTTCTATTTTGACCTGTGTTGGGGTAAGTGCCACTGTATTTTTTTGGATGTAGATTGCAGGGAATGTTGACCTGTCCTCTACAAGTTCAGTTTAACATGGTCTACACATCTGACGCACATTAGGAAATTCTTTCCCCAATTTCAATCTATAAAATAAAATATAAAAAATATGGATTAAATGGCTGCTGATTGGAGAAAGATATAAAAGATATTATTAAAAGCTCAACAATAGCACTGTACTACTTAGCAGCAATATATATACATAAAATATAATTCATATTTTGCCTTTGTCCCATAATTTCTTCAAATAATTTATGTGAAACTGGTTTTATTTGCTTATTCATCTATTTAAGAGAGGATAAGCAACAAGCGTGAGCACATCCTGAGTAACGAGGCAAATTAGAGCTTATTATTTACAAGGACTGTAAGTGGTGGCTCATAGATCTTGTAGGCTGAGCTGTTCCTTAGACCTGGAACTGCGTACAGTAGAAAATGTACAACTATAAGGCCTAATTCTCTGGACGGGAAAATGGATCCAAGCACTGACAATCTCACAATCTTCAACTTCGTGAAGGAGTTATTGACCCTTAAGCAATTCTTCCTTCCCTCTATACCAGTAGTTCCCAACCCTGTTCCTCAGGGCCCCCTAACAGGCCAGGTTTTTGAAGGCCTGGAACACCTAAAAGGTGTACGGCCCTTGAGTTGCTCCTGAGGCCGGCTTGCGCTAGATTAAGGGACGGTAGGACGTTTAGAGCGGGAAGGTGAGGGGACCGGGATAGGCATATAAGGCGTACGCACAGCAGCTCTGCACGCCTTTTTCCTGAGAGTGTTTGTTGGTAGCTCAACGAAGGTCAGTGTAGATTTGGAGGGATGCAAATTCCAGCATGACTACTCTGGTTGCGGGGTGGGGCACCCTTTGGCAAAACACTTTAAAAGGCGCCAAACCAGGGGGTCTTTCAGCTGGAGGAGTCTTGGGATGAGAGTCACTCCAGTGATCCTAGGTGCGATGTTGCCATGGCTAAGGCTTCACGGTAGGCGAGAAGATGCATTGTTTTTGCAAGACGGTTTAAAATTTGGTTTTCGGATCCCTGTCATTGAGAGGCCGGGGGGGGGGGCTGTATAACTTGAGGTCTGCCAATTTTTACCAGGAGGTTTACAGGAAAAACTGAACAGGGATGTTGTGGCCGGTCGTACGGCTGGTCCTTACTCTTCTATCGCGATTTGCGGATTTCGCCAGTCGAGGAGGTACTGAAGAGCACTCTAGGGTCTTTTCGTTTGATCCATCACTTGTCATATCCCCAGGGAGCTTCGGTGAACGACAACATTGCACTAGATTTGTAGTCAGTTTCTTATACTCAGTTTGATGCGGCTGTGAAGATGGTGCATTCGGCGGGTTGTGGAGCTCACATGGCTAAGGTCGACTTTGAAGCGGCTTTCCGGCTCTTTCCCATTCATCCCTCTTGCCATCACTTTTTTTTTTTTGAGAAAGTATTTTACCAGGAATGATACATGGAGATTTCTCTCGTTTTCAAGTATGTCCTGGGTGGCGAGTATGTACCGTTAGGTGTCTTGCCCAAGGACACTTACTGGAGAGGTGCTCTGGCCGCGATTCGAATCTGCGACTCCACAGTTAGAGCAGTGATTTTACTACTATTCCACCCAGCCGGTGCTTGCTGGGGTGTTGGTTTGATGTTGACCTCTGTTTGCCTATGCGCTGTTCCATTTCATACTCCTATTTTGAACACTTCAGTGGTGAGGTTCCCCATGTGTTGGTGATCCACTTGAGGAATGACCTGGTTGCAGTGCCTCACAGTCGGCTTCTTCAGTACAGGAGGGCAGATTTGCGCCAACTGCGGAGTTGGTTGCCCAACATTTTGCTGGTGTGCTCGGAAATGCTGCCCCAGTTTGTCTGGAGATAGGCGTGGGATTCAGTTGTGGTGCAGTGTTGCAGAATAAAGGTAAATACGTTTATGAACCAATTCATTTGCCAGCCTGGTGGTGTTGTAGTTCGGCATCTCCCCTTCGAGGCGAAGGATACTTACCATTTTTATGGCACAGATGGATTGCATCTTATGTATGTTGGTATCCATATATTTATTTTAGGTTTGAAAGATTGGATTAAACAAACTTTTTTTATGGGGAAGCGCACGCATAAGGGGGATATGTGGGTGAGTTCGTGGCAGGGATTGGGAGGTAATGCTGAGGAAGGGTTCTTGGTGGATGGATAATTGGTTGGTGAGAAGGAAGCGGAATAGGAACGGATTTAAGTTGGGTTAGGTGAATAAAAAGGTACAGGTAGACAAGGAGAGGTTCATACAGCACGGTCTTTCTTTTGGGCTAGTTATGGAAAAATGTGTTTACCCTCAATTACGCGATTACTATCAGTATTGGAACTATTTAACCCCAGATCAATCCGGCTTTCGTCCAAATTATTCAACTACAACTGCCCTTTTAAAAGTCTGCAATGATATCCAGGCTGGCATGGAACAAGGAAACCTAACTGGATCCATCTTCCTTGATTTTGCCAAGGACTTTGACACAGCTCCTCCCTCCCGCTCCCAGTCACATGTGGTGTACCCCAAGGCTCGATACTAGGCCCCCCTGCTATTCACGATATTCATAAATGATCTGCCCAACGTCTGCAAAGCCTCAACTGTACACATGTACGCAGACGACACTGTAATCTATCCCAGCAAACCAGATCTCCCGCAGCTGGAGGCCGTGCTGCAAGAACAATTCACAGAGGTAGAAAAGTGGATCAAAGATAATAAACTTTTTATAAATACTGACAAAACTGTAACGATGCTCTTTGGAACAAAACCTAAACTACATAAATGACAAACTCCCCATCAATGTGTGGGGACAAAATCAAATGACACGCTGACCACAGTCACTTCTCTCAAATATCTAGGTATGTGGTTAGACCCAAATCTATCTTTTGGTCCCCACATCGAAAAACTCTCATCTAAACTTTATCCCAAACTAGGTGCCCTGTACAGAAACAAATCCTGCCTGAACCCCGCGGTAAGAAAGCAGATTGTACAACAAATGCTTATGCCGGCTATTGAATAAGGAGATGTGTGTTTGTGGGACGGCTGCATACACTACCTCCAGAAACTTACTACATTGTATAAACTCATTCTGTCGCTTTGTGCTACAATGTAACTACATGACCCACCATTGTGACATGTTAAAAGAACTAAACTGGCCGTCGCTGGAATCTAGACGCACTCTTCACCTTTCCAACCTGGTGTTTAAGAGCTTTTCTGGGACGCTACCACCCTACCTGAATAGGCTGCTTCCCCCAGCAGTTCCCTCATCCTATAACCTCAGATCCAGGACCAGCACCTTACTTGCAATACAAAATGAAAGTGTCTCAATCCTCATATATGGAATAACACTGCACCGCAATTATGGAATAACCTCCCAGACACCATCAAATCTTCCCCCAGTCTAAAGTCAATTAAGAGCTCCCTATTAACATACCTCAATACAGAATGCACCTGTAAACATGTAACATAGTGACTATATACAGAATGCACCTGTAAACATGTAACATAGTGACTATATACAGAATGCGCCTGTAAACATGTAACATAGTGACTATATACAGAATGCAGCTGTAAACATGTAACATAGTGACTATATACAGAATGCACCTGTAAACATGTAACACAGTGACTATATACAGAATGCACCTGTAAACCTGTAACACAGTGACTATATACAGAATGCAGCTGTAAACATGTAACATAGTGACTATATACAGAATGTACCTGTAAACATGTAACATAGTGACTATATAGTGAATGCGCCTGTAAACATGTAACACAGTGACAATATACAGAATGCACCTGTAAACATGTAACATAATGACTATATACAGAATGCAGCTGTAAACATGTAACAGTGACTATATATTTAAATTCTGTTAATATGCATATTTTGCTGTGTGTTTTTTTTTAATATCTTGCATTTATTACATTGTATTTCTGTAACTGTAACACTTCAATGTTCTTGAACCCAGGACATACTTGAAAACGAGAGAAATCTCAATGTATCCTTCCTGGTAAAATCCTTTATAAATCAATTAAATAAATAAATAAAATCTATGTATAATTTTAAAATATGGTGGATATGTTGTGGCCTGTAATAAATATTATTCCAATGAGCAAAGTTGTCGGTGTTATTATTTAATCGTTTAAACAGAATTGTTTGTCAAGCACGTGGTCAATGGGCAACTCAAAGGATTTCCTTGGGGAAATGCAGACTGAATTCTGCAGTCACTGAGCAACAAATCATATCACCTGTGCTTCACATATCCTGCAAACCTGGCCTGTTAGGGGGACCTGAGGACAAGGGTGGGAACCACTGCTCCATACAATCTCTTGAGAGAGAATAGCATTAGCGATTAACACACCCGCAGCCAACGCAAATAGCATGAGGGGTTTTGGAGGATCAACTGTTATTATAACATCCAATTACCTACAGCTTGGGTGGCAGATGAAACTGATAGAGGGTCCAGGCACAGGTTGTAGATCCCATGTCCCAAAAGAGGGATCCCGGGGCCCAGGACAAGAGGTCCCATCTCCAGAAAGCCAGGACCGGGACAGGGGATCCCAGGACCTCAAGATAGGGGTCTGCCTGGATACTGAGGTGACCCAACACGCAGATGCTTACAATATAAGGAAAGGCCATTTGTGAACTGATAGACCAATCTTTGGAGTGGCAGGGAGCTGGGCTGGGGAAGGAGAAGTAATAAGACAAGCCTATATCCGGAAGACCAGAGATACATAAAATTGAGATAAACAAGCCACGGTCAGGATACCGTAGAACCACAAACACAAGAGTCATGATCTAGCACAGGAGCAATGGCGACTCTAGGAACAATATTTAGGGGGGGCACAGAAGATACCGCAGTCAAAACTGGGGGGGCACTAATAATTTTCACCACTAAATCATACCACTGAATAAAAGTAAGGGCCCTATCACCTGGTGTGAGCTAAAACACCATCGCTAAAGGAAAAATTTAGTGCGAGTCGCTAAAACTTACAGGGTTATTCAGAGAGAGGTGAAAAGCAGGAGAATGACTGGAGAATGGAAAATTCTTGGTCAAAGAATCGGCTATTTTGACCTAGAATTTTCCATTCTCCAGTCATTCTCCTGCTTTTCACCGCTTTCTGAATAACCCTGTTAGTGCCTGACGACCTACTAACAGATCACCTTGACTGCAGTAGTCCATGAACAAGGTCGTTTGGCGCACGCTAGGGAAACTCTAAGACCCAAGTTGAGACCCAGCGCTAATGCGGTTGTGTACAGGATAGAACGTTTTTTCTTTTCCATACCTATCCCCCGCCCTCACAAGCTTGAATATGAACACATCCAGTGAATAACCTCTCACCCCTGCATTATTAAAATCCTCCACGGTGGTCGTTTCATCCATGTTTTGATGCACACATATATTAAGGCTGATGGGCATTGCATGATAAATGCCACCCGACAGCATGTAGAATCATTACACTGCATTTAATAGATCCAAAAGGAAGGCCAGGTGAGCGACAAAAATTTCCCTGCTACAGCATATAAACAATACATGTTTCAGGGCAAGACTTATCCATGTGTTCCTTTAAACATGGTCCACACAGTCACCCTAATAATCAACTGCTTACATACTATGAATAGCCCCCAGCATAAAATGTTTAAAATTAGGCAATATATTAGAATTAGGATATATGTGGTTAAAGGATACATTTATAATAGAGCCGACTGCAACAGCAGCGACATTGCTGACCATATCCATTACTATGGTGTATGGGGCCAAGAGAACACCTGTGCTGCATTCCTTTCAATTGCCTGTTAATTTTGGACGAGGACATGTTTTTCAGTTTTTTTGGAGTTAGCACCAGGGCTGAGCAGTAGGTAAAATGTTGCAATTAGTGCACCTCAAAAAATTTTGTGCTGGCCCCAAGTGATCTGTAAAGGTATCTAGCACTCCCCGTGTTAAGTATAGGACGCGGAAAGTACAGTAAGCTCGCGGTACAAATCGCTAATAGCGATGCGCTAAGTGATTTTTCCCATTTGTAGCGGGAAGCAAACGATCTGTTGGTCAGGTGCTAGACTGAATTAACCTGGCGCTAACGCAAAATCACGCCGACGCAAGGGTTAACCCACACCAGGTAATAGTGCCCTAAATAAGTATATATATATAAATAAGATTACAAAACCCCACAGTAATGTGATGCAATGATACCTTGTTATTGTACTAACCTGATACTTAAATTCAATATTTTATTTGACGCAATTCGGCGGTTTTCGCTGAATGTCTGATAACTGCTTCAGCGACTCCACTTTTAGCAAATTACAGTGACCATTCACTAAATAGGGAATTCACCTTATTTTCTGCAAAATAAATTCCCCGAAATGTGACGGAAAGCAGAGGATCTACAGATCATTAGACCCTTTAGATTCTAACTTCCATAATAACCCCTAAAATGCCATAAACCCAGAGAAATGCAATAAAAATAATAAACAATGTGGCATTTAGCTACCCCTCAACCCCTAAAATGCCATTAATCAAGGGAAAACATGAAATGAATACACTGAGGCATGTAGCCAACCCATTAACCCCTAAAATGCCATTAATCAAGGGAAAACATGAAATGAATACACTGAGGCATGTAGCCAACCCATTAACCCCTAAAATGCCATTAATCAAGGAAAAAACAAATGTATACTGTGAGGGATGAAGCCTGCCCATTAACCCTTAATATACAACTAAACCAAGGCATAAACTAATGTAATACACAATGTAATGTACAGTCTGAACATTAACCATTTCACTGCTGAGCCATTTCAACCCTGTGAAAATGTTTACGTTTAAGTGCACGTTTTCATTTGATGTTTTATGACTTTTACATCACACTGAATATAGTCATGTGGGGTATCATTGGAAAGGCCAGAATCTGCTTCCCACACTTATTCGGACCAACGTATCTCCGTAGCTATGCATCGTATATGGATGACACCTAGTTCATCCATATACGATGCATAGCTACGGAGATACGTTGGTCCGAATAAGTGTGGGAAGCTGGATGATGATTTTTGGTGGGGGGGCACATGGGGGGGGGCAAGGAATAACCTAGGGGGGCAATTGCCCCCCTTGCCCCCCTGTAGAGTCGCCTATGAGAAATATGGGTCGTCAATCAAGAAGTTAAACCAAGGTCAGTACACGTAAGGCCAATAGTATAATGCACAGAGGGGTGACTAGAACAGGACAGGACAACGTTGGAATGAAAATTGCTACTACCACCAAAAAATTAAATGTTCTTATTGTGTTTATTTGATGTTGCTGATCTCTTACATGTGGTTTATCTTTCTCTTGTTTGTTTTGTTAGGAAAATATTTTCCTCTATATATATGTCACTGGTAGGGATGAGCCAAACACCCCCGTGTTCGGTTCACATTCGAACAATTTCAAAAGTTCGAGTTCGAACTCGAACCGAACTCAATAATTCGATTTTTAGAGTGCCCTCCAAGAGGGCATATATGCAAGATATTTGCCATAAAAAGTGTATGGGGGTCTGGGTAGTGCCCTGGGGGACAGGAAACAAGGACAAAAAGTTTTTAAAAAAACGTTTTTAAAGGGACAGTGAGTTTTCCATGAAATAAGGGTTAAAAATAAAAACAAAAAATTCCTTCAAATATCGTGCCTAGGAGGTCCCCATAACCTGCCCGTGAAGTGGCGGATTTGTAGGATGTATAGAAACACTTAAAAACAAAAAAAAAAAATGACATTTCAAATGACGGTAAATACTTTTCCTTTAATCTATTCATAAACAACTGCTTGGGGCGGCAGTCTGTATGAAAAGACATTTTAGGACGCGCAGAACAAGTTTAGTGATTTTTTGGCTAAATTATGGTGAAACTTATGCAGGCTTTGGATGAAAGTAACAATAGGTGCTTTAAAATTGGGCCTTTAGTGTCGGCAACAGTGCCGTCACACCGTAACCCCTCTATGGTATTGTGGAAGAGTGCAGGGTTGGACTCTGCTGTCCAATATTAAAATGATATAAATAAAAATTAAAATGTGCCTTACCTTAGCCTGGTGGTCAGTGGGGGCTCCTCCCTGGATCCTGGTTGTGGGGAAGGGGGGGGGTGGCTCCCTGGAGTCCCTGCGCCACCGCTCTGCCACATGCACCCGACTGGCCAGCCCGCACGGCCAGCCCGCACAGTCGCAGCTCTGTCATCCTGCCATCGCATGCTCCTCAAGGGATCCTACAGTGCCTGATTAGAGGGCCTCGTCTGCCTGATGTTTTAGCAACAAGATTGTTTTATCCCATAGGCTTCAATGTTAAAAATATTCCCGTTTTTTAATTCAATATCTAATAAACCGTTGCTTATAATATTCTGCAGTAAAGAGTCTCTTTATTTCAAGATTTTTTATACTTTTTTCAAATTTTTCCTTTTTTTTTTCTAACTCGAACCGAACACACGGAAAAGTTCGAAGTTCGCGAACTTTCAAACTGCCAATGTTCGAATCGAACTCCGCACTGATCGAACCGAACAGCTCATCCCTAGTCACTGGACGCATCCATTGTGTAAGGCTAGGGTCAGACTAGCGCACTTTAAACGTGCGTTCTGGCGCACTTAATTACGGCCGCAGTAGCAGCAAATGGCGGGCAATGACGGCCAATATACGAAGTACGGTCGCACGAAAGTCCGGCCGCGCAACGCAAGTGGCAAACGAACGCATTTTGTCGAGAACGTGAAACCTCTAGTACGGACGTACAGAGTGCGCTGCGTCCGCTAGCGGCGTGTGTGAGTGATTGGGAGACGTCAGACACTGCTAATGTCCGGCCAACATAACGTCCAGACGCAAAGGGTTTTATTGATGATCCGTACAAAATCACGAACGCAAATGCGCATCGTATGACCGCTATCGCGTACTCCGTGAAAAAATGCGTCCATTCGTTCTAACGCACTTTTTCACAGACAACGCAAAAATGCGTTCGTCTGACCCTAGCCTTATATTTTCCTCTATATGGGTCACTGGGTGCATCCATTGTGTGATATTTTGCGTTGTAAACTGCCCATCTCCCTACAGTATCTTTACGTCACTTGCTCCTTACTGTGTGGCTTTGGCCATCGAATGGAGTGAATGAGTCGATCACTGCCTCACATAATTGTATTGTGTGGGATGTATTCAAAGGACATCACCAGGGGGTAGATTAGAAGCCTTTTAAGCTCCCGGTTATATCTCATTCAGCTGCCATCTCTAATCTCAGTTAGCCTCAAGAACAATAGCTTTAGCTAATCATCCCCTCTTCCACCTCATTAACTGTTAAATACTGTAGATTAATTAAACAAGAGCAGTAAAGTAAAACCTTTGCACAGATTTTGGTAAATGTTGCATCCTGGGAATAATCCACAAACTAGAAACAGAAGAGAAGAATTTTTTTTTTTTTTTACTTTTTACGTGCATTTACTTCAAACAAAGAAAAACAAAAAAACAGCAGCATGTGTTTTATAAGGTTGTTTTGTTTGTAATGCACAAGTAATCTAGTTGCAGTTTATGTAAGTGGTACTGTCCCTTTAAGTGCCCAGACATACACAAGTATTGGTAGTCTCCTCTAGATGACGTCAGACGCCACCAAACACGTGCGCAATACTGATGCTTGGTATTAAAGTTATCGTCAAAAGATGCTCAACAGAATCTGCGCCACAAGATGATGCCCAACAGGAGCCGCGTCTATGGATTGTATGCGATGTTGGAATTTCATAGATCTCCAAAGTGTATCATGGCAACTGATGCAACTGGAATCTGTTGAGTACAGCGACGCCAGTCAGTAGGTAAAATTCCAGGTCCAGGACCGGGAATCCCAGGTCCCAAGAGAGTTATACCAGGACACAGGAACAGTGGGTCCCTTGTCCAGAATGCCAGGCTCAGACCTGGGGGCCTAGGTCTAGGCTAGAAGATATGAGGCCCAGGAAAGATGACAGGCCAAGAACAGGGGGGGGGGGTCCTGGCCCTGTACTTGACATACAGATCTATTAACTAAAAAGGTGAAACTCAGGAGAATCAGCAGGAGAAGTGGAAATTCTAGCAGGGTTATTCAGAGAATGGTGAAAACCAGGAGAACTGGCAGGAGAAGAGAACAAGCTAGACCAAATAGCCGATTGGGAAAGAGAGATAAAATGGGTGAATTTTTCTGGTTTGGCTATTTTGACCTAGAATTTTCACTTCTCCAGTCATTCTCCTGAGTTTCACCGTTCTTTGAATAGACCTGTAGGTCAAAATAGCCGAACCAGAAAAATTCTCCCATTTATTTCACTTTCCAAATCAGTCTATTTGGTCTAGATTGTTCTCTTCTCCTGACAATTCTTCGGAGTTTCACTTTTAAGTGTATTTACCTGTATGTATCTGATTCTTTCAATGTCAGGGTTATTCAGAGAAAGGTGAAAACCAGGAAAATGAGTGGAGAAGTGAAAATCACCAGATTTTGCTAGTTTTTTTTTCTGGTATTATGTGGCCTTGAATGTCCTGAACAAGTGTCTTGACCAAATCCTTGCTTCATTCTCAGTCTCTGACATCACTGTACAGTCACCTTTGTGATAACTTTCTTTCCTTCAGAATCCAATTCAAAATATTGGTGCTCACGTCACGTGCCAAGCTCTCCATAACCGCGCCCTGCCGGCATCTCCTCCCTTATTAGCAGGTACATCCCATCCCGACCACTTTGCTCTGTCAATGAGCTGACGTTATCTACTCCTCGCACCCCCAGCTCTCTCATTCAGGACTTCTCCCAAGCTGCCCCCTTCTATAGAACTCCCTTCCTCTCCAGTCCTTCAGGAAGTCTCTGAAAACACATTACTTTAGAGAAGCCTAATCAGCCCACTCCATAATCCCCCATTGTTTTTTTCCCCATCTCCATCTTTCCATTCACCCTCTGCCTCTACTTCACATACTCTGCTATTTACCCTCACCTAGAGTGTGACCCTCTCCTCTTAGATTGTAAGCTCTCAAGCAGGGTCCGCTCTCCTACTGGTTTTTGTGTGGAACGTGTATGTATATTTGTTATTTTGTGTCTCCCATTGTACAGCACTACAGAACTTGTTGGCACTTTAGAAATACCTGTAACTGGTGGTAAGCCATTTGCTCAATCCGGTCCAAATTACGACGTGCTTTTCCCACACTGGTCATGCAGCTGAGCACCAAAAAATCCTGTGCCCTCCAATATTTAAGCACTCAACCTGTACACAAAGGGGGCTGTATGGTGGGGGAAAAAAATGGAGGCTTCAGGAGACATTTTAAAAGGTGGAGAGCATGGTGCGCTGACTATGGCTGGGGTCAGACGAGCGTGATTTCTACGGGCTGTACGTCCGTGCAGTACGGACATCGTCAGTACGGATGACGCAGTAGTGGTCACACAGTCCATTTTTTCACTGAAGTTATTTTATGACGGATGTAGGAGGGAAAATAAATTACAATGAAAAAACATTCTGTCCGTCAAAAATGCTGGACGTATAAATGCAGTCCGTCTGACCATGCTCCATCACTCACACACAAAGCTATGCAGACGTTATGGACGTGGCGCACTCCGCACGTCCGTTCTAGCAGTATTACGTTCTTGCCTAACCTGCGTCCGTTTGCAGCGTCCGTCATGCGTCCGCAGTTCAGTGCGGACGTACTTCATGCGTCAGGCTCCAATGGGCTTCCTGTCATGCTATCACGGACGTACTTTTAGGCGCAATCACGGACGTGAACACTACGCTCGTCTGACCCCAGCCTTAAGGTCACTACTATCAGGGTTATTCAGAGAGAGGTGAAAACCAGGAGAATGACTGGAGAAGTGAAAATTCTAGGTCAAAATAGCCAAAGCAAAAAAATTCTCCCATTTATCTCACTTTCCAAAATTGGCTATTTGGTCTAGATTGTTCTCTTCTCCTGACAATTCTCCTGGTTTTCACCTCTCTCTGAATAACCCTGATAGTCATGTTCAAAAATTAGTTGAAACAGATGTTTTTCCTGCTCAAATTCTCGATTTAAATAACTCTATAATAACCGGTCTATTCACTAAAAGGTGAAACTCTGGAGAATCTGCAGGAGAAGAGAACATTCTCGACCATTAGCCGATTGGGAAAGAGAGATAAATGGGTGAATTTTTCTGGTTTGGCTATTTTGACCTAGAATTTTCACTTCTCCTGAGTTTCACCTTTAGTGAACAGACCTGTAACTGTATCAGGGTTATTGAGAGAGAGGTGAAAAGCAGGAGAATGACTGGAGAATGGAAAATTCTAGGTCAAAATAGCCAATTTTTTTTCCCATTCTCCAGCCATTCTCCTGCTTTTCACCTCTCTCTGAATAACCCTGTTTGTGTCAAAGGGTGTTGAATTCACCGAACACAATTTAAATTATTTTTTTTCTAAATTCTTGAGCTTTTTTACATTTTCTACACATTAATTAATCTCTCTCTGAGGTAAAGCAGAATTAAAAAAAGGAAAGGAGAGAAGCAGGAAGCCATGCCTGGGCTGGGTCCTTTAAATGGCACGTCTTGATTCATCCATACATTCCACATTCCATGTATGACACAAATAGTGTAGGTAACCACACCTAGCTGAATATATAAAACACACACATCTAATAACTATTTATATTTTAGGGCTGCAGTCCATGCTGTATGTTTTCATAATTAAAACTATGTCTTGGCCGAGATACAAAAATGCCTCCACATGTTTTGCCTTAAGGTTCCCAAATAGAGTTATTATTATTTTATTATTGTCATCATTTATATAGCGCCAACAGTCTCCGCAGCGCTTTACAACCATGTTTTCCTCGACTCACATTACTGTTACATGCAGAGGGAAATTACATTGAAGGTGCTGCCCTGCAACATGTATAAATCATATGCTGCAGGAAGGAAATCAAGACAGGACACCTGGGATAGGGTTGCCAGATCGGCCATGTTTTCCTGGACACATATAATTTATACATGCTGATGGGCAGTGCGTGAAAAAAGCAACCCTGCAGCATGTATAATCCATATGATGCAGATCAGAAGTCAGAGAGGGATCCCAGGTGACCGGCCTTGATTTCCTTCCTGCAGCATATGAATTATACATGTTACAGGGCAACACTTTTCCCTGTTCTCCCCTCTACATGAAATAGTAATATGTGTCCAGGAAAACATTGCCGATCTGGCAACCCTAGGGTCAGACTAACGCATTTAGACGCATGGACGCACTTTTTGACGGAAGATGCGATAGCGGTCATACGGTGCGCAATTGCGGCCGTGATTTTATACAGATCCAAACCAGGAAACTTTGGGTGTCTGGACGTTATGTTGGCCGGACATGAGCAGCATCTGACGTCTCCTAATCACGCACACACGCCGCTATGCCGACGCAGCGCACTCTGTGTGTGTCAGTACTAGTGGTTCGACGTTCTTGCAAAAATGCGTTTGTTTGCCGCTCGCCGCACTTTTGTGCGGCCATACTTTGTATGTTGGCCGTCATTGGATGTCATTTGCTGCTACCACGGCCGTAATAAAACGCAGCTAAACGCACATTCACTGCGTTCGTCTGACCCCAGCCTTACCTGGGATTCCTTGTTGATTTCTTACTTGCGTCTACATACTGCGGGGTGGCATCTTTCATGCACTGCTCATCTGCATGATTAAACTATATGTCCAGGAAAACATGGCTGATCTGGCAACCCTACCGGTGTGCAAACAGGGATGAAAAAACCCATTGAAGGAAAAACCTGCTCATTCAGTGTATTTGGGGAGTTTACATGACCTCATTTTTTGGGCACATAATATTGCTGAACCTAGACCTGACCAACTGAAGCAACCTGAGATCTAGGGTTGCCAGATCAGCCTGTTTTCCTGGACACCTATTACTATTTCATACACAGGGGAAAAGTGCTGCCCTGCAACATGTATAATTCATATGCTACAGGAAGGAACTCAAAACAGGTCACCTGGTATTCCTTTTTGAATTCTTACCTGCAACATATGGATTTGACATACTGCAGGGTGGCATTCATGCCCATCACCACAAATAAATTATATGTGTACAGGAAAACATGGTCTATCTGGCAACCCTACACAGCGGGCATATTCCAAGATGGCAATGCCAGGATTCATCGGGGTCAAATTGTGCAAGAGTGGTTCAGGGAGCACGAGACATCATTTTCACACATAGATTGGCCACCGCACAGTCCAGACCTTAACCCCATTGAGAATCTTTGGGATAATGTGCTGGAGAAGACTTTACGCAGCGCCGCGACTCTCCCATCATCAATACAAGATCTTGGCCACAAATTAAAGGAACTTTGGACGCAAATAAGGTTGGGGTCAGACGAACGCATTTTTCACGCCTACCGTCAAAAAGTGCGTTGATGCGTCCAAACGCATTTTGTCACGGAAGAAGCGACAGCGGTCATACGATGCGCAATTTCGGCCGTCTTTTTTTGACGGAGCTATGAAAAACAAATGGACGTGATGTTGGTCGGACATTAGCAGCATCTGACCTCTCCTAATCAGGCACACACGCCGCTATTGCGTCGCAGCGCACTCTGTGCATCAGTACTAGTGGTTCTACGTTCTCGAAAAAATGCGCTCGTTTGCCGCTTGCGTTTCGCGGCCGAACTTTAGTGCGGCCGTACTTCCTATATTGGCCGTCATTGGACGTAATTTGCTGCTACTACGGCCGTAGTAAAGTGCGGCTCAACGCACGTTCGCACTGCGTTCGTCTGACCCCAGCCTAAATGCAGCGCTGAGCACACTAACTGTGCTCAGCGAGGTGTCTAGATGGGCGTCAGAGTGGAAGGAACGTCCATTCTAACAAACATTCCTTCAGCTCTGCAAAACACTCGACTGATCCCAGCCTTAAAGGCAGGAACTTTTCAGCAATGGTTTGAGGAACATGACAAACATTTCAAGATGTTGCCTTTGCTTCCAACTTCCGCAGACCTCAATGCGACTGAGCATCTGTGAGTTATGCTGTGGAAAAATAAATTCGATCCATTGAGGCTCCACCTCTCAACGTTCTGGACTTAAAGAGTCTGCTGCTAATGTCTCAGTGCCAGATACCACTGGACACTAGGGATGAGCTGTTCGGTTCGATATGTTCGGAGTTTGCATCGCACATCGACTGTTCGACAGTTCGTGAACTTCGAACATTTCCGCGTGTTCGGTTCGAGTTCGAAAATTCTTTTTTTTTAAAAAAAAGGATAAAAAATGCTTAAATACAAAAAAAATCGATAAATAAAGAGACTCTTTACTGCGGAATATTATAAGCAACGGTTTATTAGATATTGAATTAAAACGGGAATATTTTTAACATTGAAGCCTATGGGATAAAACATTCTTGTTACTAAAACATCAGGCAGACACAGCCCTCTAATCAGGCACTGTAGAGGGCAGTCTGCAGGGGCCTCCCAAGGATCCCCTTGAGGAGCATTGAAGAGCAAGGAGCATGCGGCCGCCGGATGCGACTGTGCGGGCTAGCCGCCCGGGTGCATGTGGCAGAGACAGGCAGCGCAGGGAGGGAGACACTGCAACTACGGCCACGGCAGACCCCCCCCCAGCCCCCACCAGGATCCAGGGAGCCCCCACTGACCACCAGGCTAAGGTAAGGCGACACATTTCTAAAAAAAAATAAATCCGAGGACATTTTTAAATGTCCCCGGGAACATAAAATAAACCTTTTTTTTTTCTTTCTCTACCTGGCTGAATGTATTTAATTATATATATTAGATACATCCAGCCAGGTAGAGGGGCGTGGCATGTGGGCTGCGCGGGGTCTCAGGCAGTGGTTTGTTTTTTTGTGTGTGTATATTTTTAGCAAATTTATAGGGGAAGGTAACGGCAGATATGAGATATATATATATATATATATATATATATATGTATATATATATATATAAGATATGTAACTATATTCTTATAAATATATTACACACACATTTTGGCTACTAATTGCCCCCCCATTTGGCTGATCCCTCCAGTAGAAATGTTGAACCCGATAGAGCAGAGAATAATATATATACTTATATACGCATTTAGTTGAGATTGTCCACATGCCACCCCCCATGTGCGTATGTGTATATATATGGTCTGAGGTCAGTAAGTGGGTATATATATATATATCTGCGTGTTGATATGTACGTATATATAGGTCTGCGTGTTGATATATATACGTATATGTCTGTGTGTTATCAATGCATCCCTACTCTATACACAGCGCTCCGTGTCCCTATAATATATATGATCAGGGGTTACCTTTTTTTATATTTTTATACTATTCCTATTAAATTAACAGTAATTTTTGATGTATTTTATTCAGTAGAAACTTTTTTGCCTATATAACATGTGCTTTGTGAAAATAAAAAGGTTTTGTGTGTTTTTGTGTTTAGTTAGTGGATTCCTGTCCAGTGCGGTGAGAAGCAAACGTAATGCAGTGTAGGCACGCTGCGAGGCGGAGCGGAGTGAAGTCAAGCCTGCAAAATGTTTGCTTCACTACGCTGTGCGTCGCTACACGCTCAGTGTGTCTCAGCCTTTATTCCCGCATCGCTAGCTTACTGAATCAGTTTGTATACTTGTTACTGACCCTGCTTGTTCTGAGGACCCGATCTGTTGCCGAATTTGCCTGCCATTTGACTATTCTCTGTGTGTATTCCCTGCCTGTTCTGTTTGCTTCCTGTTGCTACTGGTGTGCGCCGATTCTCACCATATACAGTAGCGCAGTACAAGTGCCTAAACATTGCTGACCTGGTTTTGTTATAGCTGCTGATGTAACCCAGGACATACTTGAAAACGAGAGAAATCTCAATGTATCCTTCCTGGTAAAATCCTTTATAAATAAATAAATAAATAAATAAATAAATAAATAACTGAATAGATCGGGGATCTCTTCTGCATTACCAAAACCTCAACCACTGCACTCTTCCACATTACCACAGAGGGGTTACGGTGTGAAGGCACTTGCTGCCACCAAAGGAAAAATATTTGGGTGCACTGACGCCTATACCAGATTCATATCATTTTAATATTTGACCGCAGGGTCCAACCCTGAACTCTTCCACAATTCCACAGAGGGGTTACGGTGTGACCGCACTGTTGCCGACACTAAAAGCCCAATTTTAAAGCACCTATTGTTACTTTCATCCAAAGCCTGCATAAATTTCACCATAATTTAGCCAAAAAATCACTAAACTTGTTCCGTGTGTCCTGAAACGTCTCTTTTCATACAGGCTGCCGCGCCAAGCAGTTGTTTACGAATAGATTAAAGGAAAACCATTTACCGTCATTTGAAATGTCATTTTTTTGTTTTTAAATGTTTCTATACATCCTACAAATCCGCCACTTCACGGGCAGGTTATGGGGACCTCCTAGGCACGATATTTGAAGGAATTTTTTGTTTTTATTCTTAACCTTTATTTCATGGAAAACTCACTGTTTCTTTAAAAACTTTTTTTAAAAACTTTTTGTCCTTGTTTCCTGTCCCCCAGGGCTCTACCCGGACCCCCATACACCTTTTATGGCAAGTATCTTGCATATATGCCCTCTTGGAGGGCACTCTAAAAATCAAACTTTTGAGTCCCATTGACTTGCATTGAGTTCGGTTCGAGTTCGAACTCGAACTTTTGAAATTGTTCGAATGCGAACCGAACACGGGGTTTTCAGCTCATCACTACTGGACATGTTCAGAGGTCTTGTGGAGTCCAAGCCTCGACACATCAGAACTGTTTTGGAAGAACGAGAGGGACCTACACGATATTAGGCAGGTGGTTTTAATGTTGTGGCCGTTGGTGCGGTGTACTTACTATAGAGTTGCCCAACCAACTCATCAGACAGTTATGCTCATAAATGAAACTTTGCTTGGTTCATGTCATATTAAAGCCATTAAAAGCTATTTATAAGACAGGCCGGAAGGGATTTTCCACTTAATACCCGGTTAAATAAATTATTTGAATGTTTAGGGAAACGATAATGATTTTGTTTTCTCGCCATAGTCTGTCCCTATAAAACATCGCTTCTGCTTCCAACTTGGTGTTGGATTTAATTCACCTTGTAAATGTCTCGCCTGCCATGGCCGTAATTATCGTGTGATCCACACTTACACGAGAGATGCCACTCAACAAACATATATAAATTCCTAAGGAATATCTCTATTTGTTAATGTGAATACGCAGTATACTCGCAGACTTCTACGGGTTTTTTGGGCGCGGGTGTCCAGTAAAGAAACAGGAATGTTTAATGCTGGGAAAAGAATTTATTTCACATTGTTACTTAATTACAAATGTTTTATATTTATTGAAACAAACACAATCTATCATGTATATTTTAATCTTTAATTATATTTATACTCAGTAAAACTGCTCTGCATACTTCTAATAAAATTAATACAATTTTTCAAAGGCAAAACCTCTGAAGCATCTTCACATTTATCATGTACTGTATCTGACTGGGAATAAACAGCAAATGTACGACTTGAAAAACCCTTAATTAAATCTGCCGAACCAAAAAATCGCCGAATTGTGACTTAAGAAAAGTACATTTTTCTCAATCGAGCTGAAATAATTTGAGCCCATACTTTGGATACAGCTACGTCACAGACATGTGCATTATTTTTCGTCCAAATTGATTTTCGGGTGAAATATTGCCATTTCAGCCATTTGGAAGCACCGAAAATTCTGAATTGCTGAAATACAAAATTGACCGAAAATGGATTTCTATCAAACCTAAAATTTTCAGATCAGTTCAAAATAATTTTGTTAGCTGAAAAAACACGGCACTCTTTGTTCATTACTACCCCAACCCTAACCCTAACCCTATCCCTAATACAAACATAAGCAGGACCTCTAATTCTAACAGTAACCCTAACACAAACAGAACCAGTAACCGTAACAGTAACCCTAATCCTAACAGTAACCCAACCCTAGAAGAAACCCTAACCCTAATGCAAACATAAACAGTAACTCAAATTCTAACACAAACAGAACCAGTAACCCTAATCCTAACAATAACCCAACCCTAACCCTAACCCTATCCCTAATACAAACATAAACAGTAACTGTAATTCTAACAGTAACCCTAACACAAACAGAACCAGTAACTGTAACAGTAATCCTAATCCTAACAGTAACCCAACCCTAGAAGAAACCCTAATACAAACATAAGCAGTAACCATAACAGTAACCCTAACACAAACAGAACCAGTAACCCTAACACAAACAGAACCAGTAACTGTAACAGTAACCCTAACACAAACAGAACCAGTAACCGTAACAGTAACCCTAATCCTAACAGTAACCCAACCCTAGAAGAAACCCTAACCCTAATACAAACATAAACAGTAACAGTTTTTGAATATGGATATCCAAGTGAGTGAGTGGGGCACGTACTGGTGGGGCTGCCCAAAGACAGATTGCCCAGAAGAATGGTGATGACCTATACGGAACAATGATAGGTTCACATTACTCATGGGATTAACAGGGTGAACTCAAATCAACACAGTATAGAATTGAAAACGATTAATGGCCATATTACAATCTTAACACTATCGTTAAAGCTCACCTGCGTGAGCGATAACGTTTGCTGCGGTGTTCACCGCATATTACAATCCATACGCAAATGGGTTAAGGAGTCCGTTTGCGTTTGGTACCTTGTGCTTTTTAGCGCGAGGTTACTGTACCTTGCGCTTCCTATACATAACATGGGGAGCGCAAAGTGTTAATTAGCCTTTGTAATACTAAGTCCTAACGCTGATTAACATTCGGCTGTGGTTAGTGGAAAGTTAACCACAGCCTGAATTTGGTGTTAACGGATTCCGCTTCTGCAGAATCCGTTAACACCAGCCAAAAAAATATAAAAAAAATACTCCCCTCCTGTCCCGCGGCTCCGACCGCGGCTCCGACCGCCTCCTCCGTCCGGCGGGAGCAGGGAGAGACTGGGGGTAAAAAGTCCCCCCAGTCTCTCCCTGCGTATCACTATGCCGACCGGCCAGATCTCTCGAGGCGAGATCCGGCAGGTCATGACACCGCCGACGTCTGGCTTAATGGAGTCCTATGGAACCATTGAGTGGATGCTCGCGGCTGTTCTCAGCGCATCGCGGGGTCGTAGCGCGCGGTAACAATGCAGGCAGCTTTTTAAGCGCCTGCATTGTAATTCCACGCTAAAACGGGGGCGGTAGGGGGAAAACTGGGGGCGCAGTTTTTTCTCCCTACAGCCCCCATTTTAGCATGGAGGTTGTAATTTAACCCTAAGAGGGGGTAACATAATCCTGTTGCAAAAAACAAGAAACAGCCGTTAAAACAGCAAGTTACATTTTATTTAACATAAACGAGAACCTGTTGGCTTAGACCGGCGCCGCACCGATTCGCACCGTGCATTTGATTTACTGTATTTCAGAATGAGGGTAATTTGAAAACTATAGCTGGAACATATAAATAACAGGAAATCCAGATAAAATGAATAATTAAATGGACGGGAGAAAGCGACGAGTGACTGAGCTACACACAAACTGTCCGCAAATTGAACTGGAATATTAAAAGATGTCCTGTATCTCCTGCGATCAGGCCCGTGGAAGAAATGTATGAACAAGCGTTAAAAACTGGAACATTGCACCAGGATCAGAGTTCGGTGAAAGGCAAATGGTTCACAAAGAGTACAAAATCGCTGTCAGATAAAATGCACCCATACAAAATCACTTTGTAAATCCCCCTCCCCTGGCAGCTGAAGAACATCTTTTTCCTCCTCT
Organism: Leptobrachium leishanense; assembly: GCA_009667805.1. Lineage (NCBI taxonomy): Eukaryota > Metazoa > Chordata > Amphibia > Anura > Megophryidae > Leptobrachium > Leptobrachium leishanense. Next base: position 35,992,921 of record CM019064.1, read on the forward strand.
GAGCCTCTGTGTGTCTAATGTGGATTATAAATGATCATCAAAGTGTTTCGGTAAAAATAAATATCAATATATATTTTTAACGTATGTATTTCCTGCAGACGTGTTCTCACTGGAGGGAGGACACCCTCGGGAACATTGCTTTCTTCATCTCACGTTCTCTGGGTCTTTTCCAAATATGTGCCGTGATGACACACAGAGAATACCTGCTCATTTTTTTATTTTTAGGTTTTCACAACAGCCTGAAAACATGTATGATACCTGACTCTTACTTACTAAGAGCTCACATTATGGGATTTCATAGTTGGGTCACACCCATGGTTAGCATGTCCTGACGCAGAGCTGTTGTTACACGTGATCTGATTAATAAAACCATCTCCCAGAGACAAACCTGCACCATTTCTGATCGGAATGTCAGCAGGGCAAGAGCTCCGGTGAAACAGCCCTCATCTCCATTGGATTTAAGAGATTAAGAGAGCGTAAAGCTGCAATAACCAAGACGCCTTGAAGCTTCAACCCAGGAGACTTATTCACAATTTTCCTTTGACATTTGAAGAACAGAATCATGGCCTATTTGGTTGTGGAAATCCTTGGACTTATTCTTGGAGCAGTTGGCACAATTCTGACCATCATCGTAACATCCATGTCCCAGTGGAGAGTGTCGTATATGGTAGAAGGCAACGCATTGAACTGCGATAAGCGTATTGATGGTCAGTGGTTGAGTCGTTGGGATGGATTATGGCTTACTTGTGTGACAAAAAGTGACAACAGCATGCAGTGCACCAACTATAACTCCTTGGTGTCCATCACCACTGATTTAAAGGCTGGGAGAGTCCTGATGGCCTTCGCTGTTGTACTGTCCATCATAGCACTCATAATCGTCATTATCGCTATGCTGTGCCTTCGGTGGTGCCGAAAAGCTGAAGGTGGCCGACGCTGCTTGCTTATCACTGCAGGGATTGCATTTCTCCTCGCCGGACTTCTTGTCCTCATTCCTATTAGTTGGGTGACCAGCAACATCATCAGAGAGATCAACAACCCAATTTGCAAGACAATTCAGCGTCAAGAAATCGGCGAGGCGGTCTTCCTTGGTTGGCCCACCATGGTCTTCCTGTTGCTTGCTGGAGCCATATTCTGTTGGCAGTGCCACGAAAAAGAGAGGTGCAAGAGCATTGAGTACTCCTCGCAAACATCCCTCCCCAGACCAGTCTACGTACCTTGCCAAACGCAGGAGAAAACACTCACTACTAGTCAGTGTCACTACTCCAGGAGCCAGTACATCTAACGAGAAACCTGGGTCTCCTGCAAAGAGACGAAGATACAAAAATGGACTAATGCACTGAAGTCGAAATGTCACCTTTTCTATCATATCGGTCAAACCGATACTCTCTATTCATAGTGAGTTAAAGCACATAAAATATTTAGATTGTATTGAAAAAAGAGGAATATTGTCGGTTTTCGCTTACAATTTGTAAGAGGAATGTATTGTTTATTTTTTTTATTTTTTTTTGGCGGCCTGAAAAGTATTTTGTGTTAATGTTAACGGCTAATATGTATATATTTTTATATTTAATTATTTAAAAGTAACTTAAAGAAAAAAAGTGCACTATAAAGTATTAGAAGGCCGGGTAGTTATGGTTTATGTGTAGGATTGCGAAATCTCACGCATTCATTTGCTTATTGCACGCACGCTGAAACTTTGCTGATTTTGCAGCTTTTGCACATGAAACGCGCAGGAACGTTTTAAAATAATGAACCCCCCCTCTCCCGATATTGTTTAGAAAATAATCACAAGCCAGACATGTCTCTTGGTTAACTAATCGTGCCATACGTTTCAAAGTGAATGGAATTTTAATCGTTTAAGTGATGTCAGAATTTTATTTGTTATGTACATTTTTTTGTGAACGCTTCTGAGTGCTTCTAGACATCCTGGCCAATGGCGCTCCTTTAAATGTAGCATTACTCATTCATAATAAGCATTTCATATCAGTAAATTGTGCCTGTGTGCAGAATATGAAGAACCAGACACATAAAAAGCTTTTTAAATATTTTTTTTTTTTGTATATTCCATTTACACATTGCTGTTGCAAAATTAATTTAGGCCAAAATAAATTTTGCAATCAAATCAAAGCAACAATTTTCTATATATATATATATATATATATATAATTTTTTATTTTTATTTATTTTTCTCCAGGAATTCCGCACACGGAGTTTGTTGAGGACCCATTCCTGGGTCCTCAACAAACTCTGTGTGCGGAATTCCTGGAGAAATATTGTGCTTTTTACTATATATATATATATATATATATATATATAATTTTTTATTTTTATTTATTTTTCTCCAGGAATTCCGCACACGGAGTTTGTTGAGGACCCATTCCTGGGTCCTCAACAAACTCTGTGTGCGGAATTCCTGGAGAAATATTGTGCTTTTTACTATATATATATATATATATATATATATTATATATAACTAAAATAAATGAACTAGCAGGGTTATATATATATATATATATTAGTGTGTTTATTATTGCAGAAGTCACTTGCACATCACAGCAATTTGATGAATTACATCCCAGAGCTCCTGTGCCACATTCCCCATATGCAGCAAGGAATTCTGGGTAGGATATGCAAATGCAATTTGTCTCACTTTTTTGCATCCTGGGTCTGTTATTACACAGAACCCTAAAATCAATGCTATGCCACACTGTGGCTTTCTAGCAGAGATAAGGTTATGCAACTGGTCAAAGCCACTCCTAGGACAGCGCTGTTTCGGGCTTGTTGGACCCTCATCAGCAGGAGCTAGGCATGACCAGTTGCAGTGGATGCTTGGGACCCGTACTTATATAACTAAAACAAATGAACTAGCAGGGTTATATAATATTATATATATATATATGTATATCTAAAATAGATTATCTAGTAGAATTACATAATATTATTTTGATTGATTATATATTGATATTAGATGATCTAATAGTACAGACAAACCCAGTTTCATGTTACAAAACATTATTGGAAATGTTCCACGGGTTAACACATGTACGTTGACCCAGTACAAAAGGTCAAACGTACAGATGGGCACTATACAATTAAACGATCTTATAAATGAGTCTCTTTTTTCTCACTCTGGGATGCAAGCCAGGTATGTGCTAATTAGTTATTAAGAGAATGTACGTGTCATCGCTATGCAAATCATATGAATACATTAGCGTGGAAAAAGACACTGTGTTTTTCCACTGACCTTTTTTTTTTTTTTTACTGAGGAATATGCTGATAGCTTTAATATGCATTACTTGACCTTTTACTGATTGCTTCTATTCTGAAATCTGCAATTTCTGTCCGAATTTTAGAAACTTTATAACTTTTATTTTTGTGGATAAAGTCGACCTGTTCACATGCTGTTTTTTCGAAGATTTAAATTTTTTCCATATATATATATATATAAGTGGCTTCCACTTACACATATATACATATATCCTGGTAAAATACTTTATAAATAAATATATATATATATATATGTATATATATAATTTTTTTATTATTATTATTTTATTTTTATTTTTTTTCGCCAGCGGTTTTTCCTTGCAGTAACTTAACGAGCTAATAAATGTTATAAATAAGTAAAACATTATGATTGAGGAGTTTATTCACAAAGCAATGAGACGTTTTGTCTTGAGAACTCGTGTTCTTGGTTTGTCTGTTTTTCCTGTTAAATGACCTCCTTACCTTGAAGAATTGCATGTAATTCCACAATGCACAGCATAGCTTGGCATAAATCCTGTTAACATGAATGTATATTATACTGCGGAGGCTTAAGCCCACTTTTTCATGTTAGTGCTTGTAAAACAAAACAAAAAAATACACGCTAATTCTTGAAATTGCCAATTTCTACTTCATTGTGTGCAATAAAAATGTTTTAAATAAATATATTGCTTCAGTCTTTCTTTGCGCAGCACCAGTTCTCTCTCTTTTATTTCTTCAAAAATCTCTTTATTAAAGGTATATTATATCCACAAGACAAAGGTAATCAAGGGTCCCTGCGTGTAAGAAAGATAAGAGGACGTGCTTTCTCGAAGCTGAGCACATTATTATTATTATTACTGTAGATACTCGAGTATAACGCTAGATTTTGGTGACAAAAATTTACCTTAAATTTGGAGGGGTCGCGTTATATTCGAGACATCTGCATCGCGTGTAAGAAAAAGGAAAAACGACTTTACTTGCTCATGGATCCCAAGTCTCCCTTACGATCAGCGGATGAGCCTGCCTGCTGGTGCAGGAGGTCAGAAAACAACACCTCCCTGCGTGCTGGCTATCGCAAGTAAGCAGATGGGTGACCAGCGGCTTCATATTTAGTAACAACTACAATCATTCTAAAGCAGAGCACCCTGGCCTGAGGGGTAGCCTGAGTGTGTTAAGAAAACCCGGAAGGATTTTAATGGCTTCCCAGTACAGTATACTTTTATAATTTTGCTCCTCGCGTTATATTCGAGTCTTGAGTATTCTCTAATTTCCATAATAAATCTCCATCCATCGCGTTATATTCGGGTCGCGCTACTCGAGTATCTACGGGGTATTTTTATTTATTTATATAGCGCCTGCATATTCTGCAGAGCACATGCATCGTGTGGAGTATTATACAGACTACAAATCATGGAGCATTGATAGGCATTAACAAATATCGAAATCTCAGCCGGTGGACCCATAAAGAACAAATAACACAAGTAAATGTTCAGTACAGAGCAAACAATCACAATCAAAAATATCCATTTAAACATCGAGCGAGAAGGAATAAAAAGAAAAAAATGGTTGGGTAGAAGAAACCTCAGGTGCAGCAGGATAGTTGCGTAGGGAAACCTATGTCACCACTCGAGGTCGAGGATACATTGAGAGGCGAGCTATGGACTCCAGATGCGGTGGCACTTGAGAATAGAGTCAAGGAGTTGGCAGTTAGATATTCCATTTTATAAAAGTAACATGTTTTAGCTACGATAAGTGACATCTCCAGCAGGGGGGCCTCCCAGAATCTTGCAATACAAGGGCGAGAAGCTGTGCAAATTCTATGCACTAATAAAAGAGCGTATCGGGTAAACCATAGTGTCTAGAGGGGCTTTCAGGAGGACCAGGATGGGGTCTGTATCTATCGGGTCCTCCAGTAAACACAGACCTTCAGAGATCCTCTCGCACGCTCACCACATATGGTAATAAGTAGTGGCCATGCCACAACCCCAATCCCGACAACCCAGGAAATATCCTTTGAAGCCGGACAGGGTCTAGAGTTCAGCTTGACAGAGTTTTATAGCAGTTGTCTTTCACAAGTGTACACGTGGTGATCTTCATAGAAGTTTCCCAAATAGAGTCCCACTAGTCCAATCCCATGGTGCGCCCCATGTCTCGTTCCCAAAGGACCTGATAAGTACAGGGATTATGGTTAGAAGGGTACACAAGGAGATCATATATATATAAGAAATGGCTCCTGGGGGTGCCAGAGTTATGACGGACGAGGCGTTCGAAGGGAGTGATGGAACATATAGATTGGGTTACCATGGAGGAGGTGACAAAATGTCAGAGTTGCAAAAATGTTAAATATTCCCCCAAAGGGGCCTAGCGAGACTCCCAGAAATAGACCAAGAAGGGAATCCTGTCATTTAAAAGCATCAAGTCCATTGTTGTAAATCCCCCATCCCGCCACCAGTTCAGGAGGAAATGCTGGGTTATCAAATAGGGGTATTAATGAGTGAGGTCAGAGCCGTGAGGCCAACCCGGGATTTATTGTGTGCAGTGGCGTAACCAGAGTTATGGGCACCCGGGGTAGAATTTTTTTTTCGTCCCCCTCATTATATAAACGTCCACTCTGGTTATAAGCAGGCCCGGAACGGGACAAAATATTGGACCCCCAGAATTATATACACAGGTCCCCCAGAATTATATACACAGGCACTGGACCCCCAGAATTATATACACAGACACTGGACCCCAGAATTATATATACAGGCTCTGGACCCCCCCTCCCAGCACATACCCCTTGCAGCTATGCAGTGTAGGGTAACCCAGGTGTGGGCTGCCCAGTGCACCCTTTCCATGCTGCCAGAACACATGTGGCAACCCATCTGCACAGCCCTGTAAACCTTTTCCATACCATGGGCCCAGGGTACCCCCTCCAGCTCACACATGGAAATATTGCCCCCCCAGCTCACACATGGAAGTATTGCCCCCCCAGCTCACATGGATATATATTGCCCCAGCTCACACATGGAAATATTGCCCCCCAGCTCACACCCATGGATATATTTGCGCCCCCAGCTCTCACACATGGATATAGTTGCCCCCAGCTCTCATACATGGATATATTTGCCCCCAGCTCTCACACATGGATATATTTGCCCCAGCTCTCACACATGGATATATTTGCCCCCAGCTCTCACACATGGATATATTTGCCCCAGCTCTCACACGTGGATGTATTTGCCCCCCAGCTCTCACACATGGATATATTTGCCCCCAGGTCACATCTCCTCGTCATTGCCGGCGGCCGCGTGCTTTTCCTCCTCGAGCGGTCGCCAGCATAAGCTCTGCTGCGAGGCTGGGGATCTAACCACTAGCCAGATCTCGCGAGATTGCAGCTGGCTGGTGGATAGATCCCCAGCCAAGCGGCAGAGCTTTATGCTGGCGGCCGCTCTTAGGAAAGCAATACGGCCGCCGGCAATTGCCCCCCCGGCGCTCACTTTGTCGGGCTAGGTCCACAGCGGGAACCTGCGTTCTTGCAGGACTCGAGCCCTGCCCCCCAGGTCTCCAGGCGTAACAACCCTGTGCCCGGGGCACCCGTACCGGCTGCCCCACGGTTGTTATGCCACTGATTGTGTGCCCACAGTTTCAGGGTATGGGTCATGATTGGGAGTGATTGTGTGCCCACAGTTTTAGGGTATGGGTCATGATTGGGAGCAGACAGGCTCTTGTTAAGGGTAGCAGAGGCTGCCATGAAAGGTCAGTGAGTCTCTCGGGTGCGGCCTGGCTGGTCTCCGTATCAACCCAGCATATATGACCTGAGGACGCCTTCCACTGCGGGATTTGAGTAAGCTGGGCGGCACAGAAATACCTCCAAAGATCCACCTTGAGACTTAGGGCGATACAGAACAGCTCGGGACACTCGGGGGTGCTTATCCAACCAAATAAACCGGTACATTGCTGTACATTGCCAGGTCAGATAATACCCTAGGGGGTAAAAGAATGGAAAGAGTACAAAAAAGATAGCAGGATTTGCAGGAGCACAATAATTTTCACTGCATAAATCTGGCTCATCCAAGAGATCGGGTAAGTCGACCACAAGTCGATGTTTAAGTCCTCATATAAGGGTAGTTACCGTGAAAGAGATCCTCCTGACGACCCGTAAGAAATACACCTAGGTACCTAATCTTATGCTCACACCATCAGAACACAAAGGAGGTTCGTAAATGGTCTTGCTCTGCCACAGGTAGCGAGATGTTAAGAGCCTCAGACTTAGAAATATCAATTTTAACGCCTGACAAAAGGGCGTAGGACTGTAGGCTATGGTATAGGTTAGGGAGTGAGATCTGTGGATTAATGATAGTGAGTAGGACATCATCAGCGAATAAGCTTAGGGTATACTCCCGTGTTCCCAGCCGAATCACAGATACATCAGGATGCTTTCAGATATGTTCTGCCAGAGGCTCTAAGCAGAGCCAGGCTAGGCTCTCTCAAGTGTGATTGTTTGTCTATCATTTAGGCGTAATTGTCTTGTGTAAACAATATCACACTATGGGCTCTATTACATTCTTCGCGCAAACGTTAACGCGTGCGCAAAAACACATTAACGCGAGGGGCAAAACCCTTTGCGCTGAACGTCGTATTACAACGTCCGCGCAAAAAATGCACGTTAATGTCTAATGCAGGTGGAGGTGTGCGAACCCTTTGCGAGCGTACTGTACTGCGCGTGTCCTATACTTAACATTGTGAGCACAAATGCGTTTGTGCGCTGGTATGCGGATGGTATTACAATCTATGCGCAAATTTTAATGGACAACGTTTGCGCGCATAATTTTAACGTCTTTGAAAAGCTGGTGGTAACTGCAAATCTGAACGTCCTGGCCGAAGCCAAATACACCAGCCCGAAAAAAAAATACAGCAAAGTATAGTTACACATTCTACACATACCCAAACAATAAAATTGATAAATTGTGGGTGTCTTTATTATTGATGCAGCATATATGCTCAGATTGATTTTGACAGGCGCAAAAACTGAACGGGAGACAATTGTGGTTCTTAATTGGCTGAATCGCGTTAAAAAACAGTCCACACACCGATTTCTGCGCGCAATGTTAATGCGTGTGCATTTTTGCACGTCTTTTTTACGTGCGTTATTTTTTGATGGATGAAAAAATGCGCACGGATTGTGATAGCGCTTCACGCAAAAAAAATAGCGCTGCGCGTGCGCTTTTGTGCAAAGAATGTAATAGAGACCTATGTTTTTATGTTTTTATCTTGTATTGAGGTTTCACCTGATTGATGAAGTTTATAACTGATATACAAGCTAAGTATTATTTGGCTGTGTACAATTCACCATTTGTCAGCACTGGGAAGCGCCACACCCTTCTTCCTGCTATTTTCCATTGCTTTTTGTGTCGTGATTAGGGACGACACGCAAGGGTGTATAGGCGATCGTGCCTATTGGTACCCCTTCCAGCCACCCTTCCACACATTGCGCCTGTACCCTACATCATTCCTTTCTTTTCTTACAAATTTGCCTCTCGATCCGGTCCTCCTACGTATCAATGTATGGCTCAGCAGGGAAGTGAGCCACGCTGCTACTAGTCTCAGTGATTTGTAATGACAGACTAATTGTAAGATTCAGAGGACTCCTACAAACACAAGCAGTGACTGTGTCGCTACTTCCTTGTCCAACTTGAATGAGTCTCATGCACATACGTCTTACTTGTTCGTTAATGACCTCATAATCCCAACTTGGAAAGCCTGTGTCTACCTGTCAGTTGGGCAACAATTAGCCTTGTAGGGAATAAAACATATTCAGCCTCTGTTTGACTTATTTGACAAGTCTGGAACCTGGACAAGAGCTCATAGAACTTCATGATTCAGTTTGTATCATTTCTTACATTCCGTGCAAAACCTTCTTAATTGAGCAAACGTCCCAGATCTGCCATTAATCGGAGCAGACAGCATTAATGTGACTGTTTAATTTGAACTCTTATAAATAGTGCTGCCCAGCGATGTAAAATGCATATGTTGCTGGAGGGGAGTCAATCAATTAATCATGCCAGCTTTTATGGGCGGCCCTCTCCGATTCATTTATCGGTTTCTCTCTGGGAATATATGCAGTACCTGCATTCTACATGTAGGTTGATTTGCGTGTGGTTTAGTCTTCTCTGTAATGACACCTAGAACGGACTAATACTCATGGGACCTGATCGGGAACCAACTGTAAGGTAGGCTAATAATCAGGGCTGGATTTGCATCTCGGGAGCCTGTAGGCAAAGAAATGTGGAGCTTGCCCCCCCCCAAACAAAAAAAAATAAACATGCCAAAACTACTTTTTAAATTTTCGTTTTGGGGCAAACTAAAAAAATATATATTTTTAAAACAAAACTGATAACCAGTTCCAAATCAAAAGAAGGGGCAGAATCAGTTTCCTTAGTTGAGTTAGTGCAGCGGCATTGTATGTTTTAAATGTAAAAGCATATATTGTCTCTGCTGTAGAACAGAGAAAAAAAAAATTTTGCATTTACTTTTTTCAATTTTTTTATTTCTCCACATTACATGGTGATGTTTGGTATCGTTGTAAAGACCAGACTCTATCCTTTCCAATGACACCTCACTTAGTCTTGTGCGGTGTACAATTCATCGCTACAGGTTCCTAATTCCCCCTGTCTCTCCTCACTGCCGTGCCGTGCGTTGCATCATCAGCTCCAAACTTGTTGGCAGTGTGGGAAATGAGAAATTGAGTAAGCGCAGCATCACTGTTCACTTTATAGCTGTTAACTTAATTATAGTGCTGCTTTAGAAAAAAAAGAGAAAAATAATATTTTATTTGATATAATTTTTTTTACATAAATCTAACCTGATGACGTTTGGTATCACTGCAAAGGCCATTATATGGCATTTCCATTGATACTTCATATGTCCCACTAGTCCTCAGGGCTCCAGAGATACAGGGGTCTAAATGATTGCAAATTGTAAAAGAAAAATATAGATTTTGTTTCACACAGAGCAAGGCGCCCCCTTGTGGCAGGTGCCTGTCGGCATATGCCTACTCTGCCTAGTTATAAATCTGGCCCTGCTAATAATGCTGTTGCACATCCTTGTTGTTTCATAAAATTGATTTTAATTCTCTATCAGGTCTATTCAAAGAAAGGTGAAATTCAGGAGAATGACTGGAGAAGTGAATATTCTAGGTCAAAATAACCAAACCAGAAAAATTGTTCAATTTTTCTCACTTTCCATATTGTCTATTTGTCTAGAATGTTCTCTTCTCCTGCCAATTCTCCTGAATTTCAGCTTTTTGATCAATTGACCTGTATTTTTTTATTGCCAATCCAGACGTGGATCCCAGGCTCAAGGTGCCTGCAGACCTATCAGCTATGCCTTCCTGATGAGACCCGACTAAGGCCGAAATGATCAACAGGTTTGCTGTAGAGATGTGCATTAATTTCAGAAAAATTTGGAATTTGGAATGAAATTTCATAATTTGTATTCGGAAGTACTTCCGAATAACGAATCGATACGATACGAATTCGAAATGAAACGGTATATAACGAATTTATTTCGTTTTACACTGTGTCATCATTCTAAAAGAAACATTCTAATAACTGATATCAACTATTGAATTTGAAATGAACTATCAAATTGATATCAACTATCGAATTAATCTTAACTTAAAATACAAGTAATAGTCAGCAAAGGACTTTATGAAACAAATTAATTTTGTTTCACTGTTTAATTTGACTCAAATACTAAATCTGTGACACGGCTTAAAATTTAACCCTAGCTTTTCTTTTTACAGCAAAATTTGATTAATTGGGGATTTATTTAGTGATCCAAAATTCAAATTGATATCAGCTATCGAATTGATATATGAAATTCGAATTGATTAGAAATTTCAAATCGATCCGAAACTAAACAAAATACGAAACAAAATTAGTTACGAAATTCTGAAAACGAAATGATTTAAAAACGTAACGAAACAAAACAAAACAAAATAAATTTTTAAGTCATGCACATCCCTAGTTTGCTGTATCACTGTTGCAGAGGAGGTTTCCGTAGCATTTCAGTTCTGGCCATCCTTTTTGAATGATAACCGTCTGATTTGTATATGGTTTAGTCTTTTCTGTAGTAACACCAATGGGCTAAAACCTGAACAGGAACCCACCGTAGGGTAGGCTAGTAATGTGTTGTCCATCCTCAATGTTTTCATAAAATTGGTTTTATTCTCCATGAGTTTTGAAGGTATTCCAGACAGGGACCCATGCTCAGTGGTGCCTTTCTGATGAAACCCAACTAAGGCAAATTTGAGCGTCGGTGGTTGCTGCATCTCTCATGCAGAGAGGACTTTCTGGCCATTTTGTTTCTTGCCACCTTTTTGGGTTGAAGCAGTCTGATATGCAAATGTTATAGCCTTCTATATATGATGGCAGCATCGAGCTAAAACCTTTTGAGACATGGGCATCGACTCACCGTAGAGTGGGACAAGTGTGTGTCTTCAACTTTATCATAAAGCCATTTTTGAATTTTTATGGTACCTGGAGCCGCAAAGCCCCTGAAACGAATGAGTTTATTCTGTGTATCTGATTGAACCGGCCCGTGAATTGCCTCTCAATACAAACTTTGCACAAGATAAAAAGCGAAAAAGGAAAATATGAATATCTACAAACCGCAAACATACAAAAACAGAAAGGATTGCATTTAATCCTCCCATCCTACATAAGTGAATAAACAGAGGATCACTACACACAAATGAATGCTATACATATAAAATGAGTCCAAAAGCCAGTGCCCCCTGAGGCTCAATATGTATCAATGTTCAAGTCGTCCACCATCCTGGATAAAATTGTCATGCCCCATTTAACTGGCTCCCACACCTTTCCTTCCTCATTCCCTTCGAAACATTACTCTTCCATGCCCTCCACCTTTTTTCTTCTCTTTTTCTTCTTTCTCTCCTCCCCCCATTCTTTATTTATATCTGTCCCTGTCTCTTTTTCTTGTCTCTCCCTCCTCTACCTCCGTCTCTTTTGCCTCTTTCTCTTTTCTTGTTCTACGTTCCATAGTAATGCCCTGACATAAGTCAACTACTCTATTTGAGAATACGTTCCCCGGATCACCTGAAGCCCGAATTTGAGTGGACTGAGACTTTACCTGTGCCCTTTATGCAGCTGCCCCGATATTACCCTCTTCCCCATTCCTCATCCCCACACTCTACTGGTGGCTAGTAGACTATTAGGATTTCTCTGCATCTCTCAATAATGATTTTATCCTACATTGACTATACAATGTTCAATGTATGAGCAAGTACCATAACTTACAACGTCGCTACAATGTACTTGATGACATTTGTTATTCTTCTCGTACTCCTGTACATTGCTTACTTATGTATTATTATTTATTATTTAATAAGCACCAACACATTCTGCAGCGCTGTACAAAAGATGCAATGGGTAAAGACAGGACAATTCTACAATACATACAGGAGACAGGTCAGTATTCCTGCCTGCAGATACAGAAGGACATGAGGGCCTTATTCCCATCAGGATTTACAATCTCGATGGGTGAGGGTGTGAGAAACAGGAGGGGGGGCTGCAGTGATGAGTTATTGCAGGGAGAGGTGAGGACTCTTTTTGGGTTGGTCAGATGCCTTGTTATGTAGTCAGGTGGTCGGCTTCCCTAAACAGAAGAGTCTTTAGGGAGCGTTTCCTAATAAACTTTGATTATATATATATATAAAAAATATCTTCATGCACCATTTCTCTCACATATCTAGGTATGTGGTTAGACCCAAATCTATCCTTTGGCCCCCACATTGAAAAACTCTCATCTGAACTTTACCCCAAACTAGGTGCCCTGTTCAGAAACAAATCCTGCCTGAACCCCACGGTAAGAGCAGATTGTACAACAAATGCTTATGCCAGCTATTGAATAAGGAGATGTAATGTATGCAGCCGCCCCGCAAACACACCTCCAGAAACTTACTACATTGTATAAACTCATTCTGTCGCTTTGTGCTATAATGTAACTACATGACCCACCATTGTGACATGTTAAAAGAACTAAACTGGCCATCGCTGGAATCTAGACGCAACCTTCACCTTTCCAACCTGGTGTTTAAGAGCTTTTCTGGGAAGCTACCACCCTACCTGAATAGGCTGCTTCCCCCCAGTAGTTCCCTCATCCTATAACCTCCGATCCAGGACCTGCACCTTACTTGCAATACCATAATACAAAAAGACAGTGTCTCGGTCCTCATTTTCCTACAGAGCAACACAATTATGGAATAACCTCCCAGACGCCATCAAATCTTCCCCCAGTCTGAAGTCACTTAAGAGCTTCCTATTAACATACCTCAATACAGAATGCACCTGTAAACATGTAACATAGTGACTATATACAGAATGCACCTGTAAACATGTAACACAGTGACTATATACAGAATGCACCTGTAAACATGTAACACAGTGACTATATACAGAATGCACCTGTAAACATGTAACATAGTGACTATATACAGAATGCACCTGTAAACATATAACATAGTGACTATATACATAATGCACCTGTAAACATGTATCACAGTGACTATATACAGAATGCACCCGTAAACATGTAACATAGTGACTATATACAGAATGCACCTGTAAACATGTAACACAGTGACTATATACAGAATGCACCTGTAAACATGTAACACAGTGACTATATACAGAATGCACCTGTAAACATGTAACATAGTGACTATATACAGAATGCACCTGTAAACATATAACATAGTGACTATATACATAATGCACCTGTAAACATGTAACATAGTGACTATATACAGAATGCACCTGTAAACATGTAACATAGTGACTATTTCCTACATATTTATTTTCTGTTAATCTGTATATTTGTTTTGTGTTAATTTCTTGCATTTTACTACTTTGTATTTCTGTAACCATGTTCTTGAACCCAGGACGTACTTGAAAAGGGGAGAAATCTCAATGTATCCTTCCTGGTTAAATCCTTTATAAATAAATAAATAAATTTCTCAAAATTCCTCTTTTATTTTTGATACATATTTAGCCTGAGAATGGGACTGGCTTTTGGACCAATTTTATACGCATGGTACATTTGTGTGTGTTGAGACCCTGTATGTTCACTCAAATAAGGGGGGGGGGACTCCTATACAATCTTTTTCTTTTTTTTAGGAATTTGTGGCAGTGTGTATTCTCCACATTTCATGCATTTTGGAATTTTAGCTCTTTTTGTAAAATTATCTTCTGCCGGGACTTCTCGTTGCTCAGTGAAACCGCGTTGTACTTTTTTGTCCCTACAAAGCACATTTGACTAATGTAACTTATAGTGCTGGATACACATTAACACATCAAAACGAACGTTGTCAGTCATCCTTAGTTCACAGAATCCTATAAAACAGAAGTTCCCGTTAGGTCTCTCAGACATCTTTAATGTGCGGCCCGCGGGGCTTGTACCAGCCTGAAACAATGCTTTTTCATTTCCTTGATCTTAGTCACTAATAGTAACGATACGGTAGTCGCCCCATGTAACATCACACAATGTGCTACATTGTATCTGATTTATTCCTGCAATGTGACAGAAAGTCTTTTGATGTTCAGTAAATGAAGGTACAAGCGCTTCAGGCACATATCACAGCAGTGAGCCGCATGTAAGGGTTAAAATCCGGGCTGCAGAATGTATCATTCAGTCACGCATCAAGAATATTATTTATCATATTTAGATGCAGAAGAATCGAGGTCTGTCCGGCAGAGCCTATTATCAGGCGCATTATCAGGCGCAGGCAGCCTCGCGCTTTATGTTCTGAATCAGCCTTTGGTTTATAGTCGGTAAATTCACGTTTATGGAGTCCCATAAGCTAACTTTAACATTCCAGAGTCATTACCTGACATAGCATCACACGCCCCACCTCGCAGTGTTACATTACTGTACACCAACACAAACGACTATTTTAAGGCTGCTAATTATATTACAGGTGTAAAAAAATAAATACACCGTCCGCTCTGCAAGCAGGAATTCTAGCAGGGTTATTCAAAGAGATCCGAATTGTGGCCGAAAGGTAACCGAACGATGAAATTCAGAGTACGGTTACCTTTCCTGGCCATTCGGCTATTCAGAGAGCAGGCAGTTCGCCAAATGTTTGGCAAATTGCCTGCACATACGGTGCCTGTTCGAGGGCAGTGAAATCCCATAGAGAAGCAATGCTTCCTCTATTCAGAGAACACAAACCAGCAGTGAAAAGTTGCCGAAATGCCCTGCCATTAGGTGGTTTAATTCGACAGGTTTATTCAGACGAATCCCATAGACTTCAGTGTTAAAAATATTCCCGTTTTAATTCAATATCTAATAAACCGCTGATTATAATATTCTGCAGTAAAAAGTCTCTTTATTTTAGATTTTTTAGGATCTTTTAGGCATTTTTTGGGATTTTTTTGCAAACATTTTTTTTCCGTTTCCCCCCCCCCCCCGATTTTTTTAAATAGTTTTTTCTTTTTTCTGTAACAGCCCTTTTTATTATCATTCATTGGATCTTATATGTAAATTTCAGACATTTTTGTTCTGTAGTTTCTTTGCAAACAGTGTTTCACTTTTCAAACATTCAAGCATACTGGTTTTTTTCACTCGCTTCGTCTGCGGTGTTGGGTTTTTCCGGCGGCTGCTCTGCGCTCTGATCGGCTCCTGCTTGGGTTTCTCCAGCATCTTCGGTGGGTTAATCCAGATGTTTTTGCGGGTTTCAGTGTACGTTCGCCGGGTTTTGCGGTGAGTGTTCGTCGGGTTTGCAGCGACTTTTCCCTGCACCACGATGGCCCTGTGGTGCTTGCTGAATACACCGCAGGGTCGCCAAAATGGGATCGCCAAATCACACCGAATTGAAGAGAACGAAAAGTCACCAAACGTGTGGTGACTTTTTCGATTCTCTTTGAATAACCCTATAAATGTTGTTGTTATTGTTCCAATGTCCACAGAATTCATTTTAGGAAGGATATAAGCCTAGCATTTCGTTTTTAAACATATCAGGGCAGCGTTTAAGCCTTTTTAATATCATTAACCCCTTAAGGACCGATGACCGAACTGTTCTGTCATAAATGCATTGGCTTTAAAAACCCTTGGTTTTTAAGGGGTTAACTTGGGAATGTGGTAAAAAAAAAGGGTTATGAAATTTAAAAAATATATATATACAGTCAGGTCCAGAAATATTGGGACATCGACACAATTCTAACATCTTTGGCTCTATACACCACCACAATGGAGTTGGAATGAAACAAACACAATGTGCTTTAACTGCAGACTGTCAGCTTTAATTTGAGGGTATGTACATCCAACTCAGGTGAACGGTGTAGGACTTACAGCAGTTTGCAGATGTGCCTCCCACTTGTTGAGGGACCAAAAGTAATGGGACAATTGTCTTCTCAGCTGTTCCATGGCCAGGTGTGTGATATTCCCTCATTACCCCAATTACAATGTGCAGATAAAAGGCCCAGAGTTCATTTCAAGTGTGCTATTTGCATTTGGAATCTGTTGCTGTCAACTCTCAATATGAGATCCAAAGAGCTGTCACTATCAGTGAAGCAAGCCATCATTAGGCTGAAGAAACAAAACAAACCCATCAGAGAGATAGGAAGAACATTAGGCGTGGCCAAAACAACTGTTTGGAACATTCTCAAAAAGAAGGAACGCACCGGTGAGCTCAGCAACACCAAAAGACCCGGGAGACCACGGAAAACAACTGTGGTGGATGACCGAAGAATTCTTTCCCTGGTGAAGAAAACACCCTTCACAACAGTTGGCCAGATCAAGAACACTCTCCAGGAGGTAGGTGTATGTGTGTCAAAGTCAACAATCAAGAGAAGACTTCACCAGAGTGAATACAGAGGGTTCACCTCAAGATGTAAACCATTGGTGAGTCTCAAAAACAGGTCGGTCAAATTAGAGTTTGCCAAACAACACCTAACAAAGCCTTCACAGTTCTGGAACAAGATCCTATGGACAGATGAGACCAAGATCAACTTGTACCAGAGTGATGGGAAGAGAAGACTATGGAGAAGGAAAGGAACTGCTCATGATCCTAAGCATACCACCTCATCAGTGAAGCATGGTGGTGGTAGTGTCATGGCGTGGGCATGTATGACTGCCAATGTAACTGGTTCTCTTGTATTTATTGATGATGTGACTGTGACAAAAGCAGCAGGATGAATTCTGAAGTGTTTCGGGCAATATTATCTGCTCACATTCAGCCAAATGCTGCAGAACTCATTGGACGGCGCTTCACAGTGCAGATGGACAATGACCCAAAGCATACTGCAAAAGCAACCAAAGAGTTTTTGAATGGACAGAAGTGGAATGTTATGCAATGGCCAAGTCAATCACCTGACCTGAATCCCATTCAGCATGCATATCACTTGCTGAAGACAAAACTGAAGGGAAAATGCCCCAAGAACAAGCAGGAACTGAAGACAGTTGCAGTAGAGGTCTGGCAGAGCCTCACCAGGGATGAAACCCAGCATCTGATGATGTCTATGCGTTCCAGACTTCAGGCTGTGATTGACTGCAAAGCAGGGCTCGAGTCGAGCGGGAACGCGCGGGAACGGCGTTCCCGCACTTCTCCCACAGCAGGAACGCTGCGGGAACGCAGTGTTCCCGCTGTGGCCCGAGCCCGAACGCTTAGCAGGCGGCCGCCGCACATTGCCGGCGGCCGCGTGCTTCCTATTATAACGGCCGGTGACCGGAAGTGGAGCCGCTCGCCTGGCTGTTTCATAGATCCCAGGCGAGCGGCTGCACTTCCTGTCAGCGGCCGCTGAAGCAGGAAACACGTGGCCGCCGGCAATGTGCGGCAGCAGCAGCAGAGGTGAGTTGGGCTGGGGGCAGTATCCATGAGACCAGGGGCAGTATCCATGTGACCAGGGGCACTATCCATGAGACCAGGGGCAGTATCCATGAGACCAGGGGCAGTATCCATGTGACCAGGGGCACTATCCATGAGACCAGGGGCAGTATCCATGAGACCAGGGGCAGTATCCATGTGACCAGGGGCACTATCCATGAGACCAGGGGCAGTATCCATGAGACCAGGGGCACTATCTGTCACGGATCCCCCTGATACTAGAATGGTGGTCCCTATACGCAGGACACTCTCTACCCTTCCGATCCTTAGAGTGGTCGGCACGACTAGACAGACTACTAGAATGGCAGCACAGAGCACATACAAGAGAGACGTCACGGATCCCTCTGCTTATCTGACTAGTGGTCCCTAGACGCAGGACACTCTCTACCCTTCCGATCCTTAGATTGGTCGGCACGACTAGACGGACATAGAATGATACACAAGGACTTAGAATAATTAGCTCTTCCCAAGACCCTAACAACACAAGGGGTAGTCTGATGTGTGCTTAGGGTGCCACACAGACTGACCTCAATACCAGAAATAGAAGAGTTAATGCCAATACCAGGGGTTACGCACAGAATGGTTCGTTCGCCAATGCCAGGGGTCATACACAGAATCGTTAGTTTGCCAATGCCAAGGGTCATGCACAGAATCGTTAGTTTGCCAATGCCAAGGTCATGCACAGAATCGTTAGTTTGCCAATGCCAAGGGTCATGCACAGAATCGTTAGTTTGCCAATGCCAAGGGTCATACACAGAATCGTTAGTTTGCCAATGCCAGGGGTCATACACAGAATCGTTAGTTTGCCAATGCCAGGGGTCATGCACAGAATCGTTAGTTTGCCAAAATATACAAGAGCTCTGCGGGAAGTAACTACCACGTCAGGGCACCGGCGTCTCTGTGAGTCTGGGCTTTAAACCCGGCGGGTCCGCGTCTCCCCGCCAGGCCCCGCCCCCCGGCGTCCCACGTGTGCGGAAGCGACCGCAATATCACTCGGCGCCTGGCCAGCGAGCAGCGAGGAAGCTGCTGCCAGGCGCCGGGGGGGTGCGGGGGCCACCGTGACACTATCCATGAGACCAGGGGCACTATCCATGAGACCAGGGGCAGTATCCATGAGACCAGGGGCACTATCCATGAGACCAGGGGCAGTATCCATGAGACCAGGGGCACTATCCATGAGACCAGGGGCAGTATCCATGAGACCAGGGGGCAGTATCCATGAGACCAGGGGCACTATCCATGAGACCAGGGGCAGTATCCATGAGACCAGGGGCAGTATCCATGAGACCAGGGGCACTATCCATGAGACCAGGGGCAGTATCCATGTGACCAGGGGCACTATCCATGAGACCAGGGGCAGTATCCATGAGACCAGGGGCAGTATCCATGAGACCAGGAGCAGTATCCATGAGACCAGGGGCAGTATCCATGAGACCAGGGGCATATCCATGAGACCAGGGGCATATCCATGAGACCAGGGGCAGTATCCATGAGACCAGGGGCAGTATCCTTGAGACCAGGGGCATATCCTTGAGGCCAGGGGCAGTATCCATGAGACCAGGGGCATATCCATGAGACCAGGGGCATATCCATGAGACCAGGGGGCAGTATCCATGAGAGTTGGGGCATTATCCATGAGAGTTGGGGCATTATCCATGAGAGTTGGGGCATTATCCATGAGAGCTGGGGGCATTATCCATGAGACCTGGGAGCATTATCCATGAGACCTGGGGCATTATCCATGAGACCTGGGGGCATTATCCATGAGACCTGGGGGCATTATCCATGAGAGCTGGGGGCAATTATATCCATGAGAGCTGGGGGCAATTATATCCATGTGAACTGGGGAAAATATATCCATATAACCAGTGCTGTGCATATTATTCTTGGGGTTCAGTGCTGTGTATATTATTATGGGGGCTCTGTGCTGTGCATGTTATTATGTTATTGTTGGGGCTCAGTGCTGTGTATATTATAATGGAGGCTCAGTGTTGTGTATATTATTCTGGGGGCTCAGTGCTGTGTATATTATTCTGGGGGCTCAGTGCTGTGTATATTATTCTGGAGGCTCAGTGCTGTGTATATTATTCTGGGGGCTCAGTGCTGTGTATATTATTCTGGGGGCTCAGTGCTGTGTATATTATTCTGGGGGCTCAGCGCTGTGTATGTTATTCTGGGGGCTCAGCGCTGTGTATGTTATTCTGGGGGCTCAGCGCTGTGTATATTATTCTGGGAGCTCAGCGCTGTGTATATTATTCTGGGGGCTCAGTGCTGTGTATATTATTCTGGGGGCTCAGTGCTGTGTATATTATTCTGGGGGCTCAGCGCTGTGTATGTTATTCTGGGGGCTCAGCGCTGTGTATATTATTCTGGGGGCTCAGCGCTGTGTATGTTATTCTGGGGGCTCAGTGTTGTGTATATTATTCTGGGGGTCTGTGCCTGGATATATATATATATATATATAAAATGCGTTAGTCCAGTTGCCACAATCACGAGTATACCTGTACGTAGTGATACCTTTCACTGATCAGTATAGTTTCCAGTTTACACTCTTGAAAGTTTGTCTTTTAAATGTAAAGTTAACCCAATAAAAATGGTATCACCGGCACGCACTGCTATACTCGTGATATATATATATATTTTCTTAAGGTAATGGGGGTTGTGGAATTCGTGGGTGAGTTCCCTCACTTTTTTTCCCAGGACTTGACCCCTGCTGCAAAGGATTTGTAACCAAGTATTAAGAAGGGAAAGTTTGATTTATGATTATTATTCTGTCCCATTACCTTTGGTCCCTTAACAAGTGGGAGGCACATCTGCAAACTGCTGTAAGTCCTACACCGTTCACCTGAGTTGGATGTACATACCCTCAAATTAAAGCTGACAGTCTGCAGTTAAAGCACATTGTGTTTGTTTCATTCCAACTCCATTGTGGTGGTGTATAGAGCCAAAGATGTTAGCATTGTCTTGCTGTCCCAATATTACTGGACCTGACTGTATATTAAAGGGATAGTCTATTGGAAAATAGGAATGCAGAGTGATGGCAATGTTCTATATCTATACAGGGATAGCAGCAACGAAGAGGAATCCTGGACACCAGAATGAGAGAAAAAAAAAATAAGGCAAGGATTTATTACAAATGAATATAAAATAGAATAAAAAGGCCATCACGTTTCAACTGTCAGTACAGACTTCCTCAAGGGTAAACAGTATACACACAATAAAAAACGAATCTCTTTTTATACGTAGTTACGGGGCGCTGCCACCTCGCTGTTATCATTGGCACAGCATCGGCACAGCAATCTGTGGTCCAATCATAGTTACATAGTTACATACAGGGTTATTCAGAGAAAGGTGAAACTCTGGAGAACCTTTGGAGAAGTGAAAATTCTAGGTCAAAATAGCCAAATCCAGAAAAAGTCTCTCATTTATCTCACTTTCCAAATCGACTATTTTGATCTAGAATTTACACTTCTCCAAAAGTTCTCCAGAGTTTCACCTTTCTCTGTATAACCCTGTTAGTCTGAAGAAAGACATGCGTCCATCAGGTTCAGCCTGTCACACATCACTTACTGCTGTTGATCCAACAGAAGGCAAAAACCCCAGTCTGAAGCGCTCGCTAATATGCAACACACTGGGAAAAAATTCCTTCTTGACCCCAGAATGGCAGTCAGATTTCTCCTTGGATCAAGAAGCTTTTACCCACATATTAAATACTATAACCCTTAATATTCTGTGTCTGCAGGAAGTCATCCAGTCGCTTTTTAAAAGTCTGTACAGTCTCTGGCCCAACCACCTCAACAGGCAGAGAATTCCACAGCTTTATTGTTCTCACTGGAAGATAACGCTTCTATGCTTTAGGCTGAATTTTGTTTTGTCCAATCAGAGCTGCTGATGTTTACATGTCAAGTGAGAACAGAAGAGCCAGCCTATAGGAGACCGGCAATGCCCAGCAGAGGAACATGATAGGTATGCTTCAATTCCTGAATAAGCGCTAGTTCAAGAAATGCATTTATATCCAGGAATCCAGAAACACAAGACTGAAAATTTGAGAGATTAGGTAAAAAGTCAATAAAAAGCCAAAACATGCGCTGACTCTTCAGAAGACTATCTGGATATGCTAGGTCTGACAGTACGGCTTTAACTCTTTACTTCCCTGCACAGGGATTACATCGATAAACAGATTTACATTTTTCTAATTTACAGATATTGGTTCACGTTTCTATTTTTTACATGTTATTTGCACCAATGCAGCTTAAATATCTCCATATATTCCATCCACACATTAAGCGTCACATGATTTATTTTTTATGTTTAGATTTTTGCGTATCCATTCATTGCCAGAGTGCAAATAAAAAATATTTCCCCCTATTTATCTCTGAAATGTAACAGTCGGTGCAACTCGAAACACAATTTGACCGTAGTGTCATACAAAGTATTTTAAAACTTTTAATTGACTTTAAAACATATATACAAGGACTCAGCCACTATGAATCAGCTTTTTCTCGACTCTAGTAATTAAAAACGACATAAGGAACTTGGCAACCAAGGGCATCGTAAAACGTGTCTCGCACGCGGCTCTTCCTCACCAAATTGGCATGAACCTGCGCTATGAAATGTGCACGCCTAATCCTATTAAAAGTGACCAGTCACATTTTACACTGGTCAAAAGTAACATTAATGTAATCAGTATAATTACCACAGCTATAATAATATATATTTATATGTAATTATTATAAAGCATGTTAATAACAATCTGACCGAGCAGCTAAAGCATTACAGCAGGCAGGTAGTCATTTCTAGGAATGCTTTACCTGAGAAAAGTCTGTACTTAATCCAAAAATATTTATTTAACATTTTCACTATTGGGAATTAAAGTCATACTATGGGGTTATTTAGAGAGCACGAAATGTCGCCGCAATTCCCTGCACTCCCCACCCTGCGGTGAATTCAGCATTCACCGCTGGGTCCCCGGAGTGCAGGAAAAACCTTCCGCAAGCCCGCTGCACACCCGCTGAAAACCCACTGAAAACCTGCCGGAATCGCAGCAAAAAACACGCTGAACATGTCGAAAAAAGTTGGCGAGTCGCCGATCACAGCGCAGACCAGCCGCCGGAAAAAGCCGCTGAAAAAAGCCGACAAGCTGACGATCGGGGTAAAAAAGAAACAAACAAACAAAACGCTTGAAAGTGTCAAAATTGAAACGCTGTTTGCATAAAAAGACTACTGAACGAAAATGTCTGGAATTTACACATAAGGTCCTATGAATGATAATAAAAAGGTCTGTTACAGAAAAAAGAAAGAACACTTTAACCCTTTCGCTGCTGAGGCATTTCCCGCCTCTGTGCTGAGGTCATTTTTACCGGTTTTGCTCATCATGTTTAAATGTGTTTTGAAGGCTTATTTTAGTATATGACCCAGACATATTATATATCGTTCTTTCCGTCAGACTGGGCAGATTCATAATATGTCATTATTATATGTATACGTCATGACCTGTCTGTATATTATAACAAAAAATGCAATAAAATATGTATTTTCAATAATTTACAACGTGTAAAGTGTTTTTTTTTCACATTTTAAGATGCGAGCAATTGCGGTTATATTTTGTATGGGGTGCGCTTGTTAAAAAAATTAGAGATGGGGTCTCGTTACATTTCTTTTTGGGGAAAATTACGTGATTTTTAACAAACGCACCGCATACAAAAATCGTTAGTGCAGCATCATTGTTCACATTATAATTGAAAAGAGAACAATATTGCTGCATTAACAAACCGAAAGAAAGAAAAAAAAACTTGTTTATTTTTTTTTATAATTTTTTTTTTAAAATATATATTTTTTTTTTAAAACTTTTTTTATACTCATGTTTGGTATTGTTGGAACGGCCATGCTCTGGCTGATCCAACAATACCAAACATTAACCCCTAACTGCAACTTTTCATTGCTGTTCGGTGTCTCTGAATTATTAACCATTGCTTCTCTATGGGGATTTCACTGCCGTCGAACAGGCACTTTACTTGCTGGCAGTTTTCCAAAATTAGGCGAACCGCCTGCTCTCTGAATAGCCGAATGGCCAGGAAATGTCCCCGTACGAAGAAATTCACTGTGACATTTCAGGGCCAGATCAGCGCTCTCTGAATAACCCCTTCCGTGGATAGTAGGGTTCCATTATTTTTTTTTTGCCCTGATTCATTGGATGCTGCTGAGTGACAGCCTCTGTCTAATTATTCTTTATTTCATTTTGTTATTTAAGGGGATTTTACTCACCCTTTGTCTTTCGCCACGCACAGCTCCTCGTCTTCGGCTCAGGAATTCCCGAACCAGGAGGCCCCTGAAGCTTTTCTGTGCAATCTGCACTCCTACACACCTTGCATAGTGTAGGAACCGCAAGTTGCGCGGTGCTACAGGACTTGCTTACTTTACGTATGCAAGTTCTGAAGCCTCTGTGCAGTACGGTGGATCAGAGCTGCGCACATGGTCATGTTTGGTAACATTGGAAAGACTAGACTTTCACCTTTCCCCTTCCACCTCTTATGATGACAGCATAGGGTGTATACAACTGGACATACAGGCAGGGCCGGATTTGCATCTCAGGAGTCTGTAGGCACAGAAATGTGGAGCGCCCCTACCACCCCCGCAAACAACAACAAACAAAGATCGACATTAGTTTTGAAATATTTGTTTTGGGGCAAACTAGGGGAAAAAAACCTGAAAAACAGTTTCTCTCTGCGTCAAATCAAAAGAAGGGGCAGAATCTGTTGTCTTAGTTGTGTTAGGGCAGCGGCAATGTTTGTTTTATATGTAAAAGCATATATTGCCTCTGCTGGAGAACAGAAAAAAAAATGCATTTAGCATTTACTTTTTATAAAAAATTTATTTTTTCACATTACATGGTCGTGTTTGGTATCATTGTAAAGACCAAACTCTGACCTTTCCAGTGACACCTCACTTAACCTTGTGCGCAGTACAATTCAGTAATGCAGGTTCCAAAGTCCCCCTGTCTCTCCTCACTGCAGGGTCACGGTCTAGGTTGTCAATGAAACAATGCGTTGCATCATCAGCTCCACACTTGCTGGCAGGGAGGGAAATGAGAAGGTGAGTTAACGCAGCAGCACTGTTCACTTTATAATTGTAAACTGTATAATATTGCTTTGAAAGAAGATGAGAACAGCGCCTATACAATACGCCACATCCGTGGGAGGCTGATGACACACCAAAAAAAGAAAGCACCCAAAGGGAATCGTGGGTGAAGAGGGCAATATAAATGGAACAATTTACCCTGTATGTTCTTATATCCAATGTGGACAGGTGATGGTCAAGGTACATGAAAAATAAATGAAGAGACACATATATGGCACAGCATGTCTGTACATTAATACCAGGTAGGTACGTGAGGGGAATAAACTCACATGTGATGGAGCCTGTGCAATAAAGGCTCAATATGAACGCAGTGGGTCTCTTCAAGGATGACCCCGTCCCGTCCTCATTTAGTTCCAAAGGTTACTTGCATGGACCATACATAGGATAAAGCAGACACAGACCATGGTACAGCATTGTAAACCACAGATATATAGGCCAGATGGTCGTAACACTTACGTGGTAATGAGCCTGTGCAAATTCACTGGCTCCGTATATGCGCCTGGGTGTAAATAGGGATACACCAATCCCCTTTCGTTTGGTGAAAAAGACTGATAGACTCTCCACCATAAAGTGAAAAAATGTATTTAATATACAAATAAAAACAAATGGATAAAACCAAAACGCGTTTCACTGCCAGCGCAGCTTCATCAGTTGGTATCAAAATAATTGATAATTATTTTGATACCAACTGATGAAGCTGCGCTGGCAGTGAAACGCGTTTTGGTTTTATCCATTTGTTTTTATTTGTATATTAAATACATTTTTTCACTTTATGGTGGAGAGTCTATCAGTCTTTTTCACCAAACGAAAGGGGATTGGTGTATCCCTATTTACATCCAGGCGCATATACGGAGCCAGTGAATTTGCACAGGCTCATTACCACGTAAGTGTTACGACCATCTGGCCTATATATCTGTGGTTTACAATGCTGTCCCATGGTCTGTGTCTGCTTTATCCTATGTATGGTCCATGCAAGTAACCTTTGGAACTAAATGAGGACGGGACGGGGTCATCCCTGAAGAGACCCACTGCATTCATATTGAGCCTTTATTGCACAGGCTCCATCACATGTGAGTTTATTCCCCTCACGTACCTACCTGGTATTAATGTACAGACATACTGTGCCATATATGTGTCTCTTCATTTATTTTTCATGTACCTTGACCATCACCTGTCCACATTGGATATAAGAACATACAGGGTAAATTGTTCCATTTTTATTGCCCTCTTCACCCACGATTCCCTTTGGGTGCTTTCTTTTTTTGGTGTGTCATCAGCCTCCCACGGATATGGCGTATTGTATAGGCGCTGTTCTCATCTTCTTTCAATACATGTACTTCTTTTGGGTTTTTGGGAAAGACCCACGGAGAACATAGCTGCCGTACTACTTCACCACTGTGTTATCATCTCCTCCACCATCTGCCACCCCAGCGCCCCCTAATATTGTTGTTATAATTGTATAATATTGCTGTCAGAAAAAAAAAGAGAAAATATAATTTTATTTGTCATTTTATTTTTACATAAATCTAACCTGGTTATATTTGATATCATTGGAAAGAGCATACTCTGGCCTTTCCAATGATACCTTATATGCCCCTCTAGCCCTTAGGGCTCCAGAGATACAGTGGTCTAAATAATTTAAAAGAAAAAGTTACAGTGCAAGGCACCCCCTTGTGGCAGGCATCTGTAGGCGCATGCCTACTCTGCCTAATTATAAATCCAGCCCTGCACACAGGGGTACGAAGTGTAAGTGAAATGCCCTGATTTTCGGTGATTCGGTTCAACAGGTTTAAACAGGCAAATCCCATTGGATTCAATGTAAAAAAAGTAATATAATTTAAATTTTATTTTAAATAAGTTTATTATTTTCGTTTCCAGCAAAAATCCTTTTTTTTCTTTTCTTTTTTAGAACACCTTTTTGTATTTTTGTAGACAACATTTTTTTGCCCAATTTCTTTTAACATGCGTTTTTTTAAAATTCTGTAAGACCTTTTAATTCATTTTTAAAGGACCGTTTTTATTATTTACACACATTTTAATGCATTTTTATTGGTTTAAACACCTATTAGCTCATGAGAATAGGAGAGTTCCATTTTTTATTTATTTTTTGGCAGTTTGGTGGATTTTGCTAAGGCCAGTTCTCCCCTCTTCAGTGCTTTTCACGACGTTCGGCAACTTTTTCTTGAGGCTTCTGAGACTCCATCTTCACCGCACTACGGTGACCCTACGGTGAATTCACCTTTGTTTTGGCAACATGGAATCACCGATGTTCACCGCAGTGAAAAGCTTTGTGAATAACCCTTTCGTTTTTTTTGTAAATATGTGACAACAGAATCTTGTCATTGAGTAGAATGAGGTATCTCCAACTCTGTGAAACACACTTTGTATCAGCATCTCCATGGAATGTTGGTTCCGCCAGCTGACTATACGTTCAGTGGAGCAATAATGTGTAGCATTTCACCATGTAGACTATTATCAGTGCATTTTTTATTCTTAACAATGAACACCACTCCTGTGACCAAATATCTGAAAGTGATTAACAGACATTATTATATCACAAATTAAAGTCATTACTATCACTTTATGTAGTAAATAATACCATGCGGAACGGAAACAAATTGCTCCACATTCTAATCCTTTACCATCTCTCCCAGACAGAAGCAGAGCTATTATTTAGGTGCGATAAGCTCCTGTTCCAGAATAACCACTTGCTGTCCTCTTCCCATGTACACATGACATTTAGTACATACATAATTAACGTAATAAGAGTGGCGTGGCTACAATGTTTTTCTCTCCATTGTGATGCTGCGATGCTGGAAATGCAGGCTCAGCCATCTCTGATAATTCTCCCCACCCCTTAGCTAAGTCTTTAGGTGATGAAGCATGTTGGTTTCCCCCATAAAACTGATGTTTTGAAGTAGGTATTCTCCTTGCTTAGTGTGTAGCCTCTCATATTGGCGTGTAACCTCTCATACCTCTGATATTCTGCAACACAATGGGTGTTTACTAACCATCAAACTAATCCCAGGGCTGGATTTATAATTAGGCAGAGTAGTCATGTGCCAACAGGCTCCTGCCACAAGGGGGCGAAGTAAAAATAAAAAATAAAAAAAAATCAGCAATCCTTTAGACCCCAGTATCTCGGGAACCCTACAGGCTAGAGGAACATATAAGGTATCGTGGGAAAGGTCAGAGTATGGTCTGATCTTTCCAGTGATACCAAAAAAGACCAGTGTTACTTAAAATTAAAAGTAACACATTAATAAAACTATAATATTTTTTATTCCGTTCATTTCTAACGCAGCAATGTTGTTCACTTAGTGCAGCGTCATTGTTCACTTTATAATATAACTCACCTTCTCATTTCCCACGCCGCCAGCAATTTTTTTTTAACATTTAAAAAAAATATTGAACCATTGCTGAAAATAAAGCTACATCAAAAAATGAAGCGGTAAAAAAGTCACGTCTTGAAAAAGACCATCAGCCACAGCCATATTTTGATGCCCAGAATTTTGGAAACCCGGGCCGAAGTGCCGCATCATTTCCCATAGCCAGGGTTAGAAATTAGGGTTAGGTTAATATTTGTGCTTGTTTTAGGGTTAGGTTACCAATTGTTTTTGCTTTAGCATTAGGGTTGACCTGAGCCCTAACATTCTGCTTTATTTTTGCTTCATTATAAGGAAACAGGTTTTGCCCCTTTTTTAATGTGACTGCAGGAAGAAGAGAAACTGGTTTTCAGTTTTTTTAAAATGTAATTTTTTTTTGTTACCCCCAAAACAATTTTTTTTTCGGGGGGGTGTTCCTGAGATTTGTGCCTACAGGCTCCGGAGGTGTAAATACAGCACTGATTAGTCCTAAAAAAGATGTGAGGGAACTCTCCAAGATTTCTGCTCCTCAATTAAGCTTTGACATGTTGCGTCTAACCCAGCACACCTCATGCAAATTTGATATCAATATTTAATGTAAGGATAGGCTGGGTTTTTAGGGAATCCGTTTGATAATAGTAATTCATATCATATATTTTAGTGACTTGATTAGGAAAAATATGAGAGCAACCTAATAAAAGCTTCTCCGTGTGCAGGCCAAATGGGAGCTCCGTTCCCTCTGAGAAAATTGGGGAGGAACGGCATTCCCATGTTTCGGGGCATTGTTCCTAAATGACACTAAGTAAATAGTTTCTGCATGGACAGATTAGCAAAATAACTTGTGGTCTCGTATGGGTAATATGAGGTTAAAACCCATAGGCAATAAACTGTAACACCATAGCCCCTCTGTCACTCAGTCCCTCTGAATGACGGTGTGTTTTTTGGGAAAGTGGCCTACTGTCCTTGGGTTGGTCAGAACTTACCTCTCTGTTTAGTATTTCCCTGTTCCCTGGAGTGTTCATCAGGCCCCTTTCCGCTGGTGACTGGAGAAAGGTCTCACCACAGTTAGACACCTGCTGTTACGAGGAACTCCGGTAACTATAGACTACTTGAGAGAAGCATTCCACCAGCCTGTAACGACTGAAGGATAAAATGGGATAACCTAGACACAGAACTAAAAACCTCTTTGCCAAGGAGCGGTACCAGTCTTTAATTCGACTGGGTTTCGCAATGATGGCAATGAGAAAGCCCACAATGTGCCGGATTACCGGTCCATGAGATAGCCCACAATGTGCGCGATTACCGGTCCATGAGAAAGCCCACAATGTGCCTGATTACCGGTCCATGAGAAAGCCCACAATGTGCCTGATTACCGGTCCACAAGAAAGCCCACAATGTGCGAGATTACCGGTCCATGAGAAAGCCCACAATGTGCGAGATTACCGGTCCATGAGAAAGCCCACAATGTGCCTGATTACCGGTCCATGAGAAAGCCCACAATGTGCGAGATTACCGATCCATGAGAAAGCCCACAATGTGCCGGATTACTGGTCCTTATTGTGACTGCATTTATAACAGGTCACGATATAGGTAATAAAGGGACAGGAACCTAAATAAGTGGAAACCAGTCGTGAGTGGGAAATGGATTACGAGGAAGTCAGAAAGACTGTGCACAATGCAGCACTGTCCTAAATATGTGCCGCGTGCAGCTTGCTCACCAGCTGGCGTGCAGGCCCGTCATTCACTAACGCGGGACAGTTTGATCTCAAGCCGTTCCCTTGCAGCCAATGAAGTGCGCGGCGTGTCAGCAGCATAGACGAGCCGGAGGAGGGCCCCACCGCAGCAGTGGACAGAGGGGTGTACTAGTGTGCCCCGTCTGACATTAAGACCCTCCCACCGGAACAACCTGCCCGGTGGTAAGGTAAAAAATAGGGAACTGTATTTTTCAATTGAATATCCCTTTAATAGGAGGCAGAAATAAGACCAAACCATCTAAATGACCTCCACCATAACAGATGCAAGACCAAACCATCTAAAACACATGTTGCGTGAGGAGGACACATAGTAGTAAGGTAGGAATCAGAACATGATGAATTCTCTAGGGATGGAAAGTGTATAGTGATATTCTTCTGTTTACGTTGTACTGTATTGTATCCCATGTAACAATGCAAATCCCTGTGTCAGCCTCATTTCCGGGGTTGTGTTCTGGTTTAGCTTGTTGGATAAGATTTTCTCCATGTTCTTACACGAAAGTCCTAAAAGATAATTAATGTGCAATCATAATGATTCACCACAACACCGCAGGTACTTTTATCTATGGGATAACTCTGTTTGCGACCGATCTTAGAAATTACTCTTTAATGATATCAACATTGATGGTTATATATACAGTGGCAAGAAAAAGTATGTGAACCCTTTGGGATTACGTGGAGTTTTGCATGAATTGGTCATAAAATGTGCTCTGATCTTCATCTAAATCACAACAATTTGAAAAACACAGTCTGCTTAAAAATAATACAACACAAACATTATATGTTTTCATGTTTTTATTGAACAGAACATGTAAACATTCACAGTGCAGGGTGGAAAAAGTATGTGAACCCCTAGCCTAATGACTTCTCCAAGAGCTAATTGGAGCCAGGAGTGAGCCAACCTTGAGTCAAATCAGTGTGATATTATTGGATGTGTTGCTGAAAGCTGTCCTGCCCTTTAAAAACACACACCAGTTTTGGGTTTACTGGTTTCAAGAAGCACTGCCTGATGTGAACCATGCTTCGCAGAAAAGAGCTCTCAGGAGACCTACGATCAAGAATTGTTGACTTGCATGAAGCTGGAAAGGGTTACAAAAGTATCTCCAAAAGTCTTGATGTTCATGTGTCCACGGTAAGACAGACTGTCTACAAATGGAGAAAGTTCAGCACTGTTGCTACTCTCCCTAGGCGTGGTCTTCCTGTTAAGATGACTGCAAGAGCACAGCGCAGAATGCTTAATGAGGTAAAGAAGAATCCTAGAGTGTCAGCTAAAGACTTACAGAAATCCCTGGCACATGCTAACATTTTTGTTGACACATCTACAATAATGAAAACATTAAACAAGAATGGAGTACATGGGAGGACACCACGGAGGAAGCCATTGCTGTCCAAAAAGAATGTTGCAGCACGTTTGAAGTTTTCAAAATAGCACCTGGATGTTCCACAGCACTACTGGCAAAATATTCTGTGGACAGATGAAACCAAAATTGAGTTGTTTGGAAAAAACACACAACACTATATGTGGAGAGAAAAAGGCACAGCACACCAACATCAAAACCTCATCCCCACTGTAAAACATGGCGGAGGGAGCATCATGGTTTGGGGCAGCTTTGCTGCCTCAGGGTCTGGACGGATTGTTGTCATTGATGGAAAAATGAATTCCAAAGTTTATCAAGACATTTTGCAGGAAAACGTAAGACCATCTGTCCGCCAACTGAAGCTCCGCAGAGGATGGGTGATGCAACAGGTCAATGACCCAAAGCATACAAGTAATTCAACAAAAGAATGGCTTCAACAAAACAAAATACGCCTTCTGGAGTGGCCCAGTCAGAGTCCTGACCTCAACCCGATTTAAGGTCATGCCACAGCATTTCAGAGAGCGATTCACACCAGACATCCCAAGAATATTGCTACACTGAAACAGTTTTGTGAAGAGGAGTGGTCCAAAATTACTCCAGATCGTTGTGCAGGTCTGATCTGCAACTACAGGAAACGTTTGGTTGAGGTTATTGCTGCCAAAGGAGGGTCAACCAGTTATTAAGTCCAAAGGTTCACATACTTTTTCCACCCTGCACTGTGAATGTTTACATGGTCTGTTCAATAAAAACATGAAAACATATACTGTTTGTGTTGTATTATTTTAAGCAGACTGTGTTTTTCAAATTGTTGTGACTTAGATGAAGATCAGAGCACATTTTATGACCAATTCATGCAAAACTCCACGTAATCCCAAAGGGTTCACATACTTTTTCTTGCCACTGTACTTGCATGAATACAGGTTTTGTAAAATGGGGTTTATTTTAAATTTTTTTGATAAATGTAAGAAGACATTGTGAACTCAACAATATGAAGAACATAATGCTACATCAAACAGATAATTTAAACAACGTAACATCATCTGGTGACATTAAGAACATTTATTTTCTATTAAAAACACATCACACGTGGCTATTCCTGTGCAGCCAGACTGTTTATTGCCGATCAGAGACCATTCAACATGGCACAAAACTATGGGCCCTTGACCAACCGAGCCAATACGTTAATGAACACATATCGGCTCTCCTCTCTCACGTACCGGCTCAATCCTCTGTTCTGACCACGCTTTGCTTGAGGCTCGGCTTTACCGGCTCCATAGTAGGGAATAACAAACTAATTCACGGTAGCATGTGGCAAATGGACGCAAGTTAGGCAAGAATGTAAAACTGCTACCACGGATGCGCAGAGTGCGCCAAGTTCAGACGCAGCGCATTTGCGATGTCCAGCACCTTGACGCACACAATGGCTTTTCATGTCCTTTTCAAATTTTTATCATTTTTCATATTAATTTTATTTTCCATAGTTACCTTTTTTTTCTACATCCGTCAAGAAAAATGGATCGTGGTGGTGCCTACAGTATCTTCCATCAGCACGTCTGTCTGTTATGCACGCACACAGAGTGCGCTCAGACAGCGTTTGTCTGACATTAGCCTTAATGTAAAAAAGTTACATAATTTTTAATCTTTTTTTAAAGTTTTTTTTTATTCTTTTCAAGAAATATCAATATAGTTTGAGCGAAAGAAACATTTAAAAGCACACATTTAAGCACGATTTGAGGAAGCGAATATTGTTCTACACCAAAAAATTGTACCCTCTATCCCATTCCCGGGTACAAAAATAGTTCATACACAATATTCCACTGGTGGAGTGCTACTTAAAATTCTTCACTAGTCTTTAGATGGGAGAACCTCAAAGAGAAAGAAAAATATATAGTGCAAAACCGCCTCTATATATGGGATTATAAAAAAACTCTGGTAGATCCCACTCACATGTTGTAGAGTCACATGTTGTCATTACCAACTGAGGAAGCCACGGATTAAGGTGAAACGCTTTTTGGTATTTTATTTGTGTATTTTCTGACAATAAATTCTTTTAATTTTATTCTGCGTCCATGGCATTACCTGAGGAGGAGATTGGGGATGTTTAGAGATCGAGTGCTCCTATAAATTACTGGCTGTCTGTCAACAAGTGCCAGGATAGGCACGCCAGCATGTGAGTTGCTTATTTTTGAATACTCTATACCTCTATTGCGATTTGGGCCGTCGGCACTATGTCCTTCTGTTTATTTTGGAGGGGTACCACCGTATTATAGAAGAGGACCCTAAGAAAAGAAGGGGGGATCACCCTTACGGATCCAAAAGCGCTGAGCTTGGAGCCTGGCTAATTGGGCTCTACAACACGTGAGTGGGATCTAGAAGAGTTTTTTTATAATCCCATATATAGAGGCGGATTTGCACTATATATATTTCTTTCTCTTTGAGGCTCTCTGATCTAAAGAATATTGAAGAATTTCAGGTAGTGCTCCACCGGTGGAAGATTGTTTATTCTTTTCAATTTCAACAAAAAGCCTTTGTATTTTTTAGAACACCTTCTTGTATATTTTGTAGGGTTTTTATACGTAATTTTTGTCTCTCATTTTTTTCAAAAGGTGTTTATTGAAAGTCAGTAACAGAAATTTTTATTTTTTTTTAACCTCCCTGGTGGTATTCCAGAGTGTGACTCGGGGTTAAATGTCACTACCGCGAACGGTAACCCCGAGCCACACTCGGGCTGGATGCATACTCACCTCCTCCTGCGCTCCCTCGCTGTCCCCTGCAGTGTGATCGCGGCGAGTTGCTTCCTGGTAAGGCTCCCTGCGAGTCACACGATGCAGGGGGTGGTACAAGGCAGCAAATTTAGAGAACAATTATAATTCACTGTATAATCCAATGTGCAATGTTTATGAACGGCCACTAGGTGGCACAACAGGATAAGAAACAGACCATACATCATCTCACCCTTGTTTTCAGACAGATTTCAGTGTTTTTTGTTGTATTTTATTGAATATCATTTATTTGCATTATTTTGGATAATAATTTTTGGGATATTAAATTATTATGTCATGTTTCAAACTTTATCGGACTCAGTGTATTTACTATTTTTTTTTTTAAACTAATTAATTTATTTATAAATGACTTTACCAGTAAGGACTCTTGATTGCACGGATTTCAGTGCGTGATTCCTAATTATTACAGGCTATGTACAAAAACACGTTTCCTTTAAAAAAAAATTGAGACGCTTTTAGACATAGAAACATAGAAAAATGTCGGCAGATAAGAACCTTTCGGCCCATCTAGTCTGCCCAATTACATGGATACTTTACCTGGATTTATCTTTTGTTTAGACACGAAATTTAGAAAAAATTAGACCGCCAGGGTGGTTAAAGGATCTCCTACTATTATTTAGACACATTTTAATACATTTTTTATTGATTTAAACAATAAACACCTATTGGGAAAATATGAGAGTTCTGTTTAATTTCATTTTTTGCAGTTCCGTGGATTTCACGATACCATTTCAGCGCTCTTCAGCGCCGTTCTCCAACTTGTTCGTGGGGCTTTGGTGTCTCCATCTTCAGCATAGTTTCGCTGAAATGGAATCACTAGAATACAAAGCACCGAAATGTCGGTGGATAACCCCTTGTGAGTATACAGTTGTGTTCAAAATTATTCAACCCCCAATGCTGTAAAGGGTTTTAGGGAATTTAGTGTACATTTGTAATTGTATTCAGAATGAAATCCTACAAGGACTTTTTAAAGAACCATATGCAACTAAAATGACATCAATTGGTTTTGTAATACAGTAGTAAATGTTTCTTTTGTGAATTCTTCATTGACACAATTATTCAACCCCTTAAAGACTACCACTCTGAAGAACAGAGGTTCATTCAAGTGTTTTCAATCAGGTATTGAAAACACCAGTGGATGTCACGGAGCAGCAATAAAGCATAATAAGCACCAATTAGGCAGCTTTAAAATGACTGTGATACTCAGCTCCTTCTAGACATTTACTGGTGTGGTTACAAACATGGTGAAGTCAAGAGAATGGTCCAGGAAGACAAGAGAAGAGGTGATTACTCTTCACAGGAAGGGCAATGGCTATAAGAAGATTGCAAAGATGTTAAACATACCAAGAGAGACCATAGGAAGCATCATTCGCAAATTCAAGGCAAAGGGCACTGTTGAAACGCTACCTGGTCGTTGCAGAAAGAAGATGCTGACTTCGACTGCTGTGCGCTACCTGAAGCGTAGAGTGGAGAAAAGTCCCCGTGTGACTGCTGAGGAACTGAGAAAAGATTTGTCAGATGTGGGTACTGAAGTTTCAGCTCAGACAATACGTAATGAAGGCTACACTGCGTAATGAAGGCCTCCATGCCAGAACTCCCAGGCGCACCCCCTTTCTGTCTCCAAAGAATAAGAAGAGTCGACTGCAGTATGCCAAAAGTCATGTGGACAAACCACAGACGTTTTGGGATAGTGTTCTGTGGACTGATGAAACAAAATTAGAACTGTTTGGGCCCATGGATCAACACTATGTTTGGAGGAGGAAGAACAAGGCCTATGAAGAAAAGAACACATTGCCTACTGTGAAGCATGGCGGGGGGTCAATCATGCTTTGGGGCTGTTTTGCTTCTGCAGGTACAGGGAAGCTTCAGCGTGTGCAAGGTACCATGAATTCTCTTCAGTACCAGGAGATATTGGATGACAATGTGATGCAGTCCGTCACAAACCTGAGGCTTGGGAGACGTTGGACCTTTCAACAGGACAATGATCCCAAGCATACCTCCAAGTCCACTAGAGCATGGTTGCAGATTAAAGGCTGGAACATTTTGGAGTGGCCATCGCAGTCACCTGACTTAAATCCGATTGAGAACCTCTGGTGGGACTTAAAGAAAGCAGTTGCAGTGCGCAAGCCTAAGAATGTGACTGAACTGGAGGCTTTTGCCCATGACGAATGGGCGAAGATACCCGTAGATCGCTGCAAGACACTTGTGTCAAGCTATGCTTCTCATTTAAAAGCTGTTATAACTGTAAAAGGATGTTGTACTAAGTACTAAGATTGAATGTCACTTGGGGGTTGAATAAAACTGATAATGATGTGAGCACAGAAAAGACATTTGTGGTTATTTCATTATAAATGTTATGTTATATTTGTCTGACCTACACGTGCCTCTTTGATTTAATTGTAAGCAAGATGACTGAATGATCAAAATCAATGTCAAACTGGCCAAAACACTCAATTTCAGTGGGGGTTGAATAATTTTGAACACAACTGTATATTTCTCAGTGTATTGTCTGCAGCACCGGCATGACCCCTGTTATGCAAGCTCGCACAGAGGTCGTAGAGGATCGCTCTTTACTCCATGAAGCCCAGTGGATTCCAGAAGCCAATACAAGCCGCGTCTTTGGGCTCCGATGCTGGTATCTTGTAGCAGCTCCCTCTGATTACTAATACAGTTTGCTTGGTTCTTACAGAGCCGGTACCAGAGGGCTGTTAAGGGTTATCGGGTCACGTAGATATTTCCTTATATCAGCACCCTATTACTAACAAGGTCAGAGGGGCTTACTGTATATCACTTTCCCTTTTTGATCACAGCCCTATGTATCGTATAGCTTGTATTGCTGCAATTCCCACTCTATATTTTTAATCCTCCTTGCGTCCTAACAAGTCGGTTCTTTATAGCGTCTAGCTCCTCTTCTTTATGAATGCAGGCTCAGCCCTCTCTCCCATCCATAACAGTTAGTTCCTTCTCATTTCGTGCCAGCATCCAGAATCCATTATTACCATTTTTCATTTCAGTCAATGCCTGCTCCATTGTATTTTTCTCTGTTTTCCCGTGATTTGTGATAGTCTTCCTTATTCCATGCTAATTCTGCATTTCCA
Organism: Leptobrachium leishanense; assembly: GCA_009667805.1. Lineage (NCBI taxonomy): Eukaryota > Metazoa > Chordata > Amphibia > Anura > Megophryidae > Leptobrachium > Leptobrachium leishanense. Next base: position 36,030,549 of record CM019064.1, read on the forward strand.
GAAACCTCATTGGGGCAAAAGGTGCCCAGATCTCAAATATTGTATGTATGTAACTTATATATAATATAAGCCTTTATGGTCTTTTCTACATGGAGACCATCCCATGCTATTATGAATCTACATGGAGGCCATCCCATGCTATTATGAATCTACATGGAGGCCATCCCATGCTATTATGAATCTACATGGAGGCCATCCCATGCTATTATGAATCTACATGGAGGCCATCCCATGCTATTATGAATCTACATGGAGGCCATCCCATGCTATTATGAATCTATATGGAGGTCAAAAAAAGTATTATGAATCTACATGGAGGCCATCCCATGGTATTATAAATACAGGTGGTAGACATCCTATGATATTAAGGATCCTTTTGGTGAACATACTATGATATTATGGATACAGGTTTAGGAAATCTCATGGTGGTATGAATCTATATTAAGCCATCCAACTGCATTGTGGATCAAGATAGAGGTCAACCCTCTGTATTATGGATCCAGGTGGAGGACTTCCCATGGTATTATTGGTCTGCATAGCCCCTCAAGGGTATTATACATCTACATATAGGCCACTGAATGGTACTATGGGTCCAGATGGGGCCACCCAGTGGGACTATGGACCTACATGGAGGCCACTGAATGGTATTATGGACTTACAGCTAGGCTATTCTGTGGTATTATAGATCAACATGGAGACAACCACATGGTATTATGGATGTATATGGATACAACCACATTGTATTTTGGATGTAGATTGAGGCATCCACATGGCATTATGGACCTGAATAGGGCCACCATCATATTAGGTGGAATGCTTGATGTCCCCAGACTTTCGGAGTTCTGTTACTAACATCAGTATTCACTTCGTAAATGATAATGATGTTGAGTTTGTGCCATGATGAAGATGTACCATGTGTCTACGGTGGCAGCCACAATTACTGTATCTAGCAGATATCTCATGGCATATGGGGAGTCACAACTTCAAGTAGCCAACGTGCCAAAAGCTTCAGCCATATAAGCGTTATATCACTTAGTCCCTAGGAAATGTTACTTTGACTCAGAGACACATAAACATATCAAATCATGAAACCTAAGAAACCTCATGATTCCTTGTAGCTTCATGTCACTAGAGGGAGCTAATGTCACTGCTAGCGAGTGCAACGAACGTTGAGTATCCACTTTGTTATTCCTCTCTTTCTAGAGACTGTTTACCCATTTAAATTCTCACAACAGTATTTGACACTAAAGGGATTATTCCCTAAATGCCGGTGTTTGGCGATTTTTGCAAATACCGGCAAAAATCACCAATATACACCGGCATTTCAGATAACTGAAATCCAAGCAGCAACAGTTTAAGCTGCAGTTTGTAGCTTTCTTGTTCAGCTTTCGTTGTTTGGATCCTATTTTTGTGCAATCCCAGCATTTGTCAGCACCGCAGTACCAGCAGTTTTTTGCCGGTATGTGCAACAAAGGCAAACACCGGCACTTAGTGAATAACCCTTTTAGTATCTAAAGAGGAGGAACAGTGTGTGTGGTTTGGTAGGGTAGCAAGAGTTTGCTACAATTTCATTTACCCTATAGGTTCCCTTTCTTATTCAATATGCATGTGCTTTAATAAAAAAATATTCCTTTTGGACTACACATACATTGAGGGATTTATAATTACGAGAAACATGGGCCCTATTACAATCATAACGCTAATGTTAGTGCTCACCTGTGTGAGCGTTAACGTTAGCCCTGGTGGCCTTAGCGCAGGTGCACCATATTACAATCCGAACGCTAACGTTAGTTATTCGGATCTTGCGCTTTTCAGTGTGATCTTAATGTACTCTGCGCTCCCTATGCTTAACATGGGGAGCACAAAGTGTTAATTAGCGTTAAGATTACAAAGTCCTAACGCTAACTAAGCCCCTCTGCGGTTAACTCCAAAGTTAACCACAGCTAGGACCTGGTGTTAACGGATTCCGCTTCTGCAGAATCAGTCAGCACCAGCAGAAAATCCCCCCAAAAATCACGTACTCACCTTCCATCTGCGGCGAGAATGGCAGCTCCATCTTCTCCTTCTTGCCGCTGGGGGCAGTGAGAGACTTGGGGGGAAAAAGTCCCTCAGTCTACCTCTGCGAATCACTACGCCCACCAGCCGGATCTCGCGAGGCGAGATCCTGCAGGTCATGTGACCGTCAGCGTCAGTCTCACTGTATGAAATCCTATGGACGCCATGGAGGCGACGCTTGCGCCGTGTTACTGTGCAGGCTGCTGGATTAGCGCCTGCACCGTAATATCAGGTGCAGGTTTTTCTCCTTAGTGTCCCCGTTTTAGCGTGATGACTATAATATGGGCCATAGGGTTTTATTACTCAATGCACTGGTTTTCTAGGACTAGTTGTCTGCTCCTAACTGAATTATTATATATATTTTTTAAATTCTTTCCTTTTTATTTCTGTTTTTTTGAATACACTATATAGACAAAAGCATGGGACGCGCTTCATAATGATTGAATTTAGGTGTGTCATTCAGAACTATGGCCACAGGTGTATAAATCGCACCCCTAGCCCTCAAGTCTGCATTTACAAACATTTGTGAAAAGCATGGGTCGTTGTGAAGAGCTTCTTTTTTATTCCAGCATGTCCGTGCCCAGTGTTCAAAGCAAGGTCCATAAAGACATGGGTGGAGGAGTTTGGTGTGTAAGACCGGCCAAACAGAGCCCTGACCTCAACCCCATTGACCACCTTTGGGAGCTGTGACTTCTTGTCGAACATTACTGCCTGACCTCACAAATGTTCTACTGGATGAATGGACAAAACTTCCCCCAGAAGCAGCCAAATCCTTGTAGAAAGCCTTCCCAAAAGAGTGGAAGCTGTTATAGCTGCAAACGGAGGACCAACTCCATAATAATGTGATGTCATAAGACTCCATGTTGGTGTAATGGTGAGATGTCCCAATACTTTTGTCCCTCTAGTGCAGTGGTTCCCAACCGCGGTCCTCAAGTGCCCCTAACAGATCAGGTTTTCCATATATCTAAAGCACAGCACAGGTGATATGATTTGCTGCTCAGTGATTGCGGGATTCAGTCTGCTTTTCTCCAAGGTAATCCTTAAAATCTGGCCTGTTAGGGGGACTTGAGGATCACGGTTGGGAACCACTGCTCTAGTGTAATAAAAGGCTAAGACCATATTATAACAACATTAAAAAGTTAAGAATTAATAGTATCTGACCATTCTCTTACATCCACCAACTGTTTGAGGTCCAGCAGCATACCTCGATTTATTGTATGTATCAGTTTTTCTGGCTAGGTAATCCTGCCATCGCTAATTTGTAGCTGATTTAGGGCTCTATTAACTGCTTTGCGCAAACGTTAACGCGTGCGCAAAAACGCATTAACGCAAGGGGAAAAACCCTTTGCACAGAACGTCGTATTACAATGTCAGCGCAAAAATTGCACGTTAACGTCTACCGCTGGTGAACCTGCACAAACCCTTTGCGAGCGTAATGTACTTTGCGCATTCCTATACTTAACATTGTGAGCGCAAATGCGTTTGTGCGCTGTTACGCCGATGGTATTACAATCTATGCCCAAAATTTAACGGACAACGTTTGCGCGCATTATTTTAACGTCTTTTAACCACTTCAATGCAGAGGACGCGCTCAGCGCGTCCTCCGCATTACTGCTGGTATGCGGAGGACGCGCTGAGCGCGTCCTCCCATTGGGGTCAGCGTTCGGCCGGGTTCCGGCCGATCGCTGGCCCCCCTGGTGCGGGCTGACATCCTCGATGTCAGCCCAGCATCCGGAACCGCAGCCGCTGAAATTAGGTGTCATCGCGGCAGCGCGATGACACCTAATTCAGGCGCCCCCCCCGCATGTGCGGAGGAGGCGCCTGAAAGGGAGGGGGGGAGGTCCTTCGGACCTCTCTCCCTCCCGATCGGCGGCGTTGCGGGGGTTAACCCACTCACCATTTGGAAGGGCACAGCCTGCCCTTCCAAATGGTGCCTGGCATTAACCCCTGGGGAGCTGGATCGCGAATCGGCGCTGAAAAGCGCCGGTTCGCGATCCTTTCCCGGAGCTGGCCGACATCTTGGATGTCGGCCAAGCCTCCGGGAACTCCCCCTGAGGACTGGCGTCATCGTGCATAGCACGATGACGCCAGTCCTAGAGTTAACCCCTAACTGCCACCAACGGTGGAGATAGGGAGCTCCAATGAACTCCCTATCTCCCGATCCGTGGCAGCTAGGGGTTAAAAGAGCATGGCCGTTCCAACGATACCAAACTCGAATGTGAAAAAAGTTTTTTAAAAAAAATTAAAATTAAAAATAAAAATATATTTAAAAAAAAACTATAAAAACAAAACAAAACTTTTTTTTTCTTTTTTTTGGTTCGTTAATGCAGCAATATTGTTCCCATTTCAATTATAATGTGAACAATGATGCTGCACTAACGATTTTTGTATGCGGTGCGTTTGTTAAAAATCGCGTAATTTTCCCAAAAAAAAAATGTAACGAGACCCCATCTCTAATTTTTTTAACAAGCGCACCCCATACAAAATATAACCGCAATTGCTCGCATGTTAAAATGTGAAAAAAAACACTTTACACGTTGTAAATTATTGAAAATACATATTTTATTGCATTTTTTGTTATAATATACAGACATGACATAACGTATACATATAATAATGACATATTATGAATCTACCGAGTCTGACGGAAAGAACGATATATAATATGTCTGGGTCATATACTAAAATAAGCCTTCAAAACACGTTTAAACATGACGAGCAAAACCGGTAAAAATGACCTCAGCACAGAGGTGTGAAAAGCCTCAGCAGCGAAAGGGTTAAAAGCTGGTGGTAATAATGGCAAATCTGATCGTCCCATATTATACACCAGCCCAAAACAAAAAAATACAGCACAGTATAGTTACACATTCTACACATACCCAAACAATAAAATGGAGAGGTTGTGCGTGTTTTTATTATTGCTGCAACATATATACTCAGATTGATTTTGACAGGCGCAAAAACTTAGTCGGAGACAATTGTGGTTCTTAATTCTGATTGGCTGAATCGTGTGAAAAAACAGCCCGCCCACCGATTTCTGCGCGAGCTCGTTTTTGCACATCTTTTTTACCTGCGTTATTTTTCGACGAATGGAAAAATGCGCTCGGATTTTAATACCAGCGTTAATTTACGCACGTTAACGTTTAACACTGCGCGCAAAAAATATAGCGTGAAGCAGTTGATAGAGCCCTTAGCTTTTCCGCCTCAGGTGTCTGGAGAGGAATCTTCTACATCTCCCCGACAAGACCCAATAAGGAACAAAACGATCGTCGGTGGCTTCCTGTATCTCTTGTGCAGACGGGACTTCCTTGGCATTTCATACCAGGTCCCCTTTCTGGGTGATAGCAGTCTGATTAGGATATGGTATAGCCTTTCCTGTAGTGGTGCCATTGAACTAAAACCTTGTGGGACCCGAGCGGGGACTCACCATAGGGCATATACTTTCATATACTTTGATATAGTTTGATATGCTTTGTTTTTGCTCACTATAAATGTAAAGGACTAAACAGACTTGGAGCGCTTGCCTAGAGAAGAATCGGATATAATCTCCTAACAAAGCATAACAAGGCCGAAACGATTGATCGGGGTTGCGGTATCTCTCCTGTAGAGGACGTTTCCTCGGCACTGTAGTTGTGGCCGCTCTTTTTGGGTGCTATCAGTCTGATTTGCATATTGTATAGCTTTTTCTGTAATGGCAGCATCGGGCTAAAACCTCATTATGAACAGGATCTCACCATAGGGCAGGCTAATCAAACTGTCGTCCTTTTTCCGTGTACTCTTCAAACTGATTTTGTTCTTGTTTTAATATATGGATTAAAATGTGGCCACGAGGAATCATTAACGTCTGATCTGATAACGCTGCGAATATGAAACGTACTAGGCAATTTTTCCTTCCGACAAGGAAAAACCATTTGGGCAAACCATTGGGTAAAATGACCATTAGAAAGTTTTATAGAAAGTATAGAAACGCCAATCATGTAACACAATGAAGCCTGATGTAAGTATAATGTGTGAAAAGAAAGGAAACGCCGGTTATTGGACTTATTAACCTTCCAGTCTGGGTTTCCTATCGGACAATCAGAGGAGTGATTTTGCACGGTGAGGACATCACAAGACCGTCTGCTTAGAGCAGCTCCTTGACTCCGATAAAGGTTTTCTCAGCTGGAACTTTTGTAACTGAGAGATGATTGTCCGTTGACTGGCATAAGCCCTTATGGGTCATAAAGCCATCTCGAGCGCTCTTTTCATCCACTGTAACAGCTGACGATAACAGGTCAGGATAAAGTGCTTAAATTGTCAGAAAGCAGAGTGATTACTTAACTGTAAAACTGCTCGGCGCCATTAAAAATCTTCGGAAAGCTCGGAGCTCTGCAAAAAAATGAAAAACGACTGAAAGTAACTAGAAGTAAAAGTAGCTCAGAGAGAAGAAAAGTGAGAAAGTTGCCTGGAAGATCGAGGAACTATACAGAGTGTCCATAAAGTCTCTTTACAATTGGAAAATTTATTACAAAGGCAAATGAAAAGACAGATAAGTGAAAATTATTACAAAATGAGACGTATATTTTTAAGGTTTTTTTGCCTCATTTAATACACCTCTATATGGGCACCATTAGTTGCACGAAGCACATCAAGACGGTACTGGATTTCTTGCCATGTTCGCTGTAGCATCCCCTCATCAATGGTGTTATGTTAAAGATACGGTGTATGGAAGAAAGGTACGGGATGTCACTAATCTAAAGCAGAGGATCACTGATGCCATCGTCACCATTGATGAGGGGATGCTACAGCCAACATGGCAAGAAATTCAGTACCGTCTTGATGTGCTTCTAGCAACTAACGGTGCCCATATAGAGGTGTATTAAATGAGGGGGAAAAACCTTAAATATATACGTCTCATTTTGTAACAATTTTCACTTATCTGTCTTTTCATTTGCCTTTGTAATAATTTTTGCAATTGTAAAGATACTTTATGGACACCCTGTACAAACCTTGAATGAATCACCAGCAATTTACTGGATTGGCGATAAACGGGAGTATTCTGTCACTAGCGTCGCTGGGTGGGGGCGGGGAGTGTGGCCCGCACCAGGTGACGCCCGCCTTTAGGGTGACATCAAAGACTTTAATTTTTGAACTGGCCGCCGCACCGGCGGCCAGTTCAAAAATGAAAGTCTTGGGCGGACTGGCCCATTGGGCCCTCGGGCGCTGCCCGAGGACCCGCAGATCAGTGGGGACCCAGTTTTGTAAGGGACGTTAACTTCCGACCACGGCAGGGAAACAAAGAAACCGCCTCGTCGGCGGCGCTCCAGTGTGCCTTCCTGGGCCCCACGTGCACCCTGCATTGACGCCGCCCCCTCAAATGAAGCACGCGCATCACATGGGGGGTGGCGTCAATGGAGGGTGCACGTGGGGCCCAGGAAGGCACGCTGGAACGCCGCCGACGAGGTGGTTTGTTAGTGTGCCGCCGTGGTCGAAGTTAACATCCCTTACAAAACTGGGCTCCTGAGATGCCTGCTGGGGTCAGTATACAGTTGTGTTCAAAATTATTCAACTCCCACTGAAATTGAGTGTTTTGGCCAGTTTGACATTGATTTTGATCATTCAGTCATCTTGCTTACAATTAAATCAAAGAGGCACGTGTAGGTCAGACAAATATAACATAAGATTTATAATGAAATAACCACAAATGTCTTTTCTGTGCTCACATCATTATCAGTTTTATTCAACCCCCAAATGACATTCAATCTTAGTACTTAGTACAACATTCTTTTACAGTTATAACAGCTTTTAAACGTGAAGCATAGCTTGACACAAGTGTCTTGCAGCGATCTACGGGTATCTTCGCCCATTCGTCATGGGCAAAAGCCTCCAGTTCAGTCACATTCTTAGGCCTGCGCACTGCAACTGCTTTCTTTAAGTCCCACCAGAGGTTCTCAATCGGATTTAAGTCAGGTGACTGCGATGGCCACTCCAAAATGTTCCAGCCTTTAATCTTTAACCATACTCTAGTGGACTTGGAGGTATGCTTGGGATCATTGTCCTGTTGAAAGGTCCAACGTCTCCCAAGCCTCAGGTTTGTGACGGACTGCATCACATTGTCATCCAATATCTCCTGGTACTGAAGAGAATTCATGGTACCTTGCACACGCTGAAGCTTCCCTGTACCTGCAGAAGCAAAACAGCCCCAAAGCATGATTGACCCCCCGCCATGCTTCACAGTAGGCAAGGTATTCTTTTCTTCATAGGCCTTGTTCTTCCTCCTCCAAATAGAGCGTTGATCCATGGGCCCAAACAGTTCTAATTTTGTTTCATCAGTCCACAGAACACTATCCCAAAACTTCTGTGGTTTGTCCACATGACTTTTGGCATACTGCAGTCGACTCTTCTTATTCTTTGGAGACAGCAAGGGGGTGCGCCTGGGAGTTCTGGCATGGAGGCCTTCATTACGCAGTGTGCGCCGTATTGTCTGAGCTGAAACTTCAGTACCCACATCGGACAAATCTTTTCTCAGTTCCTCAGCAGTCACATGGGGACTTTTCTCCACTCTACGCTTCAGGTAGCGCACAGCAGTCGAAGTCAGCATCTTCTTTCTGCCACGACCAGGTAGCGTTTCAACAGTGCCCTTTGCCTTGAATTTGCGAATGATGCTTCCTATGGTCTCTCTTGGTATGTTTAACATCTTTGCAATCTTCTTATAGCCATTGCCCTTCCTGTGAAGAGTAATCACCTCTTCTCTTGTCTTCCTGGACCAATTCTCTTGACTTCACCATGTTTGTAACCACACCAGTAAATGTCTAGAAGGAGCTGAGTATCACAGTCATTTTAAAGCTGCCTAATTGGTGCTTATTATGCTTTATTGCTGCTCCGTGACATCCACAGGTGTTTTCAATACCTGATTGAAAACACTTGAATGAACCTCTGTTCTTCAGAGTGGTAGTCTTTAAGGGGTTGAATAATTGTGTCAATGAAGAATTCACAAAAGAAACATTTAAAACTGTATTACAAAACCAATTGATGTAATTTTAGTTGCATATGGTTCTTTAGAAAGTCCTTGTAGGATTTCATTCTGAATACAATTACAAATGTACACTAAATTCCCTAAAACCCTTTACAGCATTGGGGGTTGAATAATTTTGAACACAACTGTACATCCATATGTGAGCTGGGCACTGTACATCAATATGTGAGGATGGGCAAACATTTTATCTGTAGCAAATCTCACCACCCCAACTGGGTCACATTGTTTAAAGTTGCTCCCTTGCTGGACATCCGTTCTCCCACCAGAGTTCTTTCATGCCAAAGCTTAAAGGGATACACCAGGCAATATGACCACCTCAGCTTTTTAAGGTGGTCATATTGCCTGAAGTATCCCATTTTTTTCCCCAACCTTCTATCTTTTCCCGATCGGCTGATATTGCTGAGAGAAGCGGTGGACTTTACTCCGCCCTCCCAGCTGTCAATCAGCCGATCGGGTTTCAAGGTCCCCGCGTTTCGGAACTCTCGGCAAAGCTGGGACGTCATTGTGCTAGAAGCGCGATGACGTCCCACCACTCCGGCAGAGTCGCGGGAACGTGCAGGAGAAGGAGCCGGAGCCGCTGCCTCCTCCTCCTTCTCCTCCGCCAAAGAGTTTTTAGACGAGCAGGCGGGGTGAACTTCAGCTCACCTCGCCGCTCGTGAACGTGCGCTGCTCCGCGCATGCGTGGTTGAATGAGCAGGATTCCGGGAGGAAGCCTGCTGATTTGCTGATTGACTGGTTTACGTGATAGGCGCGCATGCGCGCTTTGCACGTAAACCTGTAGCCAAGTTCCAAGTTTCCACGACGGGAGAGGAAGAGGAGGGAGGTGAGTAAAAAAAAAAAAAAAAACGCCGTTGGAAAAGTGTCATTTTTAGGGTAAGTATTACATTAAAAAAAAATATATATAATATATAATATACTGAATGACTAGTTAGGGCAATAGCTTTAATATAATGTAAAAAGGGGGGGATTTTCAGACTGGAGTGTTCCTTTAAGGACAAGTGCAATGAAAGAGGTGATAGCATTCCCCAGAAATAAGATAACACTCAGAATTTAGGGTAATACATACAGATCGCCTTTAATGAGGCATATCAGCCAAATATAAACAGTACCAGGAGGGACCTGGAGACCATGGTAAATGACACCCTGCCCACCCTCTTCAAATGAACCAGACATGAAACAAAAGGGCAGATTGTAATCACAAGGTGGACATGAATAAAGTGGATAACAGCACAAACACACAATGGTCTGATAATGGGGCGATGTTTGGCAGAAAGACTAACAATGGCCATTCAAACCTTTCTCAGGTCCTTTTCGAGCTTGATAAAAGTCCTTGGACAGGACTGAATCATTGCATGTTCTCCAATGAATCTTGCTCCTATTTTTTACATACAATGACTGATCTGACTGGGTCCGTTTTGGATTTTGGTGATATCAAACTCTGCAGTGTGACCGGCATTCTTTTTTTTTCTGACGATATCAGCAGCCCGCAGTGACCATGAAAGCTGAAGGACTGGCAATACATTCCAAAGGAATGACAAGCCTCCGGATATCAACCAAAACTAAAATGTGTTATAATGATACATCTCACATGCTTGTAACATAAGACGATTGCCTTAAGTCCTGAAGATAAATGATTCGTCACCAGTAAAATGTTGCACCATGCCATGTGTGCTGACTAATGTGTTTGATCACATTTCGGGATTGCTAGCTATCTGTATTAATGAGTAGGACAGTAATGTTGTGTTTCACCTGATGCGTTATAAATAAACTAGTAATAAAAACGAGTTTACTCAGACTTAAAAAAATAAACGTATCCTCCATATTGATCTTTTTATATAATAATACAGAAGGAGAGGATCTACAAATTGAACACAGACAGTATATAGTGCAACTCTGATAAACACCGACTCACACGTGTAATTCAAGGGACACTCTACACATCCTGACTAGGGATGAGCGGTTCGGGTTCGGATGGTTCGGGGTTCGACCCGAACTTAGCCTGTTTGAGCAGATCGCGAACACCGAACATTTCCGGGTGTTTGCCGCATGTTCGACCACAATGGACCACAATGCATTTTCCCACTGGCCTGAAGCTCATAATTGGCTACAGCCTTGCACCTGACCACAGGTCTGGTGCAAGACAGGTTCAACACTATGCCAATCACCGCTCAGAGTCCTGATTGGGCAAATTTTGCCCAATCATGGGCTCACAGAGCTAAGTCCCGCAGCACACTATATAACGTTTCCAAGCAGCGCTTCTGCACGCATTTCAGAGGAGATTTCAGAGGAGATAGTTGTGTCTTGTTACTGCCGGTCTGCCATGCTACTGGGGGGGTCTGGGGGGTCTCATTTCTACCAAATATCAGGGAATTTAGGTGATGTGTGTCTTGTCACTGTGCCCGCAATTTTTTTGGGGGTTTACAACTTTGTTGAAAACATTTGTGAATTGAGGTGATCTTCTGTGTCTTGTCACACAGCCAGCAAGTTCTTTTGGGGCTCACTAATTTCTTTAAAACATTTGTGAATTGAGGTGATCTGTGTCTCGTCACACAACCAGTACCACGCTGTATTTTGGGGCTCACTAATTTCTACAAAACATTTGTGAATTGAGGTGATCTGTTGCCGATGCTAAAAGCCCAATTTTAAAGCACCTATTGTTACTTTCATCCAAAGCCTGCATAAGTTTCACAATAATGTGGCCAAAAAAATCACTAAACTTTTTCTGCGCGTCCTAAAATGTCTTTTCATACAGGCTGCCGCCCCAAGCAGTTGTTTATGGATAGATTAAAGGAAAAGCATTTACCGTCATATGAAACGTAATTTTTTTGTTTTTAAGTGTTTCTATACATCCTAGAAATCCGCCACTTCACGGGCAGGTTATGGGGACCTCCTAGGCACGATATTTGAAGGACTTTTTGGTTTTTATTTTTAACCCTTATTTCATGGAAAACTCACTGTCCCTTTAAAAACGTTTTTTTTTTAAACTTTTTGTCCTTGTTTCCTGTCCCCCAGGGCACTACCCGGACCCCCATACACCTTTTATGCCAAATATGTAGCATATATGCCCTCTTGGAGGGCACTCTAAAAAACCGAATTTTCAGCCCCATTGACTTGCATTGTATATATACGAAGTTCGTGTTCGAGCTCGAACCGAACTCGGGGGGTGTTCGGCTCATCCCTAATCCTGACCACTTGTTTTGAAGAGGCGAGGATGTGAAGAGTGCCCACCTTCTCCCCTTCCCAGCACCACATATCTGTTTTTATCGCTGGGTGAAGCGGAGGAGTTTCCTCCACCCCGTACCAGCAGCGTACCAGCAGCCATTATTTTTGAATTTCCCAGTTGGCGGTTACCAGATCGGTCACTAGTGACGTCAGCATGTAGCTGTAGCGGTCTCAGAGACGTGGACAATGGATCGGTTCTGTGCATGTACGCAGCTTCGATCCAACGTTCCGCTCAAGCGTTACAGAGCTTGCATATCGAAGGTGCACAATTCCCTTTACGTGCACAAGTTCCGTAGTTCCTGTGCAGAATGAGCAATACGAGTTGCGCATGCACAGATCCGATCAGTCGGCTGCATCGGAGATCGCACGTTACAGCAGGCGGTCCCCCAGAAGGTGACTTCGACGTGCTGACATCACTAGTGACAGGTATGGTGACTGGCAGCCGGAAAATTAAAACATCTTGGCTGCAGGTGACGCTGGGTGGGTGTAGGAAACCCCTAGAAACCTTCTAGATTGCGGGGTGAGCACTCCTCACATCCTGACCACTTTAAGAAAACAATGTGGTCAGGATGAGCAGAGCGTCCCTTCAATACACTCAGCAACCTTGGCCCACCAGGGGCTCTATTAACTGCACGCGCAATTTTTTTTGCGCGCAGCGTTAAACGTTAACACGTGGAAATTAACGCTGGTATTAAAATCCGAGCACAGTTTTTCATCCGTCAAAAAATAATGTGCGTAACAAAGACATGCAAAAATGCGCGCGCATTAACGCTGCGCGCAGACATCGGTGGGCAGACTGTTTTTTCACGCGATTCAGCCAATCAGAATTAAGAACCACAATTGTCTCCAGTTCAGTTTTTGCGCCTGTCAAAATCAATCTGAGTATATATGCTGCAGCAATAATAAAAACACGCACAACCTCTCCATTTTATTGTTTGGGTACGCGTAGAATGTGTAACTATACTTTCCTTTTTATTTTTTGGGCTGGTGTATTTGCTTTTGGCCAGGACGTTCAGATTTGCAGTTACCACCAGCTTTTAAAAGACATTAAAATTATGCGCGCAAACGTTGTCTGTTAAAATCTGCGCCTAGATTTTAATACCATCCGCGTACCAGCGCACAAACGCATTTGCGCTCGCAGTGTCAAGTATAGTACGCGCAACGTACATTACGCTCGCGCAGTGCTCTCGTAGGTTCACCCGCGGTAGACGTTATCGCGCATTTTTTGCGCAGACATTTTTATACGACGTTCTGCGCAAAGTTTTTTCCCCCTCGTCTCAATGCGTTTTTTGCGCACGCGTTAACGTTTGCGCAAAGCAGTTAACAGAGCTCCAGATGTTTTGGAAATACATCTCCCATGATGCTCAGCCGATGTAATGAATGGTTGAGCATCATGGGAGATGTAGTTTCAAAACCTCTGGAGAACCAAGGTTGCCGACTCCTGCTTTAATCCATTTGAATTGGGCTGTTATACGCACATGCCACAGTGACAAGTGGAATGAAATGTAATATGAAAATATACCTCCTGGATGACAATGTAAACAGTCACATACAGTCCACAGACAGGATGTGTCAATTAACATTTTTTCACGGACAGCTCAGTCATATGATTACAATGATGTCATAGTTCACATGTGCTGCTAATGTCTTTGTATCACACATGTTTTTCTGTCCTCCTGGTCCGTGTTCACTGCTTTGGGACAGCAGACAGACGGTTTGCGGTGCTGCTGCGCGCTTGTTAATGCGGCCCATTGAATCTTAAATTCCACTTGTCCTATTGTTTCAGCCTATGTGCCCTAAAGAACTGATCCACTGACATGGATATACGTTCATCACCGCGTTCAGCGCTTGGTTACAAAAGAACAGCAAGAATTAGATATTTTTCCACATAAAATGAGAGACGTGTGTCTTAAATTGTTTCTTCGATAAATTCAACCCCTCTTGTGATTTTCCTCCAGAACATTGTGAGATCGGTGCAATCTATGACGTATGCTCACAGAGCGCCGGAGTTTGCAGAAGCTGACCTGCGTTTAATGGTGCTGCAAAACAGCGATTTCCACGTCAGCGTTGGAAAACAGCGGCGCTTTGCGAATAACCCACTCTCTATCATGTAATTGTCTGGCCATCTGTCCGTCTAATAAATGTCATCAATTAAATTATATGGGTTATTCAGAGAGCAGGCAGTTTGACAAATTTCGACAATACGCCAGCCAGTACGGTGCCTGTTCGACGGCAGTGAAATTCCCCATAGAGAACAAATGGTTAATCTACTCAAAGAACACTGAACAGCAGAGAAATGTCAGTGAAATGCCCTGATGTTCGGTGCTTTCATTCGGCAGGTTTAATCAGGCGAACCACATAGGTTTCAATGTTAAAAATATTCCCATTTTTTACTGAATATCTAGTAAACCGTTTATTCTTTTAATCTGCAGCAAAAAAAATCTTTATTTTTTTAGGATTTTTTTAGGCATTTTTCGGGATTGTTTTGGCAAAAAAAAATCAGATTTTTTTTTAAATAGCGTTTTTTCTTTTTTCTGTAACAGACCTTTTTATTATTATTCATCGGAACTTATATATAAACTCCAGACACTTGCATCCAGTATTTCTTTGCAATCGTTTTTTTGTTTGGTTTTTGTTTACACCGTTTGTCGGCTTGTCAGCTTTTTCCTGAGGCTTGTCGACTCTGTATTTGGCTGATCGTCAGCTTTTTTCAGATGGTTTCTGGGGTTTTTTTTGTTGATTTTGCGGCGAATGGTCAGGTTTTTTTGTATGCGTGTTTTTTCTTCGGTTTTTCCGTTCGATGCGGCGGATTTTCAGATGTGGTCGGCGGATTTTCCCTGCACTTCGGGGACCATGTGGTGAATGCTGAATTCACCACAAGGTCGGGGAATTTGATTCACCGACGTGCTGGGAACGAGAGAACACCGAAATGTGGGTGACATTTCGGTGCTCTCTGAATAATCCTGTATAATAGAAATATATTATAAAAAATATACAGAGATAAAAATAGAACTAAACAGAATAGGAAATAAAATCCACATAGAGATGAAAGAGAGACAGACATGGGAAATATAGATATGTGATAGATAGAAATGTGATAATTACATAGATAAATAATGTATATAGAGAAATAGAGGCATAGGAAACAGATAGAGAGAGAGACAGGAAGGAGAGAGAGAGAGACAGGAAGGAGAGAGAGAGAGACAGGAAGGAGAGAGACAGGAAGGAGAGAGAGAGACAGGAAGGAGAGAGAGAGAGACAGGAAGGAGAGAGAGAGAGAGAGAGAGAGACAGGAAGGAGAGAGAGGGAGACAGGAAGGAGAGACTCGCCCCCATCCCACTTCTCATTATCCCCTACCCCTGATAATGTCCATGGAATTGCCCATTCCCCCCATATATGTCCCACTACCCCCCTCCACCCCATATAAAATCCCATATGCTTTGGCAATGCTAAAATGTATTTGGTCCTGCCAATAAAGCTTATTTTGATTTGATTTGATTGGAGACAGGAAGGAGAGAGAGAGAGAGAGATATACAGGAAGGCGAGAGAGAGAGAGGCAGTCAGGTGATAGAGAGAGATGAGAAATATAGATCTGTGATAAACACATAGAAAACTAATAGTTCTTAAGAAATATAAAGATGATAGATATGTGATAGATAAATAGATATGGGATAGATAGATATGGGATAGATATATAGATAGATAGATATGGGATAGATAGATAGATAGATAGATAGATAGATAGATAGATAGATAGATATGGGATAGATAGATATGAGATTGATTGATATATAGATAGATAGATAGATAGATAGATATGGGATAGATAGATAGATAGATAGATAGATATGGGATATCTAGAGATATATATATATGGGATAGATATATAGATAGATATGGGCAGTGCTTTTTTTCTGGAAAAATAGATGGGGGGTACTCTCACGCCCAGGGAAAAACTGATTATTATGACTATTTTCATGTCCTCATAAACAATAGCTGTAGTTCACTTAAAGCAGTGTTTCCCAAACCTGTCCTCGGGACCCTCAACCAGGCCAGATTTTGCAGATCACCTTGGGGAAAAGCAGATTGGATCCTGCAATCACTGAGCAGCAAATCATATCACCTGTGCTGTGCTTCAGATATCTGGCAAACCTGGCGAGGCGGAGGGCAGGTTTGTGAAACACTGACTTAAAGGAAGACACTATAAAAGGGAACCATATTTTTTAACACTGTGTTCCTTTAAATGAACTACACCTATTGTTGTAACCATATGGAGGTTATCCACTAAGTGCCTCTGTTGCAAGAAAAATCTGTATTGCAGGGCTGTTAGCTGTTTTTTTGGGGTTTTTTGCAACGATGGCACTGAGTGGATAATCCCCTAGCATTTGTGAGCACCACAGCAATGAAACTCAGTTTTGCTGAGTATGTATGAACTCCACAGCAATAAAACTCACAGTAATGCACAGTGTGTATGAGCTCCACAGCAATGAAACTCACAGTAATGAGCAGTGTGTATGAGCTCCACAGCAATGAAACTCACAGTAATGAGCAGTGTGTATCGAAAGCATTCAGGAGCAACATGAGCTGCCGAGCGCTTCTGATTCTCTGCCTGCCACTGCAGGAGGAGCATCATGCTCTCTCCTGTTAGTTCTGGCTGGTGGTGAGGTGCCAGTACTGAGTGGTGAGGTGCCGGTACTGCATACCCCCGAGTACCCCCTGATAAAAAGCCCTGGATATGGGATAGATATGTAGATAGATAGATATGTAGATAGATAGATAGGTAGGTAGATAGAGAGATAGATAGATAGATAGATAGATAGATAGATAGATAGATAGATAGAGGAAAGATAGATATATGGATAGATAGATAGATATATATGGGAAAGATAGATATATAGATAGATATGGGATAGATAGATAGATAGATAGCTATGGGATAGATAGATAGAAAGATATGGGATATATAGATAGATATGGGATATATATATATATATATATATATATATATATATACAATTGTGTTCAAAATTATTCAACCCCCAATGCTGTAAAGGGTTTTAGGGAATTTAGTGTACATTTGTAATTGTATTCAGAATGAAATCCTACAAGGACTTTTTAAAGAACCATATGCAACTAAAATGACATCAATTGGTTTTGGAATACAGTAGTAAATGTTTCTTTTGTGAATTCTTCATTGACACAATTATTCAACCCCTTAAAGACTTCCACTCTGAAGAACAGAGGTTCATTTAAGTGTTTTCAATCAGGTATTGAAAACACCTGTGGATGTCACGGAGCAGCAATAAAGCATAATAAGCACCAATTAGGCAGCTTTAAAATGACTGTGATACTCAGCTCCTTCTAGACATTTACTGGTGTGGTTACAAACATGGTGAAGTCAAGAGAATGGTCTAGGAAGACAAGAGAAGAGGTGATTACTCTTCACAGGAAGGGCAATGGCTATAAGAAGATTGCAAAGATGTTAAACATACCAAGAGAGACCATAGGAAGCATCATTCGCAAATTCAAGGCAAGGGGCACTGTTGAAACGCTACCTGGTCGTGGCAGAAAGAAGATGCTGACTTCGACTGCTGTGCGCTACCTGAAGCATAGAGTGGAGAAAAGTCCCCGTGTGACTGCTGGGGAACTGAGAAAAGATTTGTCAGATGTGGGTACTGAAGTTTCAGCTCAGACAATACAGCACACACTGCGTAATGAAGGCCTCCATGCCAGAACTCCCAGGCGCACCCCCTTGCTGTCTCCAAAGAATAAGAAGAGTCGACTGCAGTATGCCAAAAGTCATGTGGACAAACACAGAAGTTTTGGGATAGTGTTCTGTGGACTGATGAAACAAAATTAGAACTGTTTGGGCCCATGGATCAACGCTATGTTTGGAGGAGGAAGAACAAGGCCTATGAAGAAAAGAACACCTTGCCTACTGTGAAGCATGGCGGGGGGTCAATCATGCTTTGGGGCTGTTTTGCTTCTGCAGGTACAGGGAAGCTTCAGCGTGTGCAAGGTACCATGAATTCTCTTCAGTACCAGGAGATATTGGATGACAATGTGATGCAGTCCGTCACAAACCTGAGGCTTGGGAGACGTTGGACCTTTCAACAGGACAATGATCCCAAGCATACCTCCAAGTCCACTAGAGCATGGTTGCAGATTAAAGGCTGGAACATTTTGGAGTGGCCATCGCAGTCACCTGACTTAAATCCGATTGAGAACCTCTGGTGGGACTTAAAGAAAGCAGTTGCAGTGCGCAAGCCTAAGAATGTGACTGAACTGGAGGCTTTTGCCCATGACGAATGGGCGAAGATACCCGTAGATCGCTGCAAGACACTTGTGTCAAGCTATGCTTCACGTTTAAAAGCTGTTATAACTGTAAAAGGATGTTGTACTAAGTACTAAGATTGAATGTCACTTGGGGGTTGAATAAAACTGATAATGATGTGAGCACAGAAAAGACATTTGTGGTTATTTCATTATAAATGTTATGTTATATTTGTCTGACCTACACGTGCCTCTTTGATTTAATTGTAAGCAAGATGACTGAATGATCAAAATCAATGTCAAACTGGCCAAAACACTCAATTTCAGTGGGGGTTGAATAATTTTGAACACAACTGTATAGATATACATGGGATAGATATAGATATATTTGGGATTGATAGATAGATAGATAGGTAGATATGGGATAGATAGATATGTGATAGATAGATAGATAGATAGATAGATAGATAGATAGTTAGATATATGGGACAAGTAATGGGGCCCCCGGGCAATAGGAGTTAGTGGGGCCCCTTGTGCCACGCCTACACAGTAGGCCACACCAATAAACCCCTCCCATACAACGCACAACCCACATGCCCCCAGAAGCTCACACATGGGTATATACTGCCCCCTGCAGCTCACACATGGGTATATATTGCCCCCAGTAGCTCATACATGGGTATATACTGCCCCCAGCAGCTCACACATGGGTATATACTGCCCCTAGCAGCTCACACATGGGTATATATTGCCCCAGCAGCTCACACATGTATATATTGCCCCCAGAAGCTCACACGTGGATATATATTGCCCCCAGCAGCTCACACATGGATATATATTGCCCCCAGCAGCTCACAGATGGGTATATACTGCCCCCAGCAGCTCACACATGGATATATATTGTCCCCAGAAGCTCACACATTGATGGTCGGAACTTTCCTTACAAAACCGGGCCCCCACTGACCTGCGGGCCCTCGGGCAGCGCCCGAGTGCCCGATGGGTCAGTCCGCCCCTGGCTATGTAGATAGATAGATAGATTTGGGATTGATAGATAGATATATATGGGATAGATAGAGAGATATATATGGGATAAATATATATATATAAATATATATATATATATGGGATTGATAGATGGATATATATGGGATATATATGTAGATAAATATATCTATATATATGGGATATATACAGTCAGGTCCAGAAATATTGGGACATTGACACAATTCTAACATCTTTGGCTCTATACACCACCACAATGGAGTTGGAATGAAACAAACACAATGTGCTTTAACTGCAGACTGTCAGCTTTAATTTGAGGGTATGTACATCCAACTCAGGTGAACGGTGTAGGACTTACAGCAGTTTGCAGATGTGCCTCCCACTTGTTAAGGGACCAAAAGTAATGGGACAGAATAATAATCATAAATCAAACTTTCCCTTCTTAATACTTGGTTGCAAATCCTTTGCAGTCAATCACAGCCTGAAGTCTGGAACGCATAGACATCACCAGACGCTGGGTTTCATCCCTGGTGATACTCTGCCAGGCCTCTACTGCAACTGTCTTCAGTTCCTGCTTGTTCTTGGGGCATTTTCCCTTCAGTTTTGTCTTCAGCAAGTGAAATGCATGCTCAATGGGATTCAGGTCAGGTGATTGACTTGGCCATTGCATAACATTTCACTTCTGTCCCTTCAAAAACTCTTTGGTTGCTCTTGCAGTATGCTTTGAGTCATTGTCCATCTGCACTGCGAAGCGCCGTCCAATGAGTTCTGCAGCATTTGGCTGAATGTGAGCAGATAATATTGCCCCAAACACTTCAGAATTCATCCTGCTGCTTTTGTCAGCAGTCACATCATCAATAAATACAAGAGAACCAGTTCCATTGGCAGCCATACATGCCCACGCCATGACACTACCACCACCATGCTTCACTGATGAGGTGGTATGCTTAGGATCATGAGCAGTTCCTTTCCTTCTCCATACTCTTCTCTTCCCATCACTCTGGTACAAGTTGATCTTGGTCTCATCTGTCCACAGGATCTTGTTCCAGAACTGTGAAGGCTTTGTTAAGTGTTGTTTGGCAAACTCTTATCTGGCCTTCCTGTTTTTGAGGATCACCAATGGTTTAAATCTTGTGGTGAACCCTCTGTATTCACTCTGGTGAAGTCTTCTCTTGATTGTTGACTTTGACACACATACACCTACCTCCTGGAGAGTGTTCTTGATCTGGCCAACTGTTGTGAAGGGTGTTTTCTTCACCAGGGAAAGAATTCTCATCCACCACAGTTGTTTTCCGTGGTCTCCCGGGGCTTTTGGTGTTGGTGAGCTCACCAGTGCGCTCCTTCTTTTTGAGAATGTTCCGTAGTTTTGGCCACACCTAATGTTCTTGCTATCTCTCTGATGGGTTTGTTTTGTTTCTTCAGCCAAATGATGGCTTTCTTCACTGATAGTGATAGCTCTTTGGATCTCATCTTGAGAGTTGACAGCAACAGATTCCAAATGCAAATAGCACACTTGAAATGAACTCTGAACCTTTAATCTGCACATTGTAATTGGGGTTAATGAGGGAATATCACACACCTGGCCATGGACCAGCCGAGAAGCCAATTGTCCCATTACCTTTATTCCCTTAACAAGTGGGAGGCACATCTGCAAACTGCTGTAAGTCCTACACCGTTCACCTGAGTTGGATGTAAATATCCTCAAATTAAAGCTGACAGTCTGCAGTTAAAGCACATTGTGTTTGTTTCATTCCAACTCCATTGTGGTGGTGTATAGAGCCAAAGATGTTAGAATTGTGTCGTTGTCCAAATATTTCTGGACCTGACTGTATGTAGATAGATATGAGATAGATATGAGATAGATAGATATGGGATAGATAGATAGATAGATAGATAGATAGATAGATTGATAAGGGATAGATAGATTGATAAGGGATAGATAGATAGATTGATATGGGATAGATAGATAGATATGGGATAGATAGATAGATATGGGATAGATAGATAGATAGATAGATAGATAGATAGATAGATAGATAGATAGAGGGATAGATAGATAGATAGATAGATAGATATGGGATAGATAGATATGAGATAGATTGATAAGGGATAGATAGATTGATAAGGGATAGATAGATAGATAGATATGGGATAGATAGATTGATAAGGGTTAGATAGATAGATAGATAGATAGATAGATAGATAGATAGATAGATAGATAGATAGATAGATATGAGATAGATACATAGATAGATTGATATGGGATAGATAGATATGGGATGGATAGATAGATAGATAGATATGCAATAGTTATGGATAGATAGATAGATAGATAGATAGATAGATAGATAGATAGATAGATAGATAGATAGATAGATAGATAAGGGATAGATAGATATGGGATAGTTAGATAGATAGATAGATATGGGATAGATAGATCGATATGGGATAGATAGATAGCTAGATAGATAGATAAGGGAAAGATAGATATGTATATATGGGATAGATAGATAGATAGATATGGGATAGATAGATATGGGATAGATAGATAGATAGATAGATAGATAGATATGAGATAGATAGATAGATATGGGATAGATAGATATGGGATAGATAGATAGATATGAGATAGATAGATAGATAGATAGATAGATAGATAGATAGATAAATATGGGATAGATAGATAGATAGATATGGGATATATAGATAGATATGGGATAGATAGATAGATAGATAGATAGATAGATATGGGATAGATGGACAGATAGATATGGGATAGATAGATAGATAGATATGGGATAGATAGATATGGGATAGATAGATAGATAGATAAATATGGATGGATATGGGATAGATAGAAATGAGAGATAGATAGATAGATATGAGATAGATAGATATGAGATAGATAGATAGAAATGAGAGAGATAGATAGATATGAGATAGATAGATATGGGATAGATAGATAGATATGAGATAGATAGATAGATAGATAAATATGGGATAGATAGATATGGGATAGATAGATAGATATGGGATATATAGATAGATATGGGATAGATAGATAGATAGATAGATAGATATGGGATAGATGGACAGATAGATATGGGATAGATAGATAGATAGATAGATAGATAGATAGATAGATAGATATGGGATAGATAGATAGATAGATATGGGATAGATAGATATGGGATAGATAGATAGATAGATAAATATGGGATGGATATGGGATAGATAGAAATGAGAGATAGATAGATAGATATGAGATAGATAGATATGAGATAGATAGATAGAAATGAGAGAGATAGATAGATATGAGATAGATAGATAGATATGGGATAGATAGATAGATATGAGATGGATAGATAAGGGGTAGATAGATAGATAGATAGATAGATAAGGGATAGATAGATATGAGATAGATAGATAAGGGGTAGATAGATAGGTAGATAAGGGATAGATAGATAGATAGATATGGGATAGATAGATAGATAGATAGATAGATAGATAGATAGATAGATAGATAAGGGATAGATTTATATATAGATAGATAGATATGGGATAGATAGATAGATAGATGGATGGATAGATAGATAGATATGGGATAGATAGATAGATAGATAGGTAGATAAGGGATAGATAGAAAGATAGATAGATATGAGATAGATAGAAATGAGATAGATAGATAGATAGATAGATAGATAGATAGATAAGGGATAGATAGGTAGATAAGGGATAGATAGATAGATATGAGATAGATAGAAATGAGATAGATAGATATGGGATAGATAGATAGATAGATAGATAGATAGATATGGGATAGATAGATATGAGATGGATAGATAAGGGATAGATAGATAGATAGATAGATAGATAGATATGGGATAGATAGATAGATAGATAGATATGGGATAGATAGATATGAGATGGATAGATAAGGGATAGATAGATAGATAGATAGATAGATAGATAGATAGATAGATAGATATGGGATATATAGATATGAGATAGATAGATAAGGGATAGATAGATAGGTAGATAAGGGATAGATAGAAAGATAGATAGATATGAGATAGATAGATAAGGGATAGATAGATAAGGGATAGATAGATAAGGGATAGATAGATAGATGGATATGGGATAGATAGATAGATAGATAGATAGATAGATATGGGATAGATAGATAGATGGATAGATAGATAGATATGGGATAGATAGATAGATAGATAGATAGGTAGATAAGGGATAGATAGAACGATAGATAGATATGAGATAGATAGAAATGAGATAGATAGATAGATATGGGATAGATAGATAAGGGATAGATAGATAAGGGATAGATAGATAGATAGATAGATAGATATGGGATAGATAGATAGATAGATAAGGGATAGATAGATAGATAAGGAATAGATAGATAGATAGATAAGGGATAGATAGATAGATATGGGATAGATAGATAGATAGATAGATAGATAGATAGATAGATAAGGGATAGATAGATAGATAGATAGATAGATAAGGGATAGATAGATAGATAAGGAATAGATAGATAGATAAGGGATAGATAGATAGATATGGGATAGATAGATAGATAGATAGATAGATAAGGGATAGATAGATAGATAAGGAATAGATAGATAGATAAGGGTAGATAGATAGATAGATAGATAGATGTGGGATATATATGACAGATATATATATGACAGATAGATAGATAGATAAGGGATAGATAGATAGATAAGGGATAGCTAGATAGATATGAGATAGATAGATAAGGGATAGATAGATAGATAAGGGATAGATAGATAGATATGAGATAGATAGATAGATATGAGATGGATAGATAAGGGATAGATAGATAGATAGATATGAGATAGATGGATAGATAAGGGATAGATAGATAAATATGGGATAGATATATAGATATGAGATGGATAGATAAGGGATAGATAGATATGGATAGAGAGATAGATATGAGATGGATAGATAGATAGATAGATATGGGATAGATAGATATGAGATAGATATATAGATATGAGATGGATAGATAAGGGATAGATAGATAGATATGGGATAGATAGATAGATAGATATGGGATGGATATGGGATAGATTGATTGATTTGGTACAGATGTAATATGTGATAAATACTGTATATAGATATATGATGTTTAGAAAATTGATAGATGAAGAGAGTGAGAAAGAAGACAGAGATGGGTAGATAATAGATAACGAGAGACCGGAAGATGATTTATAGCTGGATAGATAACTAAGGGATAAACAGAGAGAGAAAGAAAGAAAGATAAATAAATAGATATAGGGATCAGAGAGACAATTATCAGTTAATTGTGTTAAGAAAGTAAATCTAAACAGATTTTTATGTTTGTTGACTTTTTATTTTTCCATGTGATCTGTCGTCTTCACAATGTGCCATCTCTAGTAAACAAACACATGCCTGCATCAGGATAAAAACATGGCATGAATGATATCACTCAGGAATGTGGCCAGCACATTAACTCTAGGTACACGCCGTAATTACGCGCCTTATTTTGTCATTATGTCATTCAACCTGATGTCTGGTGCACGTGACTGCAGTAATAAATACATCTTTTCCTCTGCTTCCAGCAGCACTGGAAGACATTGAGTGTGAGGTGACAACAAGGACAAGGTTAAACGCCGTTACCTGCCGAAGGACCGTGTCTTGAAGAGAAGGAGAAAATGGCCAGTTTCTTGGTCCAGATAATTGGGGTTGTGATATCTCCATATCTTTGAAAGCAGAGACAGGCTGTGGAAGGTTCTTATTCTTTATTTACAGGAGCTGCACACAGCGTCTGCATGCTGCCTTAGAACTCTACCATGTGATGATGAAACTTTATTTACAATGAACAGGAACACAGATAATACCTACAACATGCGCCCTCTAGTGGTGGATAGATATAACACTATGATATACTACATCCCCTTCCCTCTGATAACACTAGTTTCAAAAATACCACCCACATGACCCTAGGCACAGAAAAACTCCCACTAAACTTGAGACTTTGGGTAGACTACCTCCGTCCCAGTGAGTTCCAGGACGCATTCTTGTCCTGTGGCTGGGGAACTCACTACTAAGCTAAGTATAATCCTGTAGATAAGTTGGTGCTTTCTTTGTTCTGGTGGATCGCCGTAATTCTTGCTCCCCCTCCACATGAGCAGTCTCTGATGATTTCTCTGTGACAAGCTCCCCCTCCATCTGTCCCTCTTCCGGCTTCTGCAAGTACAACACCGGAAGGGGAGCCAAAATCTCCCTATCTTGCGTTAATGGTTCCGCCAAACTCTGTAGATCCTCTGGATATGCAACATGTCTATTTCTCACCTGATCTATGTGACGACGCACAATCTGGCCATTTCCAAGTGCAACAGTGCATGACACAGGACCTGTCTGCGTCTGAACAGTCCCCGGAATCCAGGAAGGTCCCACACCAAAATTTCTAGTGTATACTTTGTCACCTTCCCGCAGATGTCTCTCCTTGGCATGTTGATCATGATAAAGTTTTTTCTTCACCTGCTTTTCTTGCACCTGGCCTTTAAAATCCGGATGTATGAGATCCAACGTGGAACGCAATTTCCTCCCACACAAGAGCTCTGCAGGTGATTTTCCAGTCGTGGACTGAGGAGTTATCCTGTAACTAAACAACGCTCTGGCCATCTTGACCTCAATGGAATCTCCTGAACTTTTTTTTATCAGCCCTTTAAATGTCTGCACCGCCCTTTCGGCCAGTC
This sequence comes from Leptobrachium leishanense, assembly GCA_009667805.1. Lineage (NCBI taxonomy): Eukaryota > Metazoa > Chordata > Amphibia > Anura > Megophryidae > Leptobrachium > Leptobrachium leishanense. The sequence continues at coordinate 36,056,883 of CM019064.1, forward strand.
CATTGGACGCTGCATGGTAAGGCGCTGTGGTCACGTGCTTAATACCATTTCGAGCCATGAATTCTTGAAACTCCATACTCGTAAAACTGGTGCCATTGTCCGACACCACCATTTCGGGAATTCCATGCTGGCTAAAGCTCTGTCTGAGGCATTGAATAGTCACTGCGGAGGTGGATTTACTTAACGGGTACGCCTCTATCCATTTAGAGTAAGCATCCACCAAAATCAAAAACATCTTGCCCATCCACGGCCCGCATAATCAATGTGAAGTCTTCTCCATGGAAGGTTTGGTACTTCCCAAGGATGTAAAGGTGCACACTGGGGAGAATTTCTATTTTCTTGGCACATGGTGCAAGTTTTTACCATTGCTTCTATATCGGCATCCATCTTCGGCCACCACATATAGCTCCGCGCCAGCCCCTTCATCCTGATTATTCCTGGGTGAGTCGTGTGTAAGTGCTTCAGTAGGTCTGTGCGACCTGGGGGTGGAATGACCACACGGGCACCCCACAAGACACAACCTGCCTCCACACTAAGTTCCTCCTTCCTTTTCACATAAGCTCCAAACACTGATTTCTCCACTCTTTTTGGCCATCCTCTGAGGACGAACTCTCTAACCCGTGCTAAAACGGTATCTTTATCTGTCCATTTCCTCACCTGGTCGGCTTTAACCAATGGTACGCCATTTTCTTCCAATAGAAGTACTCTCTCTTCCTCCGCAGGCGTCTCCACCCCTGTTTCCGCGACTGGCAACCGGCTCAAGCCATCAGCATTTTGATGATCCTTGCCTGCTTTGTACACGATGGAGTACTCATATCCACATAATGTCACAGCCCATCTTTGAATGCGTGGCGAGGCCATTTGTGGAACCTCCTTCAGTTCATTAAATAATGAGATCAGTGGTTTATGATCTGTAACAATGGTGAATTGTCTCCCATACAAGTATGTGTGAAACTTCTTCACCCCAAATATCACCGCAAGGCCCTCCTTCTCAATTTGAGAATAATTTTTCTCAGCTGCATTCAGTGTACGTGAGACGAACCCTATTGGCCGTTCAGATCCATCCCCCATCCTGTGCGACAACACAGCACCCACACCATAAGGTGAAGCGTCACAAGCCAGGATAATAGGTTTGTTGACATCATAATGTACCAACAAGGCATCCGACTGGAGAAGATTTTTGGACTTTTCAAAGGCCTCTTTTTGCTCACAACTCCAGGTCCATTTAGTCTCTTTCCTCAATAGTGCATGCAGCGGTGCCAGTAACGTGGACAGGCTCGGTAAGAATTTGTGGTAATAGTTCAATAGGCCTAAGTAAGCCTTTAGTTCACTCACAGACCGCGGTGTGGGTGCCTCTTGTATGGCCTGGACCTTTTCTGCGACTGGCTGCACACCCGCAGCACTGATCTTGTGACCCAGAAAACCACTTCTGTTCCCAGGAACTTGCACTTGCTCCTTTTCAGTCTCAGGCCACTTTGTTTTAGCCGAGACAAGACCTCCTCCAGATTTCTTAAATGATCGTCCTCGCTGACCCCAGTAACTAAAATGTCATCTAAGTAGACTGTGACGTGCGGCATGTTTTGTAGGATGCCTCCATAGTGCGCTGGAAAATGGCTGGACTCGACGCCACTCCAAACGGCAATCTACCATAAGTATACAGTCCTTTGTGTGTATTAACAGTCACATACTTTTTGGCGCTTTCATCCAGCACGATCTGCTGATACGCATGACTCATATCCAGTTTGGAGAATTTGTTGCCGCCCGCCAACTGAGCAAATAAGTCTTCCACTTTAGGAATAGGATATTGTTCCACACTGGATGCTCGGTTTACTGTGAGTTTGTAATCTCCACAGATGCGGATTGAACCATCCGGCTTCCTCACCGGTACTATGGGAGCTGCCCATTCCGAAAATTGTACTGGTTCTATAATTTTCTCATCTACCAGTCTCTGCAGTTCTGCCTCCACCAGAGGTTTGACAGCAAAAGGTATCCGTCGTGGCTTATAGAATCGTGGCTGGGCCTCTGAGTTCACATGAATTTTGGCCGTGGTGCCTTTCAGCTGACCTAGCTCATCTTTGAACACCTCAGCATATCGATCTAGCAGGTCAGCCAAATGTAGCGTTGGACTGGCTGTTACTGTATTCACCAGTTGTGGCAACACTCTTAAGTCTTTCAGCCAGTTTCGTCCCAATAAATTTGGCCCGGCCCCTTCAACCACTACCATAGTAAGTTTCTTGTTGTCCATCTGACTCTGCACTGTTCCTATAACCTGACCTAACACCAGCATCTTCTCACCTGTATATGTTTTTAATGTCAGGTTGCATGGTTCCCACTCTGGTATGTCGGTGTTTTTCCATAGCTTAGAGTATTGCTTTTTGCTAATAATTGTAATGCCACAACCTGTGTCCACCTCAAATTCGATGTTCATGCCATTCACCTTTAACTTCTGTAGAATAGGAGCCACTTTAGGCATTTTATGTGAGACACTGTATATCGTGTTTATGTCACCTGCATCTTCTGTCTCACTAACGTCTTCTTCTTTCACTAAATGCGACCTCCCAGCCTTCTCCTTTCCTTTCCTCTCCCCCCTCAGTCCTTGAAATGGGGTTTTGTGACTCTGCATCACGTGCTTGGATTTGCACGCCCGCTTGATGTGTCCACGTTTCTGACAATGGTGGCACAGTTCATTTATAAATTTGCATTCGTGGGGTGCATGATTCCCTTTGCACCTGAAACACTCATAGTCCGTCTTCCACCCCCTCTTATCCACTGCACCCACATTATGCACCACCGATTGTCCCTGATGAGACCTTTGAGACTGTGATTCTTCATCCCCAGAGAAGCCTTGGAGATCTTTTATATTTCTGTCAGCCGACTCCATCGCCAGACACATAGTAAGAGCCTTTTCAAAGGTTAAATCCACTTCTGACAACAGCCGTCTCTGCATCCTGTCGTCATTTACTCCACACACCAGCCTGTCCCGCAGCATTTGTGGTAGTGTAGGCCCGTATTCACAATACTGCGCTAACTTTTTCAACTCCGCCACATAATCAGCCACCTTCTCGCCAGTATGCCGTGTGCGTGAATTAAATTTATATCTCTGCACAATTTCACTTGGTTTTGGATTATAATGGGCTTTGAGCACGACGACAAGTTCCTGATATGTTTTCTCTGCTGGCGTCATAGGACACAGCAAACTTCTCAGCAAACTATAAGTTGACGCGCCGACCCCGCTTAATAACACTGCTTTCCTCTTACCGGCATCAGTAATCTCATTAGCTTGAAAGAAATAGTCCAACACTTCAATATATTCGTCCCACGATTGCAACTCACAGTCAAAGGGGCTCACTGTTCCCAAAGAGCAGCCATTCTGTCTCAGCAATTCACGTCCTTGTAGTTTCTTCTGTTTCTTATTTTTTTTTCTTCTGCTCTGCAGACCTTGAAACTGCACATACACGTTCCACAGTACAACCTGTTTACCCTCGTCGCCAATGTGATATCTCCATATCTTTGAAAGCAGAGACAGGCTGTGGAAGGTTCTTATTCTTTATTTACAGGAGCTGCACACAGCGTCTGCATGCTGCCTTAGAACTCTACCATGTGATGATGAAACTTTATTTACAATGAACAGGAACACAGATAATACCTACAACATGCGCCCTCTAGTGGTGGATAGATATAACACTATGATATACTACAGGGGTCATATGTGGTGGCATCGGCATGATCCTCACCTGGATGATCACCTTCATGCCGCAGTGGAGGGTATCCATCCTCGCTGAAAACAGCGGATTTCTTAACAATCGCATCGATGGACACTGGATCAGCCGGTGGGACGGCCTGTGGACGACCTGCATCAACCAAGCCAGACTTTCCTTGCAGTGCACCGGCTACGACTCCATGGTGTCAGTCACATCTGACTTGAAATCCGGGAGAGTACTGGTAGGTTTCGCCCTCACCATGACGATAATCGCGTTCTTATTTTCAATTGTCGGTATGCTCTTCACCCGGTGTCACGAAGACCGCAGATGTGGGAAGAATTGCTTGCTCTTGACAGCAGGAATCCTTTACCTTCTGAGCGCTCTCCTCATCCTTATCCCGGTCAGCTGGACCACAAGCAACATTGTCCTTCAGGCCTACGACTCAGTCGTATGCAAGGGTGCGGTGAGAATAGAAATGGGAGAAGCTCTCTTCTTGGCCTGGCCCAACCTTGTCTTCCTTATCGTCGGAGGAACCATGTTGTGCTGGCTTTGCTCGTGCAGAAGAAAGGACCACGTTGTCTATGCTGCTCCTCGAGACCAGGAGATGGAATGCAGAGTAATTCACACAGGAGACGACGTCCCACCATGCAATCCACGAGTTCAGTACTTATAACCATCTTCAGGAGAAATCCTGGGCAGAAGCAAGAAGGACTCAATTGCTTTTCGTTTTTTTCAATTTTTTTATATATATTTTATTTGTCTAATTTGATCATTTGGATTAATATCAAACCCAAGCAGACCTCCTGGGACGATATATTTGTAGGTTCATCATTTGAAAATTCAGATTTACCGGACATTAGATTAAAATGCATATTTTTACAATGATTAATTGATAATTGTAGTGCGGAAATATATATATATATGAAAAAATCTTATTTCTTCTCCTTATATTTTGCACGCTGTGGTATGTAACGCATATGGGGTTAAAAATAACAATTTGGGGATGCATTCTATAAAATTGTAAAAATAGAGAAATCGCCGTAGAAACCAAAAGAATCATCTTGCTCGAGGCCCTGCAAATAATGTTTTTGTCTTTGTTGTTGTGTGTAAATTCCTTTGCTTTCTCGTTTTGTGGCGTAACACGTGAGTGCAGGCTCACGTTCGATGGAACACCTCAACGTCGCTCTTCTGCTTTATGTAGCATATTGTGCACTAAAAACACAGACAAAACAGCCCTAAACGAGCACTTTGTTAAAAGGAAGCAGGATTATAGATTATGTTTGATACATCGGCTCTTTCCTGCGTTGTCTGAAGCCGTGACAATATAATGGTCCGAAGATTTTCATCTTTTTCCGTCTTTCTTTCTCTTTTTTTCATTAAATTGCCAAATAACTGTAATATAATTGAATATTTATTGACGCTTGCTGCTATGTTTGCAGCCTGTGGGCCTTCCATTGGTTAGTAATACAAATATACCAAAAATATTGGAATTCGCCTGCACGAAAAGAAGAGCAGGACGTGCTGATGGGTCCAGAATAAGAAACAGAGATGTAATTCTAATGATGAAATGATATATATGTATGTGTATGTATACCCTGTATATATGTATGTAGAATAAACAGATCTGTTTATATATACATGCATACTCACACGCCAGTGAACATAGTAAATTATTATATTTTTTTATTTCTATAAATATATATACATGCATACTCACACACCACTGAACATAATAAATTATTATATTTTTTATCTCTCTATATATATATATATACATACATACATACTCACACACCAGTGAACATAATAAATTATTATATTTTTTTATCTCTATATATTTATATATATACATACATACATACTCACACACCAGTGAACATAATAAATTATTATATTTTTTATCTCTCTATATATATATATATACATACATACTCACACACCAGTGAACATAATAAATTATTATATTTTTTTATCTCTATATATTTATATATATACATACATACATACTCACACACCAGTGAACATAATAAATTATTATATTTTTTATCTCTCTATATATATATATATACATACATACATACTCACACACCAGTGAACATAATAAATTATTATATTTTTTTATCTCTATATATTTATATATATACATACATACATACTCACACACCACTGAACATAATAAATTATTATATTTTTTATCTCTATATATATAATATATACATACATACATACTCACACACCAGTGAACATAATAAATTATTATATTTTTTTATCTCTAAATATTTATATATATACATACATACATACTCACACACAGTGAACATAATAAATTATTATATTTTTTTATCTCTATTATATATATATACATACATACTCACACACAGTGAACATAATAAATTATTATATTTTTTATCTCTATATATTTATATATATACATACATACATACTCACACACCAGTGAACATAATAAATTATTATATTTTTTATCTCTATATATATATATATATATACATGCATACTCACACACCAGTGAACATAATAAATTATTATATTTTTTTATCTCTATATATATATATATACATGCATACTCACACACCAGGGAATATAGTAAATGATTAGATTTTTTTTATCTCTCTCATATATATAGATACACAGTGTATATGTAGATGGTTTATTGTATATGTAGTGGTTTAAGGTGCTAAATATTGTATTGATAAAGGCTCGGAGGAGTTGAAATGTTGACACTATGATTAAATTTTGGAATAAAGGTAATATTTAATAAAGTCGGAGTGTCTGCTATTTATTCATTGTGGAATATATGTATATACTGTATATATATATATATATATATATATAGTGAGGGAAAGAGGGGTTTGTGAGGGTCCTGAGGAAGAGCAACAGCACATTTGTGAGACCTGAGCGGGCCCCACCGTAGAGCAGGCCATTAGTGCTGATGCTCGTCCTCAGGACCCTCACAAACCCCCCTTTCCCTCACTATATATATATATATATATATATATAGTGAGGGAAAGAGGGGTTTGTGAGGGTCCTGAGGAAGAGCAACAGCACATTTGTGAGACCTGAGCGGGCCCCACCGTAGAGCAGGCCATTAGTGCTGATGCTCGTCCTCAGGACCCTCACAAACCCCCCTTTCCCTCACTATATATATATATATATATATGTGAGAAATGTTTAACCATTTACTACCAAGATCTAGTAAAAGCGATCGACAAAGCTCCTGCTGGTGTAGCTCTGACTCATCACAGAGGGAGCAATTAGTATGGTCTGCAGCAGGTAGAGGTGCTGACAGAAATCTCTCCCACCAGAGAACACCTTGCTGGGCCACCAGGCATTTAACCCACTATATGTAACATAAGGTAAGCAGAACATTTACTGAAATGGGTGGCTGAGGAAAGGGGGGCCCTGACCATTGGTTTAGAAAAGGGCCTGGCAGCCCTGAGATTCGGTCTATTTGTAGAGCAATGCAAAGGAATTGATTTTATTTCAAAAGTATTAGTTTGTAAATGGTCTCCAGAATGTGCCCCAAAAATTCTAGCACCTTGGACATGACAGCCGAGATGCTAAAACACTCTGAACAGCTGGGACTCTGTGTCTGAAACATTGATCCCCAGCAGATTCAGCACGTAGCCCTCACTGTAGTAGCGGTTTTTAGCCAGCAGGTGGCAACATCTGCCTATGGAATAGGGCTACTACAGTAAGGAATACACCAGGGAAATCCCCAAATATTTCTTACTGTACATTTCATGAAAAGTGACTTTCCAAAAAAGAAACACTGGTTCATGATAGTAATTTTTATGGAAAAAGAAATCACTTGGTAGTGAAGGGGTTAATCACTACATAACCTTTTCTAATAGAGAACAGATAATAGAGAATGGTTTTGACTTGGAGACCCTATGATTTCATGTGTTTTAAATTACCTTTGCATCACCTTCTATGTTCTGCAGCTTTGAAACAACATTATGTGCTTTACTCAGGGCAGTCATCTGTGAGTGACAGCCCATGATATGTTCATGGGCCCAGTGGCTGAAGGGGGCCCTTGCCCTTTCCAAAGGCTGTGTCCAGGGCCGGATTAATATAGGGGCTGATGGAGCAGCAGCTTTAGGCCCATGGCCCATGGCCCAGAATAGGCCCAGAGAAAGGATAAAAATGTCTGCATTGAGGGCCATTTGGACATAACTCAAACTCCATAGCAGCTACAGGGTCATGTGAGGTATCACTGGAAAGACCAGAGCATGCCCTTTCAAATGATACCAAATACTACCAGGTCTTTTGTAACAATAAAAGCACAATAATAAATATCTCTTTATTTTTTTATTTTTCTTTCTAACACAGCAATATTTTTCAGTTATAAAGGGAACAATTATGCTGCACTAACCATTTCATTTCTCATGTCATCAACAAGTGTGGAGGTGAGGGCACAATCCGTTATTACGAATTGTCACATCAAAAACCTAAACCACCTCACTGCAGCAAAGTGCACTGGGTGGGGGACTTTGGAACCCTGTATCACTACTAATCTTTACACCTCAGGCTGGTGTCAAACAAGTGTTTTTAAGAGCAGAAGGAAAGTCCGTGAGAGTGGACGTTCCTTCCACTCTGACGCCCGTCTGGCCACCTCGCTGAGCACAGTTAGTGCGCTCAACGCCGCGAGGCTCGATCCTCCTATAGAGGATCACGCTTTGAAGCCCCGTTGAACGTGCGTCGTAGCGCATCGGCGGAGAGGCTTTCTGAATGGACGCAGCACACATGCTATAGCGGGCGCAATTTGTGCGTGCACTTCAGCGTGTGGCCAGCCACATTGCAGCATCACAACGCTGCGACGTACGCCGGGAGGCACGACAGTATGGGTGCACATAATTTGCTCGTCTGACACGGCTCTCACAAGGTCAAGTGAGGAGTCATCGGACAAGACAGAGTCTGGCCTTTGTATTGATACCAAACATGACCATGTAAAATCTAGAAGAAAAGAAAACAAAAAAAACATTTTATTTATTTATTTTTTGTTCCAAAGCGATGGCATTGTCCATTTGTCAAGTATAAAATAAGCAATACCACTGCCATTACTCACCTTCTCATTTCCCACGCTGGGAGCAAGGTCAGTGTTTTATACATAGTCATATTATTCATAAAACACCATCCTCCAAACACAAGGGAAATATTACATTTTTTGGTTAAAATTGTATATTTTCTCAGAAAAATGCAGTAACATGTTCCCATTTCATTTTTTTAAACAAGAATTCCCTATAGAATAAAGGTTTGGATGATAAAATGTGAAAAAAATATTTTACACGCTGTAAATGATTGAAATCTGAATGGAAATTTCCTCACACGGTATCTGCCTGGTTAGATATACACTATATTGCCAAAAGTATTCGCTCACCTGCCTTGACTCGCATATGAACTTAAGTGACATCCCATTCTTAATGCATAGGGTTCGATATTACGTCGGTCCACCCTTTGCAGCTATAATAGCTTCAACTCTTCTGGGAAGGCTGTCCACAAGGTTTAGGAGTGTGTTTATGGGAATTTTTGACCATTCTTCCAGAAGCGCATTTGTGAGGTCACACACTGATGTTGGACAAGAAGGCCTGGCTCTCAGAACACCTTTGGGATGAATTAGAGCGGAGACTATCGGGTTGAGGTCAGGACTCTGTGCAGGCCAGTCAAGTTCATCCACACCAGACTCTGTCATCCATGTCTTTATGGACCTTGCTTTGTGCACTGGTGCACAGTCATGTTGGAAGAGAAAGGGGCCAGCTCCAAACTGTTCCCACAAAGTTGGGAGCATGGAATTGGCCAAAATGTCTTGGTATGCTGAAGCATTCAGAGTTCCTTTCACTGGAACTAAGGGGCCAAGCCCAGCTCCTGAAAAACAACCCCACACCATAATCCCCCCTCCACCAAACTTTACACTTGGCACAATGCAGTCAGACAAGTACCGTTCTCCTGGCAACCGCCAAACCCAGACTCGTCCATCAGATTGCCAGATGGAGAATCGCGATTTGTCACTCCAGAGAACTCGTCTCCACTGCTCTAGAGTCCAGTGGCGGCATGCTTTACACTACTGCATCCGACACTTTGCATTGCACTTGGTGATCTATGGCTTGGATGCAGCTGCTCGGCCATGGAAACCCATTCCATGAAGCTCTCTGCGCACTGTTCTTGTGCTAATCTGAAGGCCACATGAAGATTGGAGGTCTGTAGCAATTGACTCTGCAGAAAGTTGACGACCTCTTCGCACTACGCGCCTCAGCACCCGCTGACCCCGCTCCGTCACTTCGTGGCTGAGTTGCTGTCGTTCCCAAACACTTCCACGTTCTTATAATACAGCTGACAGTTGACTGTGGAATATTTAGGAGGGAGGAAATTTCACGACTGGATTTGTTGCACAGGTGGACTTCCTATCACAGTTCCACCCTGGAATTCACTGAGCTCCTGAGAGCGACCCATTCTTTCACAAATGTTTGTAAAAACAGTCTGAATGCCTAGGTGCTTGATTTTATACATCAGTGGCCATGGAAGTGATTGGAACACCTGATTCTGATTATTTGGATGGGTGAGCGAATACTTTTGACAAATAATGTACATGTATCTGCACTATAAAATAACCTAAAATATGTTTTCATTGCACTAAATTGCAAAAAAAGACCACCAAAATCTTCAGCTCCAGCCTCATAGAGATCTTAATCCAGCCCTGGCTGTGTCACTTGTCGAAGTGCCTCAGAAATAAGAGTCCTCCATGCAAAACTGATCTGACCTATCGAGATACCAGGAAATTTCCCGCTGGGCCGGGGCATCTTGGGCTAATAAAGGCACTCAGGGTACACATTGAGGGAGCGATTAATATGGTATGTGCCCGGCAGAGGCGAACACTTTCCCACAGGAAACGCATTTTATCTACCGGGGATTTCACCACTTGCCCTGTAAAATAAGGTAAAAGAAAATGAGGCAAAATGTTTAATTTTTAATTAGTTTATGGAAATTACCATCTGAGAAAAGGGGGGCCCGACCAGGAGTTCAGTAAGGCGCCCCAGGATTTCTGATTGCAGCCCTGGCTTTACCCCTTCGCTGGGGTTTTAACGGTCGGTCAGAAGTCAAACTGATATGCTCTGTTAAAAGACAAGATGACGTTTATTCAGCAGAGTGTCCCTTTAAGCAGACATCAGATTTATGCATCAAAACGTAATTATATAAATAAAATGCTAATAATACGGAATTAGTAAGAGTTTTGTAAGATTTGTGAGAAGCTCTTTCACAGGGAACAATCAAGGCAATCAGACGCGTTTTGCATCTTCCGTGGCGCACTTTCCTGGGATCCACAGATTTGAAATATCTTGGAGATTTTATGTTTTCAGAAACCACTTACAGGGTCATTCATCAAATCGCAGGCTGTGGCGCGCTGACAGGGGAATCACGCGTTTCTGAATAAATCCTCCTTGTTTTACATAAACAGGGACACGTTTTCGCCCTAACTTTCCCCATTTACCACAAGATCAAGTTTAGCTCAAAAACCCAAAGATAAAGGAGAGGCCTGTGTGCTGCGCCGCTGAATGTGCCGCGCTACAGAAACTAAGGCTGAGAGCTCAGAAAGATCGGAAGGCAGAATGTTCTTCATTTTATCATCGCCTTTAAACCTTTGTAAACAGACACGGATTTAACTTTCCTTATCTCTTATCTCTATCTATCTAATATCTATCTATCTATCTCATATCTATCTATCTGTAGCGCTCACCCCCGAAGGAGCTGCTGAATAAACCTCGGGATAGTCTCACTGCACTAGGAAATAACTATACACCAGCCCTGTTGTGGATTTTTCTATATTATATTCTTTACTGATCCCAATAAAGCAGCATATAATACGCATATACGGTATTTGAGTAACAAGAATTCATAACGTGGGAAAAACACGCGGCGGTAAAAGAAACC